>CM031587.1:7169069-7598936 GCA_018467065.1 Ephestia elutella | reverse complement strand
GCCAAGATAGTCGCTGTGTTGTGTTGTGTGTGTTTCATTCCATATAATGACCACGACCCTTCAGTCATGAGGAATACGACTAAAGGGAAATCTTATCGATTAATAATCGATACTATCGATATATTTGATTGAAACGATAGTATCATGATATCTGGTTCGTGACAATACTGCCGATTATAATTTGTAATACTTAGCAATTCAATCGTTTATATCGATAAATTAGATTTTCGGGTTACCACTACAATTAAATCGATATGATCAAGATTATAATCAATACGATCGATTAATCGATATGTAATCAATCATATCCTATTTAATTGTATTGAAACTTCGCAACCTCTATAGTTAGAAGTGGCCTGAGAAGGACATAGTGTATCTTTCATAACGGAATAAAGCACTTTACCCGGGTGAAAATCACGCGGGCGAAGCCGCGGGCAAACGCTAGTACCTATATACATACAAAATACGTGCGAAAAACGCATAACCCTTTGCACAGAGCCACAGAAGCGGCTTCGCACTTTACCAGCGCCCTGGGCGATATTTCTATGGCGCCCCCAAATACTATTCAAACCCATACGAAAAAAGGCAAAGGGTAAATAGTACATTACGAAACAAGTGTGCAAAGCTGGTCATTACGCACATGAGGCGATATTGGCGCGCGAGCCGAAGGCGAGCGCGCTAATAAAGCCGAGTGTGCGTAATGACTAAATGCACACGTGTATCGTACGACGTTTTTCAACACACTTGTGGGTAAAAAAATATATGGTCCTAACATCTAATTATCGGAAAACGATAGCGCCCTTTTTGTCATTCCTCCACTTTATAAAACATTCGTATGCCGCCAAATACTTACGTTTGATTTTGGAGGCAATAAACTATTACTTGCATTACGCGCCTCGTTAATGATTTCAGGTGGAGTTGAATTTACATATTCTTCCACACTAGTCGACATTTTATTAAATATTTAATATGCTAACACGGCGAAAATCGGAAATGTCCCTAACAAATACAACATAATAAATATAGTCTTGTTTTTTATTCGCGTGCCGCCGCCCGCCGCCCCGCGCCGTGCGCAGGGAGCGCGCGGCGCACGCTGCGGATGGTATATCGCCATACAGCCAGTGCTTGGCTGTATAAAAATCATTATCTTTGCTTATTTAAAAACTGTTGTTATTTTCCCTATTTGATATATATGTATTATATATATGTATTATGAGGCTAAATTAAAAATGCTTTGTGGAATTCATTACACGCATTAGTTTTCTATCTTTTGTATAGCGCAGTATGGTAATTTTTATTTCCAAACACCTTCGTAATACCTTTGTAATATATGGCATTCTGGGCCTAAATTCGATGTAATAAGACCCACTTTTCGAGCAAGTGTGTTGAAAAATATATTATAAAATTTCGTGCCTCAGACGACTATCGAGCACATTGAAAGTTTTAAGTTTTTTTTTATATATTTTATTTAAGATTTATAAGAATGAAGTAAAATTAAATAAAATAAATAAAAGTATATAATAAATAAGTTTTTATTACTTAGCACTGGACTAACGAGAGCTATAAGGTGCAAAAAGAATTATTCGAGAAAGTCAAAAACAAAAAAAGTGCGAAATAGCGAAAAAAAAAACATTTTTTTCCGAATTTTGATTTTGGCGTTCGATATTTTTAAGGGTTTTCTTTGTAGCCTAATCTTTTTGAAAAGAGTTAAAGTGTCAGAACTTCGATACGCGTGTGGAAATTTTGCAGTTTGTTCACAGGTGTAATGTCGAGGATATAAAGTAATTAAGCTTTGCTTAGAATGCTTTGGTATGTCTGTGTATTTTGTGTTCTCCTCTAGAGGTCGCATTTCACGACCGATTCCCGCGAAATTTTGAGAGCAGGTTCAATAAACATATAAAAATCGATAGTCGAGGTTTTTTTAAAATTATTTTTGAAAATGGCGGAGTTGGCACAAAGGGCCTAAGCGTAAGCGCTTCTGGATTTCTCTTACGACCAATTTGTGCCAACTCAAAATAATCCTAACTAATATTATAAATGCAAAAGTGAATTTGTTGGTTTGTTTATTTGTTTGTTGCCTCTTCACGCTTTATCTACTGAACCAATCTTCCATCTTTCGCATACACATAGTTGGAAGTACTGAGAACTCCCATAGGGTACTTATCATCCCGGGAAAAAAGCACGCGAGCGAGCCGCGGGCAAAAGCTAGCGTGTAATAAATAAAGAGGCGCCTGCGGCGGCCCTTTATGACGACCCTTTGAGGCGCCTCTTTGGAACGACCCTTTGAGGCGCCTCTCCTTCTTCTCGCCCCTCACCGACAACAAGGTGGCGCCTGCGGCGCCCCTCACTGGACAACAAGGGGCGCCTGCGGCGCCCCTTGACGTCCAGCGCCCTGGGCCGTCGCCCAGACGCGCCCCCTAAAGCCGCTACTGCCTTTGCAGTTAGGTATATTTGACGCCCCGTTTCTATGAAGCGCCCGCCCTGTGGTTCAGTGTGAACGCTTCCTTACTATTCTTTGCTGAGATCGCGTGCCGCGCGCCGCGTGTGAGACTTCCCACGAATATTGTTTTACGATGCAGTCCAAACAGTGAAACTGTGTTCAAATATTAATTGGTACTGGCGAGCGCAAAGGTGGATTTATACGAAAACTTCCTATTAAATTAGACATTTTTTAAAAGCTTTTATTTAACTTGCAATGTATGTAAGTTCGTTCGGATGGAATATGGGTGGAATCTTAGAACTCAATTTTGAAGTAGATATCTTCAACCGATTGAGCTGAAATTTTGTACACACGTTTAGTTTGGATGACAATGCATGATATGGTATGTGATGTGACGTAATTCTAAATCCGATATGGCGGACCATCCAAGATGGCGGAATAATTATTTGTAATGCATTTCTACAATATCAAAATGAAAGGGTTTGTTGAGAGTAATAATAAAAGCTTTTTTTAAGTGTTTTACTATTAATTTGTTATAGTATAGGACAGCAAACAAGCAAGCGGGTCTACTGATGGTGCGGAAGCGGTGGTGGCCAAGTGGTAATGACACACGGTAGGACGTAGGGTAGGACCCGGGTTCTATCCTACCTGTGTCACATGAGTTTGTAGACCAATCTGACTCATGTATGGTAGTTTTCTAGACCTGCTTCCGGTGAAGGAAAACATCGTGCGAAAACCTGCACATTGGCTGACTGTTTAGTTTACTAGTGCCACTAGATGGCGGTAGTCGTAAAAGTCGTCAGATGTCTTTAGGCGACTTGAATAAAATCTGGACACCAGTGTTAGTAAGTATTAACACACTCGATAAGAAAGAAAGACCTGATGGTAAGTATATAGCCGGCTTTTCAAGAAGATGTAGACTTCGTTTTTTGAAGGTTCCAATGTCTTATCGATTCGGGAACACCGCCGCAGGAAGCACCGCCGCAGGAAGCTGATTCCACATTTTTGGTCGTACGTGCAAGAACTTTCTTTTTAAAGTCTTCTAGTTATTAAGGTGGCATAATGGTGTCGTACAATGGTGTTTGTTCTAAATCCTACAAATATAAACGCTAAAGTTTAGATGTGTAGACCACGGAACGGCAAACTGCAGCAAAAAGTAAAGGTGTAAATTTGTGAAGTTGGGGCATGTAGAATAGGGGAACTTAGCTTCTCACATGACATCTGATAACTTTTGACAGTGCGAGCCATATAAGTAGTCTCATCTTGGCAACATTTTACATGATGATGATAAAAAATGTATCTAAAGAGATTAACGAAAGGTATTAATGAAGCTGAGGTGAATGGAAGAGTTGGTCAGGGTCGACCTCGGAGAACGCACTGCGATCAGATTGCGGACCTCCTTAAAAGGGAGATTTTACGAGTACGAGCGCCCAGGAGAGCATGTATGAAGAGAGATGAGTGTAGAGGAAGTAAGAGAGATCTGTCAGGATCGTAGCAAGTGGAAATCGCTAGTCTCTGCCTACCCCCACGGGAAAAAAAAGGCGTGATACTAAGTATGTATAAATAAATGTTTTTGACATAGTTTAAAACTTTAGCACCCGTATTGCCTTGTTTGTCACGCCATGTTTAAACTTGAAATCTGTACCCTTTAAGGTTAGCTTAGATTCTGAATAATTTAAAGAGCGCCCATCGTTAGACAATCGGTTATTTCATAATGTAATAACATTTAGGCTCGCCGTATACCTAATGGATAAATTGTTTTTTTTTATTACCCTATACTTATTGCCCACTGATGGACAAAGGCCCCGTCTGGTTCGCCATTCCTGTCTGTTCAGTGTATTAGCCCTCCACTCTCTATATATCGCGTCCAGATCGTCCGACCATCTCGTTCTGGGGCGGTATTTAATTTATAAATTTTACTCAAATCTGGTCTAGTAAATATTAGAATTAAGCTTACATAATATTTTTTAGTTTACAATAACAATTTTTTGTAAAACCACGGCTTTTACTACGAATAAGAAAAAAACATGTAAAGTACTTAACTTTACATACGATAACGTGTGTTGTAGGATAGGAACCCTACATACTTATTTACACAGATATGTAATAAACAAGATTATGTTTCAATTACATGTATTTGGGATTTGTATGATTAAAGAAACTAACTATACTTAAAGGTTTAGTAGGTACCTAGAGGTGCGTTTAATAAATGTTTGAAGAGAGTGATAAGTGTAGAGGTAGCGAGAGAGATTTGTAAGGATCGTAGCAAGTGGACATGGCTAGTCTCTGCCTACCTCCATAGGAAAAGGCGTGATAATATGCACCTATGTAAGTATGTTTAATAAAGTACGTTTGGATAGCATTCCAATGTATAGTTTTTTTTACCCAGGTATTCGGTAACTCATTTTTAGGTAAGCAGCCAGTGTGCGTTTAGCTTTAAGAACCAATGTTTCCTATAAAATCTAATTCTATACGACTTTTCATTTAGAATCTAACATTCCCACCACGTACAACAACCGAACAATAAGTTCGTGAAAACGTTGAGTAAAATAAAAAAACATGAAAATTATACGAAACTAAACTTATGTTGGAAAAACTGAGAGTCCTTTTTTATCTTTTTCTAACTCTGTTCATTCCTTATTTGCTACAAGAATATATTTCTGCTATTCTTATTAATAAAATAAAGCGTTGCAATTGTAATTATTGTGGCGATTAAGATTGTTTTTAATATGGATATTATTTATCTGTTGATTTTCATTCTTCTGTTCAATTTGGCGTGTGTCGCGTCGGAAATGAGTCTACGGTTCGGTAAGCTTTTTAATTATTACTTAGATTTATCATATAACTAGCCTTTGCCCGCGGCTTCGCCCGCGTGAATTCCCCACAGGAACAGTGCTTTTTCCCGGGATGAAAGGTACCATATGTCCTTCTCAGTACTTCTAACTATGTGTATACAAAATTTCAGGAAGATTCGTTTAGTAGATAAAGCGTGAAGAGGTAACAAACCAAAAACAAACTCACTTTCGAATTTATAATATTAGTACGATATTTGTCACCTAAATAGGGTTGATGTGGGGCTCCTACCTGTGTTTTTTTACGAAAAACACTGAACCGACTAAAAGTAATAATTCTTCTTAATTAAAACCTTAATTTTTTCTATAAAATGGGATGTCATGAGGACAACACGATAGGTACTTAAAGATAGACCTTTTAAGAGAGTCAAGCTTGTAGAAAAAAATAATCTCAATTCTAACTAGTTGCATCTACGACACGTGGAGCTCTCGTAGAGCTGCATCTACTGGCGCGTAGAGCTCTCGTAGATGTGTATCTACGGCGCGTAGAGCTTTTGTAGAGGTGTATCTACGAAGCGTAGTGTTCTCGTAGATGTGTATCTACGGCGCGTAGAGCTCTTGAAGAGGTGTGTCTACGACGCGTAGAGCTCTCGTAGAGGTGTATCTACGGCGCGTAGAGCTCTCGTAGAGGTGTATCTACGGCGCGTAGAGCTCACATAGTCTCGTAGAGGTGAGGTGTGTATGGTATCTTTAGGTTCCTTGCATTATCCCGGGTATCATAGGCTATGAGCGACGTCATATTACAAATAATTAGCGGATTATATACGCTATAAATATCTATCGAGTTATCAAAATGAAGGATTTTTTGAAAGGCGATCTCAAAAATAATATTAAATTTTATATTTAATCAAATCAAAAAATTATTTTTTTCAGAAATCTAAGTAATGTGTTAAATCTAATCATATGGGTATATGTGTTAGTGTAACTTATTCTATGTTTGTGAATATAGGTACTTAACTAAAGACAGTGTGGTCGTTATGAGATGGCGCATCACTGGACATCCCAAATTCGTAGCAATATGATCTTCAGAAGGCTATCGGAGCTACCACGAATTCTGTTGAGTAGGGTAGGGACGCAGATTTTTTCGTAATAGTGAAGAATATCTGTCAACTCGTTCAATAAGTACTTGTCGCTACTGCTACTTATTACCCAACTAGCACACAAGCGCTATAAGAAGCGGTACAGTAGCCAGATAGAGGATTTCAGTTACGGCATGGGCTTCTTAGTAAGAAATATAGTACATCTATAAGCTGCTAAAGATCTCTTGTAGCGCGAAATAGGCCACAAATTATACAACTATAAGGTCTGCAATTGATCTAAAGTGGTCGCTTATGTAAGTTAGAATAGAGCTACAAAGGCTGCTAAAAGGCCGTAATGTGCCCTCAAAGCATCCAAAGTTTCTCGTGCAGCGCTTTTCTGCTACCTTCACCTTATTTCGGAGCTCCTGTATTTTCAGAGTAACTTCCATCACTATAAAGTAGGTTTATGGTTGATTTACAATTTTACGTGTACAAGATATATTATAATTTTTATTAAATGAATTGAATGCGTGCTATGTGTAGTGAAAGGATCCATAACTAATACGAAGGATTTATCAAAACGGTAAGTAATATGGTGTTTTATTTCTATATGTACATGAAATTGCAGTGCGATTACCAGTTCATTGTGAATGTTTATATGAAATATCGTCAAAATTTTCACATGCCCCCTGAATGTTAAGTTTTTAATGCACAAATAAAATAAATGATTATGGTGAGGAATTATGTTTCAACTTAAATAATAGTTTTTAGTACTTTTTAGTTTACAAAAAGTTTAATTAGAGCTATACGTAAAAAAATAGACTTAATTTACATGTTAAATTACGAATTTATGTCTTCAAAACGTAGTAATAACCTTAAAAACATCAATTTTTTAAAACAGTATAATGGCGTCTCCATAGAGCAGCTCCCAGTGTTGGTTATATCTATTTTATCTGCTTGAACCGTAAAAAGGCTCTAGTATTTGCTGCTGTAGATGTTTAGGTTTCACGGTTGTAGTACTAGTGCCAAATCCAACTGTTTTGCATGTACATCAGCGTTTTACAGATACTATTTAGAGCCTCAGGTGGTCTTAACACAGGTTCTTCTATTTGAGATATGCAGTAAAAATACTACTTAGGGATCCGTCATTAAATTTTAAAGTTTTATTTTCCTTTTATTCAATACCTACCTATAAATTACTATTATCTTTACTTATACAGATTAACTGATATAGATAGATAGTTAACACGTTTATTTGTATAGACAATTTCAAGTATATAGGTACCCATATTTTTAAAGTGTAGAACTATCAGCAGTGTGACCAAGGGTAGGCTTTAGGTATTTTTTCGAGGTATTCCATTTTGTTTCTAATTATCATACTTTATGTTTTTCAGTTACTGCCTGTGACAAATACCTACTCTGAAGCAGAGCTAAACCAGGAATCATCATCTCAAGAAATATACCTCGTAGTTCAGATTAATCCTGAGAATCAAACGCCAGAACAAATCTCTAATATTCAACAGTTTATATTACAGACATTGCCGAAAGTAATAAAAGAATTATAAATAACTAGCTTTTGCCCGCGGCTTCGCCCGCGTGAGTTTCGCTTAGATGAAAAATCTCTCTTGGAGCTTTTCATCAGATGTTCCAGATCTTCAATTTTTATACGTTAGCAGAAAATGCTCATCAGGTTGAACGATTTTTGCTAAGGCGCCATTTCCATATATGTTATAGTGTAGCTGGTCTCTTGGAGCTTTTCATCAGATGTTCCAGATCTTCAATTTTTATACGTCGGCAGAAAATGCTCATCAGGTTGAACGATTTTTGTTAAGGCACCATTTCCATATTACTTATAGTTTAGCTGTTCCGTTATGGTTCTTCATCAGGTGTTCCAGTTTTCAAAATGAATTATAGCCTATATGTTGCCCAGGCTTAGTAGCTATACAACAAAAAAAGTTTCATTCAAATCCGTCCAGTAGTTTTTGCGTGAAACGCGTACATACATACGGACAGACAGACAGACAGACAGACAAGAAATTCCAAAAAAATTTTTTTGCTTTCTATTGTTCTTTTTAGGTCTCCCTCTATCCATTTCAGTCAAAAATATTAAATGTACAGACAAAATATTTTTACTGTTTTATTATATGTATAGATTATGTGTTTCATTTATGGCTTCTTCACTTGCTGTAAGACTGTGGTCCTCACAAATATCAGCTTTAGTAGTACTACAAGATGCAATATCGTTGTGCATTAAATTGGAAACTACGGAACCCTACCCGTACCAAAATCGCACTCCGTCATAGGCTAAATAAAATAATTATAATATTATCATACAGCTTTAAGTTACATTTTTAGCACATCAGTTGCGAATATGGCGCTGTTAGCTCTAGTATGAAGTCATGTCCCTACCCTGTAGATGTAAAGCTATGAGAAATCTAGTGAACACCATTAAAATACTAAAAATGTTACAGCACCGTTTTGTAACTCTCACGGCTATATAAAATATTTCATGTGATTTCTTAGACAACTATTAACCGTTTAGTTTCTATATAATTCTCATATATAGCGCTCAAGGCGCTATTTCAAAGTTACACAACTTTGCAATAGATATAGTGTTACAACATAAGTAATAAAATATGCTAAAGAGCGTAAGGCTTTACAAAATGTCTCTATACGGTCTTGAGTGCTATAGAGGTAAGTTAAAACTCTTTGCAAACTGCCCTGCCTACTAAAGTATTCTTTTACATCTTACAGTGGTATAAAAGTCTCCATTAACTCCATTTTATGTCCAATAGTAGTTTAGTGAAGCCAGTACTTGTTTTTGTATTACCATAAGATATTTTTTTGCTACTAAACATGTCCTGTAGCACCTAGCTGTTCAAGGGTATGAAAGTAATCTACTGTTCAACTTTAGGAAAAATTTACAGCACTTTAACAGCTGCTATACTACACTTAGGCTGTATAAAGCCTGTATTAGCAGCTTGTGTGCTAGTTGGGTAGTAGATTGTAGCTTTGAGACATAATATATTACTATGATTAAATAATAAGTTTTTGACGTGAAAAAGAACTTTCTTTGAAGGTCAAGTTTCAATAAAGAATTTTTGATTTTGATTGATTTTGATTAGCAGAAATTAAAAAAACAAAATAAGTATATTTAAAAGGCAGTCATGTTCTTTTTTTTTTAATTACCTTTTTCCACAGTTTTCATAATAGAGAGTCACGAGCAAGAGTTGGCGCGCCAGGTGGGGCGCGGGCTGAAGATAGCTGAGGAGACCCATCCTGATATCAGGGTCTCAGATGAGATCGTACTGCTGGATAGAGAGGACGACACCGAGAGCTATAGGAAACGTTAGTATTTTTTCACTTTCCCACTGAACCTAAGACCTTGTCGCAGGGCTGAATGCAAGAATACTTATTTCTGTCTCATACTAGGGGGAGGACCTCCTATACAGGTATCTAGGATAAGTAACTCCATTGTTATGTATGCGGTTAGATTGTATGCAGATCGCAGTGCATCCAGTAAAACCTTCGTGGTTTTGGATAGCATATTGTTATTTTATGTTTTGATTTAATAAATAAAAAAAAAATCTACCACCGTACCACCCGTCATAAAATAAAATTTCATCCATACCATCTGGATAACTGGCTGTCAACCATCATACGTTTTAAAACACTTCTTGCCACGTACGACCAAACTGTGGAACCAACTTCCTGCGACGGTGTTCCCGAACTGATACGACATTGGAACCTTAAAAAAACGAGTCTACATCTTGAAAGGCCGGCAACACTCTTGTGATACTCCTGGTGTTACAGTTGTCCATGGGTAGCGGTGATCGCTTACCATCAGGTGACACGCTTGCTCGTTTGCCGCCCGTTTATAAAAACATCCTCACAAATTCACATACAAACATTCGCATATCTATGCAGTTGTAAAAGACGTAGGGATTTCGGGACATTCTCTCTTAGTGTTCCCCTACACTCCCTAAGGAACCTACATGCCAAATATCAGCTTCCTACGCCCAGTAGTTTTGGCTGTACGTTGTCTGTCAGTCAGTCAGTCGGTAATGGAAGAATTTTATATATATTTTTGATGATTTCATACAGTCTGCGCCGCTGTATCTAAAGGAGCGTCGCTCATTATCGACCTATCTTGGACTCCCTGGCCAGCGGCCGACGACCTCTGCAGCAACACCGGCCTGCCTCTAGTCAGGACCCAGCTGGGCTCTCAGAACCTACTGGCAGCTTTGGACGACTACTTGGAGACGAGAAACGCGACTGACGCTGCTGTTTTGTTGGAGACTGAGAGCGGTGAGACTCTTAGACTGTCACAGATATGTCGCAGCCAACTAGAGATTGGGTAACCACCTAGGTTAAAAACCGTGATTGGGTTAATACCTAGTTATCGTCGTCTATACATTGAAATGGGTCATAACTAGGTTGGAATGGGTTAAATTAGCTTTATCAAATGACAGCGGCCGCCGCGCCAGGGCTGTGGAGCGAGAGTAGCACACGGTCCTGGCATATATGCGGTAGGGGTTGACTCCGTGTGGTTTTAGTGGGTTCAAGCCCCACATACCCGTCCGGCTTCCCGTGCCTGGATGGACGGGACGAAGGTCTTTCCACACGTTAAAAAAAAAAAGCTTTATTAAATGACGCGTCGCCGTTCAACTAGCGATTTGAATGAATATCGTTCAAATCAGCTAGTCAATTAAACAGCTAGGCTACATAAGGAACTACATGGGAAGAACTTTGATAATGTTTTGACTGTTAGAAAATACTTTAATTCCTAATATGATCATGTAACGGATACTTTGATTTATCTAATGTATACTAATATAAAATTTGTATGCCTTACATAAGGTTGAATACATGTACCTGTATTAATTTGTAACATCTTCTTGAACTGTATTCTTGCAAATAAATATTGATTGATTGCAAATTATTACGTTTCTGTCATCTGGCGCTGAAATTTAAAAATGGCGTCGTACAGAAATTATTGGTAATATTTCGTGGGTTTTTCTCACGGTTTAAAAGAGTTGTTGCAAATACATTATATCCGAAAATTCTTTATACGGTAAAAAAAGCATACAATTCACTATATCTAATCTTACACTATTTTCTTCCTTTATTTGGGTCATATTGGCATAGTTTGCGTCATCATTATGGAATAAAGATGGCTGATGATGGATAGTTTTCTTACAGAAGTAGACAAAACCCTCTACGAGCTTCTAGGGAGGTCCAACATCCGTGTTTGGGTCCACGCGGGTCTAACCAGAGACTCTGCCCGTTCCCTAAAAAGCATGAGGCCTGAACCCAGTTTCTACGTCATAGTCGGCAGCAATGCCTTCGTCATGGACACTTATAGACGGGTAAGTCTAGGTCAAAGGTATATTTCTCCTTCTTTAGCCGTATTCCTCATGACTGAGGGTCGTGGTCATTATGGAATGAAACACACACAACGACAATCATGGCAATGTTAATGGAGTGGTTTGCCTTCTCCATTTCACACACTAGCTGATAATCATAAACCAGAGTGCAGGTTTCCTCATGATGTTTTCCTTCACCGGAAGCAAGAGGTGGTCGATGAAAATTGACGTAGGTACATGTCAGTCAGATTGGTATAGAAACTCATTTAGCACGGGCGGGATTTAAATCTGGGACCTTTGCAGCCCTAACACTCGGCCACCATTTTTAAGGTATATTAGGTGCACCCAATATGCGAGCATGTATTGAAGTGTTCACGGAAATTTCTTGATTGGAAAAATTTCCGAAAATTGTGATGGACTATGTATGTTTGGAGGAGCGGGGGGGACAAATCCGTTGCCGCCTGCCTTGAATGCCAGATGGGACAAAAAATCAAGAAATAGACTTGTCAATTAATTATATGTCACTAATTTCTGTTATTTCTTAATTTGATATGCACTGTTATGGAATCTCCCTCCCTCCACAGTAGGTACACAAAAAAAACAGTCTAGGGGGGCGCGTGCCCCCCTCTAAATCCGCTACTGCCAGTACCAAATTCTTGTAAAAAGTACCGTACCAGTAACAAATTTTCCCTTCCTGTGCCTCTTTGGAAATACTCGTAGATACCTACTATAAGTTAATTATACCTTCCGTTAGGTTTTTGGGTATGCATTTCTTCTTGTAGGCAGTAAAGGAGAACTTGGTCCGACGTGACTACCGTTGGAACCTGGTGTTCACTGACTACTCGACCAGCACCGTGGACGTCACACAGCTCGTGCTGCCTACTGTGCTACTGGCTGTCGACCAATCAGAGTGCTGCGAGCTGCTGGGGAGAAGAGAGGAATGTGGATGCTCATCGGAGATACAGGTAGTAAAGCTATAGAAATATCTCTATTTAGGTAGATAGAACTAAAGTGGCAGTGGGCGGGGCACATAGCTCGTAGAACAGATAGCCGTTGGGGCAGAAAAGTTCTCGAGTGGCGACCACGAACCGGAAAACGTAGTGTTGGCAGACCTCCAACTCGGTGGACCGACGACCTGGTGAAGGTCGCGGGATGCGCATGGATGCGGGCAGCGCAGGACCGGTCGTTGTGGAAATGTTT
The DNA here is from genome assembly GCA_018467065.1 of Ephestia elutella. Classification (NCBI taxonomy): domain Eukaryota; kingdom Metazoa; phylum Arthropoda; class Insecta; order Lepidoptera; family Pyralidae; genus Ephestia; species Ephestia elutella. The sequence continues at coordinate 7,586,059 of CM031587.1, read as the reverse complement.
GTTGGAGGCTGGAGTGGCAACCGTGTAAATAGGTTTACTCCTTTTGTGCGGTATGAGGACCTAAAGATATACCTAAGACTCGGATGAGACTTCGGTTAAACGGCCTATATGTGTATATATAAAAGGGAAGATTTCAACAATTCGGCAACTTGACGGGGCTCGATAATCGCTTACCTTGCTCGCGAGTTGAAGGCTTCTCTTGGTGATCACCAGTTTTCTTCGGAGTACAGCAGTGACAAGAAGATTCTGGAAGATCTGCGGGAATCTCGTAAGGGCGCGCGCGCGGCACTGGAGGCGCGGACACACACGCAATCTCAATGACATACGAAACGAGACTCTGTTGAGGCCTTCAGCCTCCAACCTCCAACTCGGTGGACCGACGACCTGGTGAAGGTCGCGGGATGCGCATGGATGCGGGCAGCGCAGGACCGGTCGTTGTGGAAATGTTTGTTGGAGGCTGGAGTGGCAACCGTGTAAATAGGTTTACTCCTTTTGTGCGGTATGAGGACCTAAAGATATACCTAAGACTCGGATGAGACTTCGGTTAAACGGCCTATATGTGTATATATAAAAGGGAAGATTTCAACAATTCGGCAACTTGACGGGGCTCGATAATCGCTTACCTTGCTCGCGAGTTGAAGGCTTCTCTTGGTGATCACCAGTTTTCTTCGGAGTACAGCAGTGACAAGAAGATTCTGGAAGATCTGCGGGAATCTCGTAAGGGCGCGCGCGCGGCACTGGAGGCGCGGACACACACGCAATCTCAATGACATACGAAACGAGACTCTGTTGAGGCCTTCAGCCTCCAATTTTATATAATTTCTTTTTTTTCTCTTCAATTCGGTAACAAGGCACCTTGGTATCGCTGTCCCTTTTAGCGAGCAAATGAGAGACCGAAATGAGGAATCGCATCGCCAATGATCGCAATTCATTGCGATCATTGGCGATGCGATTCCTTCCGCGAGGCGCAAGTAGACCTCCATCTCGGTCTCTCATTTGCTCGCTAAAAGGGACAGCGATACCAAGGTGCCTTGTTACCGAATTGAAGAGAAAAAAAAGAAATTATATAAAATTGGAGGCTGAAGGCCTCAACAGAGGCCAAGCAGTGGACGTCTTTCGGCTGAAAGAAGAAGAAGATAGAGAGATAGATCAACACTTTATTGCACAATTTACAGAAAAGAACAAACAAAGCAGAGACAAAAGTAAATACATAAATAAGCGCAAAGGCGGGCTTTATCGCAAATGCAATTTCTTCCCAGCCAACCTTTGGGTGGAAGCGAAATATACGTGAAAAAATGAATTTAGTCGTATTCCTAATGACTGAGGGCCGAATGAATGACACACAACGACTATCTTGGCTTATAATGGAGTGGTTTGCCATTGCCTTCTCCATTTCACACACTAGCTGATAATCATCAACCAGATTGCAGTTTTCCTCACGATGTTTTCACCGGAAGCAAGTGGTGGTCGATGAAAACTAACATAGGTACATGAGTCAGACTGGTATACAAATTCATGTAGCACGGGCAGGATTCGTATTAGTTATTTATTTAATTTCTTTACAAAAAACATGCAAAAACCGGAGTCTTTTTCTACCAGTCAACCAAGAGGTGATGCAGAGAGAAAATATATCATTTTGGGGTGAGTGCAAATGAGCAAGGGGCATAAAAACACTTCAAAAGACCCGGAGCTTCACTCCCGTGGGAATTTTGGCACAAAAAGTACCCTATGTGCTATTTCCGGTATTTTTATACCCGTGTACCAAATTTCATCGAAATCCGTCCAGTAGATTTTGCGTGATTGAGTAACAAACATCCTCACAAACTCACAAACTCACATCCAAACTTTTGCATTTATAATATTAGTAGGCTAGTAGGATGATGTTTTGATTATAATAATAAATGTACATGGACGATATTAAACTTTACGGTCAGTCATTACAAGAATTACATCACTTAGCTGGTATAACAGAACAGTTTTCTGCAGATATACATATGGAATTTGGCATAGACAAGTGTAAAATTCAATCAGTACATAAAGGCAAAATACAAAATAATTCATATACACTACAGAATGATGAACAAATAGAACCATTAGATCTAATATTAGGTTATAAATATTTAGGATACCAACAAAGTCAAAAGATACACCAAAAAGAAACCAAACAGAAACTGACAGACGAATTTAGGACAAGACTACATAAAATACTTAATACACATCTTAATGCTCGCAATACAGTTAAAGCCATAAATACATTCGCCATACCGATTCTTACCTACTCTTTTGGGGTCATCAATTGGTCTCAAAGTGATCTTAAAAATCTCCAACGCATCATCAATACACTTATGACTAAGTACCGTAAACATCATCCTCGTTCTTGTATACAAAGACTCACATTGCCAAAAAGTGAAGGAGGTAGAGGATTGATTGACATACAAAATCTACATAATAAACAAATTACAACATTAAGATCATTCTTCCATCATCATTCACAACAGTCACCCCTGCACAAAATAACCACCCAAGCAGACAAGAAGTATACTCCGCTAAATTGACAGGATCACTCAAAACAAAAAAATGAGACTATAACTACGGCAAAACAAAAACTAGAAGCATGGGCTGTAAAATCCCTTCATGGCAGACATTTTCTCGACTTGGCCAATCCGAAATTCCGAACGTTGACAAAAGTGCGTCAAACGCATGGCTCAAGCGAGGAGAGTTGTTTCCTGAAACTGAGGGGTTTATGCTTGCAATACAGGACCAAGTAATAGATACAAAGAACTACAGGAAGTATATAATTAAAGATTTACAGAACGACTCCTGCCGCCATTGCCATAGTAGTCCTGAAACAATACAGCATATCACTGGTGCATGTAGAGCTATAACGCAGACAGACTACAAACACAGACATGACCAGGTTGCCTCCATTATACATCAATATCTTGCAGCTAAATATAAATTGATTACAGAAAAAACAGCATACTACAAATACTCACCTCAAGTAATTCTGGATTCACCTGAATATAAGCTTTATTGGGACAGGACGATACTTACAGATAAGACCGTACACCACAATAGACCGGACTTGAACTCTACATGACAAAAACAATAGAACAGTATACCTAATCGACATTGCAGTCCCAAATACTCACAACCTTTCATCCACCTATACTGAGAAAATTACTAAATATACCGATCTCGCAATAGAATTGAAAGCACAATGGCGTGTAGATACAGTTAAAACCGTACCTATTATTATATCATCCACAGGAGTCATACCTAAATCACTGTATACCAGCCTAAACCTCTTAGATATACACCCACTAACATATATTCTTATGCAAAAGGCAGTCATATTAAACACATGCCGTACCGTCCGTAAATTTCTCTCTTCCGATTCTTGAAAACTTACCCTAGATTCTCTTCTTCTAAGCTGTTTTCGTTTGGCCACAAGCCCGCGTTACAGTTAAATCCCCAAAGCTATGTTTGGGAGAAAAATTAAGAACAAGATAAATAATAATAATAATAATAATCATTTATTGATGAGGATTGATTTATTTCCAGAGATCCCAATACATCATCACCTCTCTACTCCAATACATAGCTGAGGTTTACTCCAAGTTGGACCACGAGCTCCAACTCTTAACCTTGAAGGTGGATTGTGATAACATAGACGCCGTCTGATATGAACATCACCCGCGATAGGATGTACAGGCAGTTTGCTGATGACACCGATATGACTAATGATACGTTGTTCTATTGGAATGCTGAAAGGTAAGTAGTAGGTAGTATTTTTAACTGACTTTTTTCAATAAAGCTAGTATACTTCCCATCACGTAAAAAGTCCGCTGGTAGGGTGAGGAGGGGGTAAAACTTGCGCATATGGGTACGACTGACGAACCAATCGCGCGCGCCAGATGAGACCCGCCCGACCCCCGCTCACCGCATACACCGAAATATCGCCTACTGCGCAGCTTAACCGCTAGCGGTCTTTTTACGTGACGTAGTAAATAGATAACAAATATATAAAGGTACATGATTTGTTTAAAACTAGCAAGGGCCCGGGATTTTGTTCCCATGGGAATCTTTGGAGAAAATGCAGCAGTGGAGTTTGTTGCGCCGCGTCTTCTCCACTTGCGCTTTGGAGGCTGTCGTAACCTTAGCAGTAATTTCCTGACGTCAAATAACTTATCTAATTTATTAAGTATAGGACGATTTAAAAGTGCTATTTTTAAGCCTATTTAAATAAAAACAATTGACTCTGACCTTTAACTTTATTATATAAAAATAAATTACATTAAATTAGGGTACCAATTCTACAAAGTTCCTTCCGGAATTCCTTCCTCGATTGCCCTGATTTGCTCCATCAGATAGGGTTTTTGGTGCCATCTCGTCGAAGGCTGCGACATCATAACTTGTTTCACGTACCCTTTCACACCACTAACTACGCACAGAACTCTGTACTGACAAGAATTGTTGACAATTATAATAAAACCTTCTCGGAATTGGATATATTTTTATTAACAAAATCAAAGTTTAAGTCTGAAATCTTCAGAATACTTACAACGGATAGCGAGTGAATGCAAGAAAACACTGTAGTTGAATATTATTCTTATATACTTTTTTTTATATATATTTACTTCCATGATAATTATCAACGTGAGTCATTGATTTTGGGTTGTAACATTTACCTCTAACAATTAGATATTTTTATGTATCGTATGATTACTGTTATACATGCAATTAAGAAAAATCTGTAAGTAAGACTTTCTTGTTTTGCTGCTTGCTTTACTGTGTATAAATTTTTGTTTATTTTTTGTCATCCTTCTTTCTAATCTTTAAATTAGGTACTGAAAAAATCTGTAAATGTTTCTTGTTTGCCGCTTGCTCGGTATAAGTTTTTGTTTATTTCGGCATCTTAAAATTTTAGTACTGTTTCAATAGAATTCTATAATTGGCCTTTAATTGTATAATCTACTATTTAAGTACCAATCTGTAACGCTGTTGAATTCATAAATAAATAAATAAGTCAAATATGTATCTTTTGTTTGTATCAAATTACTAGCTATTGCCCGCGGCTTCGCCCGCGTGAATTTTTCACGGGAACAGTGCTTTTTCTCGTGATGAAAGGTACCCTATGTCCTTCTAACTATGTGTATGCGAAATTTCAGGAAGATTGATTCATCACATAAAGCGTGAAGAGGTATCAAACAAACAAACTCATTTTCGAATTTATAATATTAGTTAGGATTATTTTTTAAGTATAAATTTTTAATTTGTAATATTTCTACCTCGTTGAAAACCCAGTATATTAATTTAATATTAATTAGCTAATATGTGGTGAATGTTATTGGTGGCATAATTATAAGTATGTAAGATATGTACTACCTAGCCTTACTAAGTCATTGTTTGTTCACCCAAATGAAGGAAAAAAATCAGACTTTAATTTAATTCCTTTTCAGGTCCGGTCTGTTCCTCCGCTCTCGCTTCATCCTATCCACGAGCGGTCCCAGCGAGCGGCAGACCATCGCGGCTTGGTCAGCTACGGAGGAGTACCGTTTGCTGCCAGGCGTGGTGCTGGAACCTTTGAAGATATTCTTCAGAATTGGGACTTCTTCTGTAAGCAATCATCAATACATATAATAAATCTATAACTAGTTTGTGTCTGTGGATTGAAGATTTTTAAGAAAAAAACTATGAGGGTCTTTATGGGGCCAATAGAAGCCAAAACCATTTTTTGTAAAATTTCTGTCTGTCTGTCTTGCTATCTATCTGTCGTGACTTTCTGTCTGTATGTTTGTACGCCCATCACATAAAAACTACTAGACTAAATTTGATGCGGTTAACTTAAAATCTGGCGTAGGTTTCATCTTGATTTACCGCTAAGAACCGGAGATATAAACAATAGTAAATTACACGCCGATGAAGTCGCGGGCACAGGTTAGTGGTGGGATAAAGACACTTACATACATGAACCCTGAAGACATAACACTCCTTTTTCGGTTAGTCATGTAAAAATACCTCTCACATCAAAATCTGTTTAGCCATTCAGGACTTATGGTGGAATAAAGAAACTTACATATATACAAACAAACATCATCAACAACGCTGGAGAACATAACACTTCTTTTTGGGCATCACATACATGAACCCTCAAAACATAACAGTCCTTTTTTGGTAAGTCGTGTAAAAATGCCGCCATGTCGTGTCGAAGGCCAAGATCCACTTCTGAAGTTGTGTTAATCCTAACTAATATTATAAATGCGAAAGTGAGTTTGTTTGTTTGTTGGTTTGTTTGTTTGTTTGTTTGTTTGTTACCTCTTCACGCTTTATCTACTGAACCAATCTTCCTGAAATTTCGCATACACATAGCTAGAAGTACGGAGAAGGACATAGGGTACCTTTCGTCCCGGGAAAAAGCACAGTTCCCGTGAGAAATTCACGCGGGCGAAGCCGCGGGCAAAAGCTAGTTACTCCATACAAGGACTATAACCGTAAAATATATGGAGAAATTAACTTTCAAAAATGTTTTTGCGGGATAGACAAACTAAAATTAAATTAAATTGCTCTGTAATAATGAATAGTATTATAATATTTACAGCAATAAAGCATGTAAAAAATTATAGAACTACTAATTTTAATGATGTCTCAAAATATTAGCGATAAAAATAGTTTTGAATTTTTGACACAATTTTTCTCTGAAATCTTATATGATAGGGGGAGAAGTTCATTATGTAACCTCCACACTTATAGATCTATCAAAAAAACCCGGTAGCTTTGAGGGTACTAATAATTTTAAAAATTTTGTAACGCAGTGTAATTAGTTGACTAGTCTTTACTACTCTTTACATATTTCAGGCGGTTCCCTGGACGTTGCCCCGGCTGGACCCAGCAACTGGTGAGCAGCTGACTGACGAGGACGGTGCACCGCTATATGAGGGGTACTGCATCGACCTCATTGCGAAGCTAGCAGAGGTAAGCGGATAACTAGATTTGCCCCACCTTCACCCTCGTGAATTTATCTTCACTGAAAAAAATACTTACAACGAAACTTTCATCAACCCATAACACAAAAAAGTGACTACTTACATAACTTTTTGCAATTTGTAACAAACCCAGTTAGCTAATAACAGTTTTTGGTAAAATCAAGTTAACTTTATTAGTATTTTGTCAAACTTTGGTTATTCCTAAAGAAGCCTTGTTATAGGCTGTCCTTTTTTTTATGTTCTCAGCGATTCTCTTTCCCTTGGGAGTAGAAATTTAAAAATTCCTTACGGTGAATTTCGCAAAAATTCGTATCTACGTTGATATCTGTTCACGACGACAGTGAAATAAACAGACAATTAGTGACTTTAAATTATGTGTAAATAATCAGTGCAAAATAAGTGATAAGACAATAAGTGATAACAGTGTAGTGTTAGTATTATCTCTTATAAAAACTTTACGTGTCAATGAGTAGGTAGATGATAATTATGTGTGAAATACGTTTTATATCTTTTAATTTTCGTATTTTGTTTTATGTTTGTATATATGTGTATGTAAGCCTCTATTTACTGAATAAAGATTGATATTTTTGTTGTTTCATTTATAAAGAATAAGACATGATAGAAATACTTAGGTTTCATGTCAAAGTACTAATGTTGAGGTTTGCATAGTTTTACACAAACACATTTAAGTTCACATATTTACTTTTTCACATAGTTTTAGGTCTTACTAGGTCATACACATAGATTTTTAGGATAAGTAAACACTAGGAACGCTAGACATAGACTGAGAAATGCGACACCTTGTGTCCGAGTATTTAAATGACCCCTCCCGGGCTGGGGTGCGGGGGAGGCACGCCTACCCGTGTGTATTTATAGTGGGGATTTTCCAACGCATTTCCCAGGAAAACTAGCGTTCCTAGCACTTGGAAAATACTGAAAATAGATAGCCTAGAGTAAGACCTAACTATTAGTATAAGTTTTATGATGTAAATATTAGTTTTAAGTATGTTTTTCAAGAAATAAAGTTTAGAGGTGCGCGGGGAGCGCGGGACGAGGTACTGCCAGGCAATTGTATAAAAGCGCGAACATTACAAGGCCGCGGCAGTTCGTTCGATCGCGGGTTACAGTGCAAATCAAGAAATATAAGGAAGAAAGAAGCCCTGGAAGAAATCCCTGCCCAGTAGTGCCTGGCTCCCTCTCTCTCCACGTCGCCTTGCTGGTTTTTATGAGGAGAGGTGTTTTGTTTTTACTATCCTGTTTCTTAGCGTTATCTTGAAACTCAAGCCTATACAGTCCTATGTCAAGAATCCCCCCACCCTTCAGTCCACTGCTCATCAACGCGTCTCTTCACATCGCATGAACAGCGCCATTTGGGGGATCTAACGAGTGCGGTGCTGTTCATCTGGTCCTTCTTCGCTGGATCTACGCCAGTCAAGTCCACAAGTTTCAAGAGCTACGAAGCAGCGCAGGAAATATCAAGATGGTCGTCACACGTAGCCAGCAAGGAGATGAGAGGCCAGACCCAGGCACTACCCAGGGAACCCCGATCGACCGTACTCAACGAACGTCAGGGGCGTCGGCGAATGTCGTCCGCCCGCCCCCCGTATTAGAAGCGTTTCTGTCGTCCGCGGCTGCCGGCCGCACCTCGCCCCACGAAGAGTCGTCTGCAGACATCACTACCGAAGAAAGAAGCGTACGTGACCGTCAAGAAGGCTCAGCGAGGTCAGGCACACTCAGGCCTGGCGACACTCGGTCCGTCCGATCGGCGGCCTCCCGCAAGAGACTCCTCGCGGAGTTGGAGGCCAAAGAGAGGATGGCCGAGCTGAAATTGAAGAAAGTGCAGGCGGAAGAAGAGCTCCAGAAGCTACGCCTACAACGCCTCCAGATCGAAGAAGAAGATGACGAATCTGTCGAGGAAGAACGAGAAGAAGAATTGGAATCGGTCCGGATACAAGAATGGATAAAGAGGACACCGCTCAAGGAAAATGATACTGCACAGCCGCCGCCCGGGGAGAAAAAAGAAGACGCCGAGGAAGAAGTGCAGCACACAGGAGATATTAAGAGACACGACAAGACGGAAGAGGCAAGAAGGGAGACAGAAGAATGTCAAAGGAAAACTCTCCAACCTCAGCCAGTCGTGGATGTTGCAACCTTGGCCGCTACGCTGCTCAACGCCGCGCGTAGCAACCGGGAACCACCGAAGTACCTACAAGAACTTCCATTTTTCAACGGCAGCAGTAACGAGTGGCTAGGATTCCGGGCCGCCTACGAAAGTTCAAGTGGTTATTTTACGTCGACGGAGAACCTCGCACGCATAAGGAAGAGTCTGCGAGGCCCCGCAAAAGAAGCCGTCGGGTGTCTACTGCTCAGTCAACCCGACCCCAAGTCGGTGCTGGACGCTCTGGAACGAAGATTTGGAAGACCAGAAGCACTCATCCACGCCGAAATAGAAAAAATGAAGTCCCTACACAAGTTAACAGATAACCCGCGGGACCTATGTATTTTTGCCGGCAGCGTGAGTAACATCGTGGGTACTATTGAAGCACTTAAGAAGCCACATTACCTGTACAATCCGGAGTTGGCGCGCGTCGTGGTTGAAAAATTAACGCCTATTCTACGCAACAAGTGGTACGACTTCGCCGCCTCAAAAAAAGAAGAGACGCCGGATATCAAGAAATTATCAATATTTCTCAACGAAGAGGCCGACAAGTGTGGTGCTTACGCCCTGCCGGAAATAATAAAAGAAGAAAGAAGTTTTCAAGAGAGAAGAAACTTCAAGAAAGAACGCACTTTCACCGTCAACAAAGAAGAAGCTGACTACACCCATTGTCCGACGTGCAAGAAGCAGCACAAGCTCACCGAGTGTGAATTATTCCTGGGGGCTACGGTCAACGACAGATGGGAAATCGCAAAGAAAAATCATATATGTTTTCGCTGTCTGAAAAGCAAGCACAGAAGATTCAACTGCAAAGCCGCACCGTGTGGAAAACAGGGCTGCAACATGCGACACCACAAGCTGTTACACCATGATCGACGCGAGCCGGCACCGCAACAACATCACGAAGCTGTGACGTCAACAAAGGAGATCACTACCGCGGCGTGCCATAATTCAAGTCGTCGCGCCTATTTGAAAATTATTCCGGTGGTACTCAGCGGGCCGCTATCAAGCATCGAAACGTACGCGTTATGCGACGAAGGCAGCACAGTGACGCTCGTCGACGCCTCCATAGCAGATGTCATCGGCGCCGACGGCCCTAAAACAAGTATGTGGCTACAAGGCATCAGCAGCGAAATGCGACACGAAAAAAGTAAGTCAGTCAGCATGAAAATTCGGGGAAAATTCGCGTCAGAAGAGTACAACATAGAAGCCGCACGCACAGTCAACAGGTTGGACTTTGCGACCGAGTCAGTCAAAAAAGAAGATATGGAAGATTGCACACACCTAGAAGATATTATGGAAGAAATCGTGTACGAACGCGCCTCACCGAAGATACTACTGGGACAAGACAATATCGACCTTATTGTCACACGAAGACTGCGAGCGGGGAAGAAGAATCAGCCCGTCGCGTCCTACACACAGCTGGGTTGGGTACTCCACGGGTGCCAGAGCTCTCTCACTGGTACCGTCGCCTTTTGTGGGAACATACAAGTTAAAAAGAACAACGAGGACATGGAAGAGATGATCAAGAACCACTTCAAGCTCGAGTCACTATGCATCGAGCCCAGGAAGCCAAGAGAAGATCCAGAAGAAAAAGCCCTCGTCACCCTACAAGAAAAAAGCCGACGTTTGCCAGACGGGAGATTCGAGACCGCTCTACCGTGGAAGGACGAGAACTTCGCTATACCTAACAACTTCACGCAAGCCGAAAGAAGACTTCACTCGCTGGAAAAGAAATTAGATCGCGATGAAGATTTGAAGAAAAAATATGAAGAAAGAATAAACAACTTGCTGAAGTCGGGTTACGCTGAGTGCGCGTCATCCCCACCCCGCTACATCGTACGTGGTACTTACCACACTTTCCAGTAGTCAACGCAGCGAAGCCACACAAGCCTCCGCGCCTCGTACACGACGCAGCCGCAAGATACGCCGGTACCAGTCTCAACGACCTACTGCTCTCCGGGCCTGACCTTCTCCAATCACTGCCGGGGGTCATCATGAGATTTCGCCAACATCCGCACGCCGTGTCCGCCGATTTGAAGGAAATGTTTATGCAAATCAAAGTACGAGAAGAAGATCGCGACACGCTCAGATTCCTGTGGAGAGGCAACCGGCGGGAGGGACGACCGGACGAGTACAGGATGACATCGGTTATCTTCGGTGCAACGTCATCACCATTTACGGCGTTGTATATAAAGAACAGAAATGCAGAAGACTTCCAACAAGAATATCCTCGGGCGGCGGCATCAGTGATAAAAAACCACTACATGGATGATTATCTACAAAGTTTCGAAAGAACGACCGAAGCGATCGAGATAGCAAGCCAAGTCGACTTCGTTCATAAGCAAGCAGGTTTCACACTCAACGGGTGGGCCTCAAACAACTCGGAGGTCCGTGAAAAGTTTTGTAAAAAGGAGAAAGCAACGCAGCTGTGTCCATAGGAGGAAAAGAGACAGAAAAGACATTGGGACTACAGTGGAACGTCAATGAGGACTACTTCAGCTTCAGAGCTAACCATCTGAAGACACCTGCCGACATCATGGAGGGAACAAGAAGGCCTACGAAGCGGGAAGCGCTTAGTATTATTATGGCGCTTTTCGACCCCCTGGGCCTCATCTCACCCATCACTACGCCGGCCAAGAGAATATTTCAAGACACGTGGAAATACAAGATCGACTGGGACGACCCCCTGCCTGAAGAACTCGAGCCAAGATGGAGAAAATGGATGGAGAATCTGCGCAACATCGAGAGTCTACGCATACCCCGCTGCTACGACTACGAGCCAGTAACAAGACGTCAACTTCACACATTCGTCGACGCTAGCGAAGAGGCATACGCGGCCGCCGTGTTTTGGCGGCAAGAGCATTTCGACGGCAGCGTGAAAGTGGCACTCGCAGCAGCAAAAAGTCGCGTGACACCAACCCGGCCAGTCTCCATACCGCGCCTCGAACTTCAAGCCGCACTGCTGGGGGCCCGACTCACACAAACGGTCATGGAAGAACACGAGTTTGAAGTGGAGAAAAAGTGTACTGGAGCGACTCGCGTACAGCACTGGCATGGATAAGGGCGGAGCCCCGTGCATTCAAGACCTTCGTAGCGCACCGACTCGCCGAAATTGAAGAAACAACGAAGAAAAAATGAATGGCGGTGGCTTCCAACCAAGGACAACGTAGCCGACGACGCGACGCGGGCCACCCCGGACCACTTCGACTCACAACACCGTTGGTTTGAGGGCCCATCATTCCTCAAACTCCCCGAAGCTCAATGGCCACAAGAAACGAAAAAAGAAATCCCTCAAGAGGCAGATGAAGAAAGAAAACCAGAAAAATGTCATGTAGAAGAGCTGAAGAATGAAGAAAGAAGACATCCTCATCTTCCCCACATAGAAAAGTTCTCAAAATGGACAAGACTTATACGCACTACAGCTCGCGTATTGCAGTTTGTAAGAAAATTGAAGAAAGAAAAAATCGAGTCGACACACGCTACAAGAAAACGCACAAAGAAAGACAAGGACATTGACCCCAGCTGGTCAAAAATAAACAAGAAAAACGCACCGTCACAACGAGCCCCCCGCGCCTCCCCGCCACCAGTTAGCTACGTCGAGTTACCGGCCGACCTACTTATTCAAGCCGAAAAGCTATGGGTGAAAACAAGCCAACAAGATAGCTTTCATAAGGAAATACAACGTATGGAGAAGAATATGAAGCCAACGAGCGGCGACCGACTAGCAACACTCGCCACTTATGTCGACGCAGAGGGAATATTGCGACTACGCGGCAGAGTAGCGGCGGCGAGCGGCGTACAAGAAGAACAAGTGAATCCGGCCGTTTTAGACGGGCGTCATTACTACACACGCCTGTACATAAGGCATGTACATGAGAAGTTACACCACGGCGGCGTCGAAATGGTTGTCAACGAGCTACGTCAGCGGGCATGGGTCCTGAAAATAAGACCTACAGTGCGCGACGTCATTAAGTCATGCATCCCATGCAAATTCACAAGAGCGAAGCCGACGTGTCCGGTCACCGGGGACCTACCAGCTGCGCGTCTAGCCCATCACGCGCGGCCCTTCACGTACACGGGCCTCGACTACTTCGGCCCCATAGAAGTCACCGTGGCAAGACACCGAGAGAAGAGATACGGCGCGCTATTCACGTGTATGACGTCGCGGGCGATCCACATCGAAATCGCTCACTCGCTAAGTGCTGACTCAGCTATATCGGCACTTCGACGCTTCATCGCCAGAAGAGGATGTCCCAAGGAAATATGGAGTGACAATGCAACGTGTTTCAAGGCAGCCGACAAGGAGCTAGCAGAAGCAGCGCTCGACGGGCTACAGCACGAGGTCACGGCGCGTCACATCACCTGGAGGTACATATGCCCCGCCGCTCCTTTCATGGGTGGAGCGTGGGAGCGTATGGTACGAGCCGTCAAAGAAGCCCTCAAGACAACACTGCACGAGAGATGCCCTTCGGACGAGACCTTGGCCACGCTGCTCATAGAAGTCGAAAACACGGTCAATTCGCGGCCACTCACACATGTCGCCGTGACGCCGGATGAGCCCGAGGCGTTGACACCCAACCACATCCTCATCGGTCCAAACTGCCATGTACCACCGCCTGGGCACTTCACCATGGGGGACCTGACAGCCAAGCAGCACTGGAGGCGCGCACAAGCACTAGCAGACGTCTTCTGGCGCCGGTGGGTCCGGGAGTACCTGCCTATACTCCAAAGCCGGCGGGAGCCCCACAACGCTGATGTTCCACCGAAGGTCGGAGACTACGCCCTCATCTGCGACCCCAACCTGCCAAGGAACACGTGGCCACGAGGCAAAATAGTACGAGTCTACCCGGGTGCGGACGGCGAGGTTCGCATCGTGGACATCCAGCTGAGCAGCGGCAACGTACTCCAGAGGCCAACGAGGAAAATCGTCGTGATACCAGGGGTATCGCCTCCGGCGACGGCGGGAGAAGTGTTCACGACGACAGTGAAATAAACAGACAATTAGTGACTTTAAATTATGTGTAAATAATCAGTGCAAAATAAGTGATAAGACAATAAGTGATAACAGTGTAGTGTTAGTATTATCTCTTATAAAAACTTTACGTGTCAATGAGTAGATGATAATTATGTGTGAAATACGTTTTATATCTTTTAATTTTCGTATTTTGTTTTATGTTTGTATATATGTGTATGTAAGCCTCTATTTACTGAATAAAGATTGATATTTTTGTTGTTTCATTTATAAAGAATAAGACATGTGTTACGGACAGCCGAATTAATAATTTTAATGTAGCTAATGTTTAACTACCCGCGGTCACGTTACGGTAAACTTCCAATAGGGTGCCTTTAAACTTAGAGTTTTTCTTATGTTTTTTAATGTAAATAAAGGCTTTGCCCAAATTAGGTTAGCTAGATCATGTTATTAGGCTAGTTAAGCACATATATAAAACATATTTAACTGAATATAGAATGGCCCGCCCCTATGAAATGTATATAATATGTAATGTTTACAAATAAAAGTTTGAATTTGGTGACTTTTATTCCCCAGCCGGTTAAGAGTGTGTGCTATCCCGGTTTGGGACTGGGATAATTAAGTATCCCGGTCTGAAACAGGAAGAAGTTAATGTATGTAAACAAAGAACGGGGTCGTGGCCAAATATTGTATATAGAGGGTAGTTGTGAAAATGTAAGCCGAATAGTGGGGAGGGGTTTTGATGTCTCCCACCATTAGCCGGCCGGCGAGGCTATATAAACAGGACACGTTGGTATGGCTTCGTAGTTCGTGTGTTGTGAAGTGCAATAAAAGGAAGAAAAGTAAAAAAGTGTTCTTATTTGGAGTGCCGTGGTAAAGTTTCCTGGTTCTGTGGTCCTGTCAGTGAGGCGCACCACCTAAGATTACAGTCCGTGTCGTCGTGAAGCCAGTGGCTTGGCAGCAGGGGAGCCACACAACTCAGCAAGGGCGCGTCGGGTATAGAGGGACGCGCTGAATGGTCTGGATTTGTTGCGCGCTGTCCGCAACATTTCCCTTGTTCCTTCGGAGCCGGATTTTTCTGGCTAGGGTCCTGTGAAGAAGCTGGCGCATTGCTGATCAAGGTCACAGAAGAGGCGCGGCTAAGCAGTTTGGACAAAGAAGAGGGCCGGGGCACAACACACGAACGACCAACCCGCACCAACCGTGTGTATCTTGTTTCTTTGATATATTCTATCCTGTTTCTTTGACCGGTGCGGGTGGGTTTCTTTTTCGTTGGGGTTTTGGAGCGTGGACTTGGCTTTTAACTGCGGGATCCCCTGCGGGCTCGAGGGGACTTGGACCTAACGGTGTCAAACCCAAGGCCTTCTCGACTTAACACCGGGCGGTGGTGTAGTGGACCGGGCGACACTGCCAATCATCTCCCACCAGGGGGGTGAATTGAAATAGCCCGCTACGCCAATAAGGAGTTGCGTTCGTGACGGGGCCTCATAGTGGGCACTGCGGAAGGTTACTGGCGTTCCTCCAGTAACCCGAGCACCCGAAGCGGCGTGATTCCCTCTATTGGGTAGTCCCTCCCTTTCCTTTCCTGCACGACCATCCATCCTCGGTTGGGTTCACCGCGGTAGTATACCCGACTGGGATTGTTAGTGTTAGGGCTGCGTGTTAGTGTTAGGGCTTGCAAGTGCGAAGATGCCAACAACCAGGAAGCAGCAAGCCGGGAGGAGCCGGGAGAGCCACAGTGAAGTGACCAGGAGGTTAACCTTTGATGAACCACCAGCATCACCATCGGCAGTTACGGATGTTAACATCCACCCCACCACCAGAGAGTTACCGCTACCCGCAGAAAGCGGGATAGAACAAAACCCAACAAGAAGATACAAGGCAAGGAGGCACGACGACACTTCGGGCACCATCAATTCGGTCAGGGGCGTCGAGCATCGTGTCTCGCATCGCGCAAGCAGAGTTACAGGCGCAAGAGCGTCTAGCGATGCTAAAGAAAAAGGAATTAGAGATCGAAGCAGAGCTCGTGAAGAAAAGATTAGCCGTGGAAGTAATCTCAATAAGAGAGGAGGAAGAACAGGCGTTACCTGCGGAACCTGCGGGCAACGTGCAAGCGCGCATCGATGAGTGGCTGCATCGGAGTATAATCGGGCAGCCAAAGGGCCATGCAGACGTGCCATCAACTTCACAGTACATGTCAGACGTCCGTCAGACGGGACGGGAGGATCTGGAACGAGGGGCTGTGAGGGAAGATTCTCAAAGACGGGAGCCATGCCCGCCCTCACCAAGGAGGGGGGATAAGGATGAAACAGAGGTTAGACAAAGAGGGTCGACGCCTCACCGTGAAAAGGGAATAGATCGATTGGCAGATGTTTTGGAAAAGATGACGCGACAACGGCCTGTCCCCAGACAGGCACATGACTTACCGATCTTCAGCGGAGCACCGTTAGATTGGTTGGCGTACAAGGCGGCTATGAGAGACTCAACAGAGTTATTCAAGTTCACGAGAGCTGAGAACCTCGCAAGGCTACGGATTAGCTTGCGGGGAGAGGCAAAGGAAGCTGTTTCGTCACTGCTGTTTACCGCAACGGATCCAGATGTAATTATGAATACGCTGGAGCAATGTTTTGGGCGGCCAGAGGTGATTATAGACAGAACGCTGGATGAGATAAGGAAGTTGCGCAACCCAGGCGCGACGGCCAGCGAATTCAACAGCTTCGCCATCAAAGTAAACAATATTGTGTGCACATTGAGTACTATAGACAACAAGGGATACTTAAAAAATCCGATGTTGGCACGAGAGATTGTAGATAAACTGAGCCCGCACGTAAAGGCGAGATGGTGCGACTATGCCGAAGCGAATAGTACTACAGATTCCGAGATGGAAGTTTTGGCTCGATTCTTAATGCAGGAGGCAGACAGGGCACTTCGACACGCTTACAACGCGCCGAAGACGAGTACAACGACGTCCAACACAGAGATAAAGAAATTCAAACCACCATACAGAGGACCTAAGAAAGAGGCCACCGTATACAACACAGACGTCGAGTGTTTGAGCTGCAATGAGAAACATGCAACGCCTAGCTGTCCAAAAATAAAGGCTATGGATGTAAACGAAAGATGGAAGTGGGCCAAACAAGAAGGAATATGTTTTAGGTGTTTCAACAGTAAACACAGGCGCTTCAAGTGCAGTCGAAAGGCATGCGGAATGAATGGGTGTAGATATCCCCACCACCAGTTATTGCACAGATTGCCCAGTGAGCGCGAGACGGCAAACACAGACAATACCGAGACGGTCGCATCGCTCAACACGGAAGATAAGCAAATATTATTGAAGATATGTCCCGTGCAACTAAAGGGTCCCAAGGGAGTTATTCAGACGTACGCCCTGTGCGACGAAGGAAGCTCAACTACAATAATAGATGAGGATTTGGCTGATAATTTGGGAGCGGAGGGCCCGCCGGCCCCGTTCGCGGTGCGAAGCATAAATGCGCATTCAGAGTGTTGGCGACAGGCCGCGCGCCGAAATAAAATACCACGCGGTTATCGAACACCGCGCCGCAACCAACATTTTTGTAATTTTTGTAAAAGGACCGACCAATTACAACGCCTACATTATGGCCAATCAGCGGGCGAACTCCCCGCCGGGCTCGCCCCCACGCAGGTAGACGCGGCCTGCCGGAGCGTTGTGATTGGTCGGGGCCTTCGCGCACCGGTGCGCTCGCTGCGCCCGGCTTTGTGTACATAAAACAATGGGTCGCTGCCGTATTGAATCAGTGTGTAAGCAGCAGCGACCCAGATCAAGCATAGTGAATAAAGTGAATAGTGATCCTCCAGAGTTTTCTTCAAGAGTCTTCAAGAAACATAACCAGCAAATATACAGTCCACTGGAAGAATTAAAAACCCCCGTTGGCCGAACGTCAACAGTTTGGTCCTTCGAGCCGGATATAAAGAAGAACCTCAAGACTCAAGAAACCGAAGGCAAACTGTTGACGTTCGGCCAACGGGGGTTTTTAATTCTTCCAGTGGACTGTATATTTGCTGGTTATGTTTCTTGAAGACTCTTGAAGAAAACTCTGGAGGATCACTATTCACTTTATTCACTATGCTTTATCTGGGTCGCTGTTGCTTACACACTGCCTCAATACGGCAGCGACCCATTGTTTTATGTACACAAAGCCGGGCGCAGCGAGCGCACCGGTGCGCGAAGGCCCCGACCAATCACAACGCTCCGGCAGGCCGCGTCTACCTGCGTTAGGGGCGAGCCCGGCGGGGGTTCGCCCGCTGATTGGCCATAATGTAGGCGTTGTAATTGGTCGGTCCTTTTACAAAAATTACAAAAATGTTGGTTGCGGCGCGGTGTTCGATAACCGCGTGGTATTTTATTTCGGCGCGCGGCCTGTCGCCAACATCCTCCCTCCGGCGAAGGAGTCTCGTAGCCCTCTCAGTAAGACAGCCGCGTGCCCGTCGTGCAGCGCGTCCTCTCCCTCTGGTCCGGGGAGAGTGCGGTTGAAGAACAGCAACGACACCGAGCTACTCGCCGCGACACCGAAAGACCGACGAGCCAAGGCCGCGACCACGCAACTGGGCGGTACCGAGAAGATGCTGGGACTGCTGTGGGACTCAACGACCGACGGCCTGAGCTTCAACACCGCCTTGAACAAAGTGCCAGAGGCGGTCCGGATGCGCGCGAGAGCCCCAACCAAGCGAGAAGCACTGTCCACGGTTATGAGTATCTACGACCCCCTGGGACTCCTGTGCTGCTACACTATCACCGCGAAAATAACGTTGCAGAAACTCTGGCGCTGCCGGACCGCCTGGGACGAGCCGGTCCCTGAAGACATCGCAGCGGACTTCGACGCCTGGCTAGCTGGACTGCAGGCCATCAGCTGCCTGCAAGTACCCCGGAGCTACCACGGAGGGAGCGAGATACGTCGTAGAGAACTCCATATCTTCTGCGACGCCAGCGAGGACGCCTTCGCGACGGTGGCCTATTGGAGGCTACACCTGAGGACCGGCGAAGTCAAAACAGTGCTGGTGGCGGCGCGAGCAAAGGTGGCGCCACTGAAGCTACAAACGGTGCCGCGTCTAGAGCTGCAAGCGGCGCTAATCGGAGCGAGACTGGCCAAGACCATCAAAGAAGATCACAGAGTGCCAGTGGACGACACCTGCTACTGGAGCGACTCGCAGACAGTGCTCCACTGGCTGCGCAACGGGAGCCGTCGGTACACTCCGTTCGTCGCGCACAGACTCGGAGAGATTACCGAGTCATCGCGAGCGTCGGACTGGCGATGGGTGCCGACCCATCTCAACGTCGCCGACATCGCTACCAGGGGCGGCTACGTGCCGCAAAAGGACGACGTGTGGTTCACCGGGCCTGAGTTCCTGCGGCGGCCGAAGTCTGAATGGCCGCAGTGGGACACCGGCCGCGAAGACATCGTAGAAGAGGAAGTACACGTCGTCGTCGCAACGAGGGAAGACTCCGTGCTACCCGACATCGGGCGGTTCTCAAGCTACGACCGCCTGATCGGAGCCACCGCACAAGTCCTCCTGTTCCCGCAACGCTGCCGGGACCGGACCGCTACGTTGGGCCAGGAGCACATCAAGAAAGCAACCCGGCTCTGGCTACAACGCGCGCAAGAAGACTCGTTTCAACGCGAGTTAGAAGAACTGGGAAAAGGACACCCCATGCCACGATCCAGCCCGCTCCGCCGTCTCAACGTGATACTCGACGGCGGCCTGCTGAAAATCAACGGGCGCGCTAACAAGGCAGACATCCCCGACGAGGCCAAACATCCGGTCGTACTGAGTGGCCGCCACGACTTCACCAGGCTGCTCATCGCCCGGGCTCACAAGAGAGCCGGGCACGCCAATCCCGGAGCGGGGTGGTGAACGACCTACGCCAGCGGTATTACATCACGCGGCTACGACCCACGGTGAAAGCTGTGGCTGCGTCCTGCCAGATGTGTCGCCTGAGGAAAGCGCGCCCAACGTGCCCGCCGACGGGGGACCTGCCAGCCGAGCGCCTGCGCGCCTTTCAGCGGCCCTTCAGCTACTGCGGGGTCGACTACTTCGGCCCCATGACCGTCACAATCGGACGACGCCACGAGAAACGGTGGGGCGCACTGTTCACGTGCCTCACCACAAGAGCCGTGCACGTGGAACTGGTGGCATCGCTGACTACGGACTCAGCCATCATGGCGCTGAGACGAATGGCGGCACGAAGAGGATGGCCCGCCGTCATCTACAGCGACAACGGGACCAACTTTAGGGGAGCGGACGTCGAGCTACGGAAGGCCTATTACCACTGGCTCCCCGAACTCGCCAGGGCGGGCCTCACCTACGGGACAACATGGAAATTCATCACGCCGGGAACGCCCAACCAAGGAGGCGCCTGGGAGAGGATGGTGCGGTCGATCAAAACCGCATTATCCACGACGCTGCACGAGAAGGCGCCGAAGGAGGAAACCCTGGCCACGCTGCTCACCGAGGCCGAGCATGCGGTCAACTCCCGCCCTCTGACGCATGTGCCCGTCGACCCTGATGACCCAGAAGCATTGACTCCCAATCACTTTCTGCTGGGGTCATCGACGGGCCTACCCTTCACCGGGCCATGCGACACGGCCGACCGAAAGACCTGGAGGGTTGCGCAGGGACTGGCCGACACCTTCTGGCGCCGCTGGCTCCACGAATACCTGCCGACCATCGTGCCACGCCTCGACCACAACGGGCGCCGGGGAGAGTACAAAGTCGGCGACATAGTGATCGTCGCCGACCCCACGTTACCTCGCAACACGTGGCCGCGAGGGATCATCGAGCGCACGTTCCCGGGACCGGACGGCGTGGTACGCAACGTGGAGGTCTCCACCAAAGGCGGGACCTTTCGTCGGCCAACGTCGAAGATCGTCGTGCTGCATTCTTCAACCGCACTCTCCCCGGACCAGAGGGAGAGGACGCGCTGCACGACGGGCACGCGGCTGTCTTACTGAGAGGGCTACGAGACTCCTTCGCCGGAGGGAGGATGTTGGCGACAGGCCGCGCGCCGAAATAAAATACCACGCGGTTATCGAACACCGCGCCGCAACCAACATTTTTGTAATTTTTGTAAAAGGACCGACCAATTACAACGCCTACATTATGGCCAATCAGCGGGCGAACCCCCGCCGGGCTCGCCCCCCACGCAGGTAGACGCGGCCTGCCGGAGCGTTGTGATTGGTCGGGGCCTTCGCGCACCGGTGCGCTCGCTGCGCCCGGCTTTGTGTACATAAAACAATGGGTCGCTGCCGTATTGAGGCAGTGTGTAAGCAGCAGCGACCCAGATAAAGCATAGTGAATAAAGTGAATAGTGATCCTCCAGAGTTTTCTTCAAGAGTCTTCAAGAAACATAACCAGCAAATATACAGTCCACTGGAAGAATTAAAAACCCCCGTTGGCCGAACGTCAACACAGAGATAACAGGCAGCCGATATGTAAGTCTACAGATACTCACCACGGAGGGTGCACACAATATACGAGCAAGAACGATGAAAGATTTATCGTTGAATACTCAAAAGATTGAGATGAGACATTTGCAATGTCCGCACCTACAGGACATTGCTAAGGAAATATGTACAGGCAAAATGAAGCCGAAAATCTTAATAGGATCAGATTTTTGGGAATTGATCGTGACCAGGAGGTTACGCGAAGGAAGTCGGGGACAACCGGTTGCGTCCCTGACTAAACTGGGATGGATAATCCATGGCTCGGCTCCGCGAAACAGGGAGCGAGATGGCGAGATTGTATGCCATATACAGAGCGTGAGAAAGATAGATGACACGCTACACGATTTAGTGCGCGAACATTTCGCGATTGATGCGATAGGTATTAGGAAATGTGAAAAACCTATGACGCAATCAGAGCAGAGAGCAGTTGAATGCTTCCAGAGGAGTGTGAAATTGACAGATGGGCGATACCAAGTCGCATTGCCATGGCGACGAGACGATGTTAAGATGCCGCCTAGTTTCGCGCAGGCGTTCAAGAGACTGCAGACGATAGAAAGAAAGATGGATAAATCTAGCGATTTTCGAGACAAGTATACAGCGCAGATCGAAAACCTACTGGAGAAAGGTTACGCTGTACCTGCAGATGGGTCAGAAGAAGGAAACCCTAAGCAGTGGTTCCTGCCACACTTCGCTGTAATCAACCCAAATAAGCCAGGGAAAATTCGCCTCGTATTTGACGCGCGAGCGAAACTGTCAGGCGAGACAAGCTTGAATTCGGAATTATTAGAAGGCCCCGACTTACTAAGGAATTTGGCAGGAATTCTATGGCGGTTTCGAGAAGGAAGAATCGCCGTACACTTCGATATAAAAGAGATGTTTTTACGGATAAAGATTGAGCCCGACGACAGGGCGGCTCAAATGTTCTTATGGCGTGGACAGGATAGAGAGGGACCGCCCACAAAGTATAAGATGATTTCAATGATATTTGGTGCGAAAAGCTCGCCGTTCCTAGCGCATAGCGTGAGGGATTACAACGCCTTACAACACAGAGAAGAATGCCCACGCGCAGCACAGAGCATAACGCAGTCATTTTTCATGGACGATTACGTAGAGAGCTTCGATGACGAGGATGAGGCTATGAGAGTCGTGACAGATGTGGTACGAATACACAGTTTAGCAGGTTTCGAGTTGACAGGCTGCGCTACAAATAGCCTGAAGATTCGAGACAGAATGCGACAGGATAACTGTGATGCGACTACTATGAAACCCCTGACGGAGTCCGCTGAGCAAGAGCGCACGCTTGGGCTATGCTATGAATCGAGCAGCGACTTAATGGGATTCAATACTACCATGAACCGAGTCCCAGAGGACGTCAAGAGATGTTTGCGCCCACCTACTAAGAGAGAAGCATTGAGCGCAGTAATGTCGACGTTCGACCCGTTGGGCCTTTTAAGTTATTACGTCATCACCGCGAAAATCATACTACAGAGTCTATGGCGTATGAAGTTGGATTGGGATGACCCTCTACCGCATGAAGAAGCTGAATTATTTCAGAGATGGCTGCAGGGAATGAGAGAGATAAGCGAATTGCGTCTGCCCCGAAGTTATTTTACGGGGAGAGTGAGGAACAGACAGTTGCACACCTTTGTAGATGCGAGTGAATCGGCGGTCGCCGCGATCGTATTTTGGCGAATTGAAGACGACGCTGGGAGAATTCATGTATCTCTGGCCGTCGCAAAAGCTAAAGTGAGCCCTATGATGTCGCAAACTATCCCGAAATTAGAGTTGCAGGGGCGCTAATAGGTACGCGCCTCACAAAGTCCGTGTTAGAAGAACATAGATGGAAGCCGGAGAACATAACGTACTGGTCCGACTCTAGGACAGTTTTACAATGGATAAGAAATCCAGAGATTAAGTATACACCTTTTGTGGCAAATAGAGTGACAGAAATTAACGAGAGTACGGAAGGGTCACAATGGAGATGGATGTGTGAGCGATACATATGGAATTAGTCGCTTCACTCAGTACGGACGCGGATGGCCGCGCGTCATGTACTCGGATAATGGAACTAATTTTAAGGGAGCGGATCAAGAACTGAGGTCTGCCATGAAGGATTGGGAACCCGCGCTAAGAGATTACACGGCAATACACCAGCTAATTTGGCGAACGATAAGTCCGGGAGCAGCTTGGCAAGGGGGAGCATGGGAAAGGATGATTCAGACAGTAAAGCGAGCTCTGAAAATAGTATTAACGGAGAAACATCCTAAAGAAGAAGTTCTACAAACTTTGCTTGCCGAGGTAGAGTTCACGGTGAACGCACGTCCCCTGACCCACGTGCCTGTAACGAGAGACGACCCCGAAGCGCTAACACCTAATCATTTTCTACTGGGAAGCTCCATGGGTCTGCCTACACTAGGCCCGTGTGAGCCGGCGGACCGCAAGACATGGCGGGCTGCCCAAGGCCTGGCGGATGAGTTTTGGCGGCGATGGGTGCGCGAGTACTTACCCCTACTAGTACCCCGCAATGATGCACCCAACAGACAACAGAGGAAAATAGCGGTGGACGATTTGGTGGTGGTGGTAGACAAGAGTCTACCCCGGAATCTTTGGCCAAGAGGGATTGTCATAGCAGTTCATCCCGGCCCCGATGGTGAGGTTCGCAATTGCACAGTGAGGACGGCAAGCGGCGTGTTCCGGCGTCCTGCGGGAAACCTGGCTGTCCTGCCGATTGCTGATGAGGTCTGCGGCAGGGAGCCTTCGACGGGGAGAGACTGTTACGGACAGCCGAATTAATAATTTTAATGTAGCTAATGTTTAACTACCCGCGGTCACGTTACGGTAAACTTCCAATAGGGTGCCTTTAAACTTAGAGTTTTTCTTATGTTTTTTAATGTAAATAAAGGCTTTGCCCAAATTAGGTTAGCTAGATCATGTTATTAGGCTAGTTAAGCACATATATAAAACATATTTAACTGAATATAGAATGGCCCGCCCCTATGAAATGTATATAATATGTAATGTTTACAAATAAAAGTTTGAATTTGGTGACTTTTATTCCCCAGCCGGTTAAGAGTGTGTGCTATCCCGGTTTGGGACTGGGATAATTAAGTATCCCGGTCTGAAACAGGAAGAAGTTAATGTATGTAAACAAAGAACGGGGTCGTGGCCAAATATTGTATATAGAGGGTAGTTGTGAAAATGTAAGCCGAATAGTGGGGGAGGGGTTTTGATGTCTCCCACCATTAGCCGGCCGACGAGGCTATATAAACAGGACACGTTGGTATGGCTTCGTCGTTCGTGTGTTGTGAAGTGCAATAAAAGGAAGAAAAGTAAAAAAGTGTTCTTATTTGAGTGCCGTGGTAAAGTTTCCTGGTTCTGTGGTCCTGTCAGTGAGGCGCACCACCTAAGATTACAGTCCGTGTCGTCGTGAAGCCAGTGGCTTGGCAGCAGGGGAGCCACACAACTCAGCAAGGGCGCGTCGGGTATAGAGGGACGCGCTGAATGGTCTGGATTTGTTGCGCGCTGTCCGCAACAACATGATAGAAATACTTAGGTTTCATGTCAAAGTACTAATGTTGAGGTTTGCATAGTTTTACACAAACACATTTAAGCTCACATATTTACTTTTTCACATAGTTTTAGGTCTTACTAGGTCATACACATAGATTTTTAGGATAAGTAAACACTAGGAACGCTAGACATAGACTGAGAAATGCGACACCTTGTGTCCGAGTATTTAAATGACCCCTCCCGGGCTGGGGTGCGGGGGAGGCACGCCTACCCGTGTGTATTTATAGTGGGGATTTTCCAACGCATTTCCCAGGAAAACTAGCGTTCCTAGCACTTGGAAAATACTGAAAATAGATAGCCTAGAGTAAGACCTAACTATTAGTATAAGTTTTATGATGTAAATATTAGTTTTAAGTATGTTTTTCAAGAAATAAAGTTTAGAGGTGCGCGGGGGAGCGCGGGACGAGGTACTGCCAGGCAATTGTATAAAAAGCGCGAACATTACAAGGCCGCGCCAGTTCGTTCGATCGCGGGTTACAGTGCAAATCAAGAAATATAAGGAAGAAAGAAGCCCTGGAAGAAATCCCTGCCCAGTAGTGCCTGGCTCCCTCTCTCTCCACGTCGCCTTGCTGGTTTTTATGAGGAGAGGTGCTTTGTTTTTACTATCCTGTTTCTTAGCGTTATCTTGAAACTCAAGCCTATACAGTCCTATGTCAAGAATCCCCCACCCTTCAGTCCACTGCTCATCAACGCGTCTCTTCACATCGCATGAACAGCGCCATTTGGGGGATCTAACGAGTGCGGTGCTGTTCAATATCAGTATCGTGAATTTCATTTTTCATACAAAATAAGATAAACACAAAATATGAATAAATTAGTACCTATTCCATTCAAACATTTTTGATCGAAATTATTATATTACTATTTATACCAAGAATAGTTATCATGGTAATTACGATCAAAAATGTTTGCTGGGTTAGCACTGTAAAGGAGTTATAAATTTATAAAAATAGCAAAACCATTGAGGTAGGTACAGGAAAAAAAATATGATTTTTTTTTCTAACTGTAAATTTGAACAAAAAAAATGTTTTCAGACGATGAACTTCGACTACGAGATAGTGACCCCAAAAACGGGCGGTTTCGGAAAAAAGCTGCCAAACGGATCGTGGGACGGGGTCGTTGGAGACCTCATGCGTGGGGTAGGTAACATTAGTTAGTTGACGTCAGAAAATTGACTTAAAGCTAAGGTTACCACCGCCTCCAAAGCGCAAGTGGAGAGGCGGCGCGACAAACTCCACTGCTGTATTTTCTCCAAAGACATCACTTTACAACATATGTGTTTTATAATTAATGAACTATACCTTACCTTTTACCTTCCTTACTCTCTTGTTTATTTGTGGTTGAATAAGGTTCATTTTTAAATATTTATGAAATGAGAAATCATACTATCATCCTATCTTATAATGGCATGTAACAGTAAGTACCACTCTATCTATAAATAAATAAATAAATATATATATACGGACAAATCACACAGATTGAGTTAGCCCCAAAGTAAGTTCGGGACTTGTGTTATGGGATACTAACTCAACGATACTATACATATTTTATGACAAATACATATATAGATAAACATCCAAGACCCAGGCCAATCTGAAAAAGATCATTTTCCATCTTGACCTGACCGGGGATCGAACCCGGGACCTCCGGTGTGGCAGTCTGGCGTGATAACCGTTAGGCCACGGAGGTCGTCAAATGGAATTGGAAATGGAAATGGAGTACATAACATAGTTAGGAATTAATATGTAACTACCTAATTGCTTGAACCATGCAGCGATGATTCATGTACTGACTGGAATTTAATTTAATTTAACTAATAAATTAAAAACTAAAATACAAGCTAAATTAAAATACCTACTAAAATTAAAAACTAAAGAATACAAAGAAAAATATAATTACAAGTTGTAAAGCCTCTCAAGACCCCATCATTCTATTAATCCATACTATACTTATACTATATACTTTACTATAATATTATAAATGCGAAAGTTTGGATGTGAGTTTGTGAGTTTGTGAATTTGTGAGTTTTGTGAGTTTGTGAGCTTGTGAGAATGTTTGTTACTCAATCACGTAAAATCTACTGGACGGATTTCGATGAAATTTGGTACAGAGGTAGATAATGACCTGGAATAGCACATAGGCTACTTTTTATCCCGGGAAAAAGCACTGTTCCCGTGGGAAATTCACGCGGGCGAAGCCGCGGGCAAAAGCTAGTCCTAAGAATAAATAAAAAAAAATATATATATATATATTATTAATTATTATCCTATTATTATTATAAATGCGAAAGTTTGGATGTGAGGATGTTTGTTAATCAATCACGCAAAATCTACTGGACGGATTTCGATGAAATTCGGTACACGGGTAGAATAGCATACAGGGTACTTTTTATACCGAAATACTCACGAGAGCGAAGCCCCGGAGCGTGACTAGTTTATTTAGCTGGGGTCCTATTGGGAAAAGTGCTACAATGTTAGGTAATGAGATACCACATAGCTTGGGACGTTATTTGACATAAACTGACTTAATCGAGCTCGTTAGCCACTCGCGATCCCGCGTCAGGGGGGCGGGAGAGGGGGTCAAAGTTCCAAGCACCCTACGCTCGAAAAAAAAATCTAGTGGCTACATTTGAGATACAAAGCCAAGTTTGGTGTCGTTTTCGGATAAATCGATGACGGCCAATTCATTAGGCATAATATTTTTGTAGGTATTCATAGAAAAAAATGGCGTAACGCCTAAACTTATGTAGAACCAGTGTTACAAAATTACATAGAAGCCCGTATTTTTTAAGATTTTTATATAGAAGATGAATTTTAAAAAATAGCAACAATAAGCCCAACTAATGTAGATTATAAAAACATAAATAAACTAATAAATAATAAATAAATAATGGGCTAACTCAATCTGTGTGATTTGTCCGTATATATTTATTTATTTATTTATAAATATCATTAAACTTTTTTACTAAAATGAATGTAAAAAAATTGAACGTACGCGCGGTCTATACTGTTTCGCGTCGAACGAGATATAGCGAGGGCTCAATTGTCGACTCAGTGGAGTTGTTTCTTCATACAATTCTCAGTAACAGCCTCAATTTTGTTGATTCCATATTATAACTAGCATTTGCCTTCGGTTTCGCCTGTATGAATTTAGTTGTTTACTCATTTTACCACCTCTCTCAGCCTAAAGACGTCCACTGCTGGACAAAGGCCTCCCGCAAGGATGTTATCCGTGGGGGGTTTTGCCGTAATCGCCACGCTTGGCAGGCGGGTTGGCGATCGCAGTGTGATGGCATAGTACGCGGAAAGATGCTGCTGCCCATCCTGGACAGGTGGTGCCCCGTTTCACAAATGCGGAAAGTCACAAAATTTCAGTTGGATGTTTGCTACTCCCTCACCTGAAATAAACGACGAAAGTCTGTTTGTCTGTTCGCTTTCACGGCTAAACCGCTAGACCCTTTTTTATGAAATTTGGTATGAATGTAGTTAAAGACCCAAGCTTAAATATAGGCTACTCTTTTTTCAATAATCAACTCCCAAGCGAGTGCAATAGGAGGTGATTATTTAAATCAAAAAACACTTTTACAGCTAAACCGCTAGACCGATTTTGACCAAATTTGGTATGGATGTAGTTGAAGACACGAGATCAAACATAAGGTATATTTTTTGTCAAAAATCAACCTTCAAAGAGTAGTATCAAAAACACATCAGGTACGCTGTTACTACTAAACCGCTGAATCAATTTTGATGAAATTTAGTAGCGATATAGTTAAAGACTCGAGGCCAAAAAATAACTATTTTTTTTTTCAAAATTCAACCCCTGATGGTCAGCAGTGGGGAAAGAAAGTTCGTGTCAAACACACATTTGTTACATTTTCACGACTAAATCGCTAAACCAATTTTGATGAAATTTAGTACGGATATAGTTGAAGATCCAAAGTCAAACACAGGTAACTTTTTTTTTTCAAAAATCAAACCCTTATGGACCGAAGTGGGGAGAGAAGTTAGTGTCGACAACACATCCTGTTACGCTTTCACGGTTAAACCGCTGAACCAATTTTGATTAAATTTGGTGTGGATATAATTGAAAACACGAGGTCAAACCTAAAGCACTTTTTCCAAAAATCGACTCCCAATGGAATGCAATGATCTGTCTGACTGGCTTTTCGAAGTAAGTTCTGTTAAGCATTCACAAATATACCGCTTGGTTGATTTTGATAAAATTTGATATAGGTAGAAATAGTTATAGGCTCGAGGTCAATCAAATCAAAAATCAACCCGCAAAAGGCCGCAATGGGGGGTAAAAGTCTGTATAAAAAACATAATGATACTTTTTGCTGCGGGCAAGTAATCATTTATCTCAACATCGTCATTCTTGCAAATTTTATTCATTGTTTTGTGATTTTTATATCATTCTATATACCCGTAATCTATGTACACATTTGTAAAATTGGACGGTGGCTAAATGAATGACTGGTATATCAGCTCAGAGATGAAACCGCAACCACTGCATGTAGACATTTCAAATATTGTAAACAGATTCGTTATACGTACCGGTAAATGAAAATAATTTTAGAAATACCACCCATAAGATGGTAAAATGAGTAAAAAACGAAATTCGAGCAGGCAAAGCCGAAGGCAAAAGCTAGTTATAATATGGAAACACCGGAATCGAAGTTGTTTCTGAGAATTTCATGAAGGAAAAACTCCACTGACTCGACAATAGAGCCCGCGCTCGAATCTCGTTCGGCGCGGAACAGCATTAACCGCGCGTACATTCATTTTTTTTACAATCATTTTAGTAAAAAAGTATAATGATATTATGTTTTTATAATCTACATTAGTTGGGCTTTTTAGTGCTATTTTTTTTAAATTCATCTTCTTAAAAATCTTAAAAAAATACGGGCTTGTTTTGTAATTTTTTAACGTTGGTTCTACATACGTTTAGGCGTTAAGTCATTTTTTTCTATGGATACCTACAAAAATATTATGCCCAATGAATGGGCTATCATCGATTTATTCGAAAATGACACCAAACTCGACTTTGTATCTCAAATGTAGCCACTAGAATTTTTTTCCGAGCGCAGGGTGTTTGGAACTTTGACACCTTCCTCCCCCCTGACGCGGGATCGCGAGTGGCTAACGAGCTTGATGAACTCAGTTTGACCCATATAACATCCCAAACCATGTGGCATTCCATTACCCAAAATTGTATTCGTCCCCATACATTGCTTCCCAATAGGACCCCAGCTAATTCATAAACATTACATTTGCCAATGATGTGAATCGGTGGTGGTCGAATTAATTCTAGCAACATAGACCCATTTATTTCAACTGACTCATTGGTTGGTTGTGATTTTTTACCGCATGTGCTAGTGCCGCCATCTGCGTCGAGTTTTACATAATATTCACTAACACCTCGGCACATGAATAGATATTTTTTTACCTGTGTGACCTCAGGCAGTGGCGTACCTACTTTTCGGAGTAAAAGTCTCTCGACTCGTTCTTTCAATGTCAAATATAGGAAAGAGAGATTAAGTAAAAGTAAAAATTCGTTTATTTTCTCCAATATAACACTAACATAACTAAAAGAGTTATACTAATCATAGAATACAAAAGAAATACTCATATAACTGTATAGTTATATTGGAGACTGGTGCTTGTATAAGGCAGGGCCTGTGTTACAGTGCGCCAGTGCTCTCTCAGCTGAATGACAAAAGGATTGCGAATTCTTAAAAGTTATAAAATTACAACTAAATAAAACTAGTCAGCTTCAATAAGTGTAGGGAAAAAAATGTAAATAAATATGTTGAAATTACTAGTGTATAAATATAATATAAATATGAACGTAGAATATATATATAGGGGGGGGAATCATATAATAGGGTGTAGAAGTTGTTCTGTTTCGTCATAGATTAGGGACAATAAGTATCTGATGGTTGTTTTTTTGCAAGAAAATATTGGAAGGGATAATAAATCCAATCTTGAGTGGAGTCTATTATATAAGAAAGGACCCGAAAAGCAGAAGAATCTGTGCGAGAATTCAGTAGAAAAAGAGGAGGAGGTGGCTACGAGTCTATTTCTTCTATTAAAGTTAGGGTTTAAAGGAGTGATGGTGTGCTGCTGAGTTATGACGTTTAGGATGGGGACAGATCATATTATACACTAGCTGTTGCCCGCGGCTTCGCCCGCGTGAGTTTCGCTTAGATGAAAAAATTTTTGGGTTTCAAACTGTGTAACCTAAACCTAGCTAGTAGAAAATGTACCTAAAAAGAGGGGTATTGTTGCAGTTTTACTATTATATCTCGAAAAAGACCTATAATTTCGAAAACATAGTGCTATTAAAAGTTTTAGGGCAGGGGAGGGTAGTGAGCGTTGAACACCACAACCGAAGGTATACGTCACACAAGTTTCAAAACTTTATAAGTTTTATAACGTTTTTCGGAAATCAGAAGGACCGGACTAATATGTTGGTTATACAACAAAAAAAGTTTCATTCAAATGTAAATATCTGGGTATAGGTAGGTAGTCAAATTGACAATTGTAGGTACCTACTTAAATTCATCGGCAAAGTCATCGGTTTGTGCCTGCCACCACCTTACGACAACAAAACTTCTCCCAGTGACTTCTTCTTCTTATCGAGTGTGTTATAACTAACACTGGTGTCAGATTCAAGTCACACTAGTAAAGTAAACAGTCAGCCAATGTGCAGGTTTCCTCACGATGTTTTCCTTCACCGGAAGCAGGTGGTGGTCTATGAGAAAACTACCATACATGAGTCAGATTGGTCTTCAAACTCATGTGACACAGGTCGGATTTGAACCCGGGTCCTATCCGACCTCAGGCGGGTGGTCATAACCACTTGGCCACCGCTTCTTCCCAGTGACTGATGACCAATGACGTTCCGCTTTCCGACTGGGGGGCACCAAATTGTTATGCCATTGGTTCGGGGCTTCTGTAGCCCAGAGGCCCTGGTACTTCTGGCGGTCGCTACGTCCCTGACTTCGGACCAACGTTGCAGGAAACAGATATAGCGGTGGCTGCGCTCACGATGACGGCGGAAAGAGAGGAAGTGATCGACTTTGTGGCGCCGTATTTTGAGCAGACTGGAATTTTGATCGGTAAGAAAGTACCAAAGCAAAGTGGAAGTAATCGGTAAGTATGTATGAAGAGAGTGATGAGTTTAGAGGAAGCAAGAGCTGTAAGGATTGTAGCAAATGGAAATCGCTAGTCTCTGCCTAGCACCACAGGGAAAAGGCGTGATAATACGTATGTATGTAAGAAAGTACCTTTAAAAGGCATTTAAAAATATACCCATCCGTCCCAACCCGTAGCGGGGCAAAGACCCGCTACCGGTGGTCAGGGCTCCAGCAAGAGGAATCTCCCCACAATGCGTGCCGTTTCCAAGAGTACCGCCTTCTGAATCTGACTCTTGACGCAACTGCCAAAATATATTTGACTAAATGATCTTGCTTTTTTCAGCAATTCGAAAGCCGATCCGCAAAACTTCACTCTTCAAGTTTATGACAGTTCTCCGGACTGAGGTAAATTGTTACGTTGTTACTGACAACATTTTATTTTCATTACCCTACTGGTTTACTCGCGGTTTCGCGGTTTTTGGCAAAGAGTATATAATCACTACGTTTTAAGAGTCGGGACTCCCATACAAAAAAATGGACTATGAAACGGGAGCGAAACAGGGCCGCCAATATGAAGGCCACAAATGCTTAACATTGTGCCAACATCAAGAAAAAAAATAGGGATGTGGTACATCACACTTATTATCGACTTATCGGTATTAGAATTTATCGACCGTTTATCGTAGGTAGGTCGATATCAGCATTTGCCGACCGTAGGTAGTAGGTAGGTGATCTAATAGTGACCCACGCCCACAGTTTTATTTTGGGAGGAATTAATGAACACCAGTTTTATGTCTTTCAAAGTATATTTCTTTTACATGTTTTTATAGACGAAAAAATGACAATTCCTTAACTCCAGGCTGTGCTCCAGGTTAGAAGTTCTGCAACACAAAAAAAACGTAACTATTAAATAGTTAAAAACCTTTTCCGTCATGAGTACTGGTTATTTTTCTTGTACTTTTTTCGGTCGAAGCCGCGGGCAAAAGCTAGTATTACAATAAATGTAATTATGACAATGTACTTCAATATGGTGGTGGCGAGTGGTAGAGCGCCCGCCTGTGGATGCAAAATCCCAGGTTCGAATCCTGCCCGGGCTACATTAGTTTGTACACCAATCTGACTCATGTATGGTAGTTTTCATCGACCACCACTTGCTTCCGGTGAAGGAAAACATCGTGAGGAAACCTGCACTCTGTGTTGATGATTATCAACTAGTGTGTGAAATGGAGAAGGCAATGGCAAACCACTCCATTAAAATTGCCAAGAAAGTCGTTGTGTGTGTTTCATTCCATATAATGACCACGACCCTCAGTCATGAGGAAATACGACTAATACCTAATACTTCAATATATAAAAATACTTACTTGGACTATGTGATCTTTTTCTTTTAGTGTCACTCACAGTAAAATTTTCTATAGAAGTTAAAGGTTCTGAAATAGAATAAAAATTACAGAGTACGTAAGTGGCTGATTATGCGAAGTTAATATTGCAGAACATGTTATTAATACAATATACTTTAATATATGAAAATACTTACTTGGACTATGTGATTTTTTACTAATGGAGTCAAGAAGTCGAAGTCTCTGCAACACAATCAATTTGTTTAGTAAATTTGGCAAGTTCTGCAAAGTTAACATTGTACATACGTAATTATTACAATATACTTTTTCCAACCTTTTTGTATTCCACTGCTGGGCAAAGGTACAATATACCCGTAGTTTAATATGTAAAAAATGCTTACGTGGACTACGTGTCCTTTTTCTTTTAGAGTCACACTCAATTGAAAATTCTGAAGTTGAAGATTCTGTAACACATAAGAAAATGAATTTGCAGAGTGACATCCAATAAAAATAAAATGAATTAATAAAACAAATATAATTTACTAACCCCTAACAGTGTGGCTGTAGTAATTATGATCATCCAAAACATTTTTCCTTTTCATATGTTAGATATGTAATGGAAAGCTGAGGAACAGGTCATCAATACATGGAACAGCATTTTTCTTAAACTGCATTTTCTTATTCTTGAAATCTTTTGTAAGAAAATGCTTGCCACATACATATTTTAATTGGTTCAATTTTTCAATTGGCACATTAATCAAATTTTTGTTTCCGGTAGCTGCTACCCATTGCCTACAGCTGAAAAGAAGACTAGATTAAAATTTGTATGCATGTTCTGTATTGTACATATTAATTAGTTATGATCTGAACATAAACTTAGGGGTACCTTAAAAGTAGTCACTATTATTAAGAGGATTTGCTAAGGCAAAAACTTTTATCCTCCTAATACACCGTTTAGTATATAACGACGAGGGATCCCCATCAGAATTTTTAGAAAGGGTGACGTCAGCATCGCTGACGCCACCACTCTCATTATTTTCAGACATTGCGTGGTAATGAAAACAACGTTATTTTAAAAGCAACTTGTAATCTTTCTTGAAATAAATTAACTTAAACAAGCTACTAGCTATAGCTAACACAAAATAAATGCACAGCAAAATTTTAAACAAATTAAAAATAATTACTCACAATTAATGTTTTCAGCTCGAGCACCTCCAACAGAATGTGTTCGAAAAATGGTAGCACAACGACAAGTTAACGCAAGCCCCACGTGACTCGATAACGTCACGTGGGCCTTCCGGATTTCAAATAGAATACGCACTTTTAATTATTTAAAAACAATTTTTATCACAATGTAATATTACCAAAAATCTTAAATAATTATTTTATGAATTTAGAATTTTGTTTCGTATTTTAATAAACGCTAATAGTTTAATTTAATATTGAACGCCGGATGTGCTTTCATTAAATTCAACAACATGGCTGACCAGATTGTTTCAATTCCAATTTTAAAGCAAATACAAATAAAGAATAATGAAAACACATCCTATGGCTTTATAAATTACAAGATTAATTTTCGTAATATTTAAACAGTAAATAACCATCTATAATTCATATTACATTTTAAATAGTTACACCTAAATCATAACAGTCAAATCAATACTTTAGTGTTACATAAAGTTATAATAATTGGAAAATAGCTTTACACAGCAATGCGTGATGGTTAATTTAACTAATTACTAATTTTGTACATAGTAATTTACTTATTTATTAATTAATGAAAACGACGCGTCGACACGGCCGTCCTGCGAGGTGGTGCGTGCCCTGCACCAATCCGAGTTGTTTTCTGTAATGGAATATTTTCAGATTTTAGTCTAGCGCCTATACATAGGTACGCTAGCTGATAACTTGGTTAACTATTAATTTTGAAACATAGTTACTTATTACAAGCAATTGTATTTTTTTACAATTATTATTTTGATAAAGGAAATGAATAAGTTTGACCAAGTTATTAGCTTATTTCGTACTTTGCACAAACATATGTAAACAAAGTTTAATAATTAAGTTAATTATTGCTGTACAGGGAAGAGAGCTTATGTAATAGTTAAGTGACGATGCTCCACGCATTACATCACTTAATGTTATAGTGTGTGATAATGCTCCACGCATAATATCACAAATTTTGTAGTTTTATTTTCAACACAGTTACTCCACGTAAACCTGCATTGTTTTGATTCTCGTAGATAAAGGTATGGTGCTGTGGTCTGGGCGGTCCTGTGCGCCGTGGTCCACAGGGGCTCTAAAGGAAATAGGTCTAGGTCGATGCTGTGGTCTGGATCATTTTATTATGATCGTGGTCCACAGAGGCTCTAAAATAGATAAAGAGTGTGATGCTGTGGTCTGGGCGGTCCTGTGCGCCGTGGTCCACAGAGGCTCTAAAGGAAATGGGTCTAGGTTGATGCTGTGGTCTGGGCCATTTTATTATGACCGTGGTCCACAGAGGCTCTAAAGTAAAAATAAATAAATAAATGGGATATTAAAATAAAATGTTATTTGCTCAGGATAGTAATGGTAGGTCGATGCTGTGGTCTGGGCGGTCCTTTGCGCCGTGGTCCACAGTGGCCCTAAAGGATAAAGGAAGGTCGATGCTGTGGTCTAGACCTGTTTTTTTTTTTTTTTAGATCGTGGTCCACAGAGGCTCTAAAAATGAGTTGAATAGAAAGGAAACAGGGTAAGGTGTGTACAGTCTTGAATATTGGAAAAATAGTTCTTTTTTTTTTTTTTTATTATTATTATTAGTAGGGTTAAACAACCAGCTACACGACATAACTTTTATAGTTTTGAGTTATCCAATGTAGTTAAATAAACACACTGATCGCCTCATGGATTAAAAGGTATGGCAAGTGTATGGCAAGCAATTCGCCATTTTGATAATTATTATTGTTATAAACGGATAGAACTCACCGGATCATTAGACATCCTGTCGTGATGTACTTGGTGGTGCGTCTTCTGTCGGTTGCAGCGAGTTCAGCTCAGGTGTTGCAGACGTGGTCCGCGTCGTTGCAGATTGCAGATCTTCATCCCTGGACTCCGTCGACACGGTTGCCTGGTCACCCGGCTGCGGAGCTCGGCGAAGTTGGTCATGAGCCACCTTGCGTGGCCTTCCTCGCCCTGTGACTCGTTTGACCATGTAACGGTCATTCTCCAGTACTCTGTAAATCTCATAGGGTTCACTGTATTTTAAATCAAGAGAAGTTTGATTACGTGGATTATTTTTGATGAGGACATAATCTCCTCTTTGAAAAGGGCGCAATTTTGCTTTGTTCTTGTCAAATCGTTGCTTCTCATATTGGCCTGCAGCTGTCATCTTTTCGTGTACATGCTGCTCCAGTGAATCGAAATCAATGGATGAATCTTCAAAGTTCACCAACCTTAACAGCTCTGGTGGAACGCAGTGTTGTCGTCGAGTGAGAAGAGTGAGAGGAGCTACTCCAGTGACTCTATGTGCCGTGCAATTGAAGGCGAGCTGCAACGCGTCTAGGGCCTCTTGCCATTTTTCCGTCTCATAATTTTTAATAATTGTTAAAGCATTTTTTAACGTACCCATCACTCGCTCCACTTGTCCATTCGCTCGGCTGGCTCCTGGCGCTATGGAATGAATGTCAATACCAAAGCGATCACAATATAATTTGAATTCGCCTAGGAATTCTCTACCTCCATCCACCACAATCTGAATGGGTGTCGCAAAGAGGTGTATAAAACGTTTTAGGGCTGCAAGACTGCTACCTTGGCTTTTGTTGGTTGAATAGTTTAACATTATGTACTTGGTATAAGCATCAATTATTACAATAACATATTCATCACGTCCTTGGGTGTCTCTAGTACCAAGTTTTCCAGTTATATCCATATGGATAACTTGAAATGGTGCGGTGGGTTTCTGGATAGGATGGAGTTGTACCTGGACTGCACCAGACGGGCCTTTTGAAGTTCTGCATATGACACAGTTTTCAACAAAGTTTCTCACTACCGTGCTCATCTTGTCAAACCAGTAAGATTCCTTTAGCTTTTGTAAAGTTTTCTCCCATCCAGGATGCTGTAATGATGTGTGGTAGGAGTTGATTAGGCTCCACTGAAATGATCTAGGAACTACTGTGACTTTTGACGTACCAAGTACTGGGTCCATCAGCACCTTTTTAAGGACACCATCCTCTAGTAAATAACCAGTTGTAGGGTTATCAATCAGTGGACGCAGAGAGTCATCACGACGCTGCTCTATCTGTAGCCATTCAGTATCACGTGTCATGACGTTTGTGGAAAACTCACTAGCGGGATTTCTGCTAAAGAAGTCTGCATGCTGTAACCTCTCACCTTTTCTGTATTCGACTTCAAAGTCGTAATTTTGGAGGAAAGCCCACCAGCGATGCACTCGGGGCAACAAATCTTTCTTGTGTTTCGATGCCTTAAGTGCGTTGCAATCGGTAATAACAGTGAACTTACGTCCATATAGGTACTGCCTGAAATGTTTGACTGCTCGCACCACCGCCAGAGTTTCGAGCTCATATGAGTGATACCGGCTTTCGGCATCAGTAGTTCGTTGACTCATATAAGCGATAGGATGTCTTCGACCGGTGATGATCTGAACCAATACAGCTCCGTAGCCGAGGCTGCTGGCGTCGGTGTAAAGTTCGATAGGAGCGTCTTCCTGAAATAGAGATAGGGTAGGCGCAGTAGACAAGTATTGGATAATTTTATTACGAGCCTCATTGTGTCTTTCGTTCCATTCCCACTTAGTATCCTTTTTAGTTAATTCGTAAAGTGGCATCATTACACGGGAGAAGTTAGGAATAAAACGTCTGAAGTAACTAGCGAGACCATTAAATTGTCTTACTTGTTTAGCTGTTGTTGGTACTGGTGCTTTGATCAAAGCCTCTACTTTCCTTGGGCTTGGGCCTACTTGGTCGCCTGATATTATATTGCCCAAGTACTCTATAGAGCGTTTGAAAAAAGCAGTTTTTCTCAACATTGATAGAAAAACCGGCATCATGCAAAGCTATGAGTATTTGCTCAATATTAGCGAGGCCCTCTTCAAAATCTTTACATTTTGAGAGTACATCATCAACATATACCTGGCAAACTTGCTTTATCAGTAGCGGCATTAACGCCCTATTGATACAACGCTGATACACAGAGCAAGCATTACTTAGACCAAATGGCATAGTGAGGTATTCGTATAGCCCATCGGGCGTGACGAAGGCAGTCTTCTCAATCGATTCTTTGGCTACTGGGATCTGATGGAAACCAGCAGCCATGTCAAAAGTACTATAAAAATTACCACCAGCCAGTTGGTCTATTTGGTCTGAAATTATTGGCAAAGGGTAGTGATCCCTTAGCGTATTCCTATTCAACTCCCGGAAGTCAACACACATACGATCCTGTCCATTTTTCTTTTTAACCAATATAATCGGACTAGAAAATGAAGATTTACTCTCTCTTATTATTTTGTGTTCAAGTAGCTCACTTACAATATCGCGTACCTTTTCTCTCTCAACCGGACTCAATCGGTATGGGCGACGTTCTACTCGCTTATTAGGATCCTTTAAACGGATTTCTAATTCGCCAGTGTTTACTCGGCTTTGAGGGTAGCCGCGAATAAACAAATGTTGATATTTATTTAATAATATTTTCAGTTGAGCAACTTGATCACTGTCTCTTAAATCACAATCTAAATTGTCAAATTTTTCACAATGAGATCGTATGTGAGCAACCGTCGGTTGATGAAAAAGTTTAACACCCCCAGAAGTGACCAGTACACCCAAGTTTGTATTTTCGACAAGGTTTATGCCTATTAGGGCATCTGCACATATTTCATAGTCAGATACTACATGAAATTGTAGTTCTACGCGTAAATTATCGATAATACAAACTGTTGTAATTTTTAACAAAGAAAGCACCGTAAACTGACCAATCCCTTTCATATAGCTAACTTCATTTACCCTTTTCCCAGGTAACTTAGCGGCTACGGATTCACGTATTAATGAACACTCTGCTCCACTATCGAAAATGGCGTTAAATTTAAAATCACCAATCTCTATTCGAAAAAACGTTAACTTGTTTTGTCCCAAACAATTTACCCTAGATAAAACCGTGCGTTCACGTTTGTAACATTTTTTCAAAGGTATGTCCTACCTTCGAGCAGAATGTGCATAAAGGTTTGTCCGTGTCCGCCACAACAGATTGAGACTCTGTTTTATTATCTTGATGTCGTGGTTGAGTATTTTCTAATTTCTTATTAAAACGACAATCTCGCGTATCATGACCTGACCGTTTACACACTTGGCAAAATTGTTGAGTTTTATCCGAAAATCGAGGTCGCTTGTTGGTAACCGATTGAGCATTTGTACTAGGGTTCGGTCTTTTAATATGACGTATAGATGATGCTACCGAAATAAGTTCAGGAACCGATGTGGCCCTCGCATTTAATAACTCAATCCTCAATCGGTCATCCCCAATGCAACCAATAACCGCCTCAACCGCGTCATCATTGGATAATTTGTCTTTTGTGATACGACGCCAAAGTACCCACGCCTGGGACAAGAACTGCGCAATATCCTTTGAACTATCATAAGTAAGATCTCTAAATCGAAAAATATCGCGAGAATATCTATTTTCTGGTTCAAATGTAGTTATTAAAACATCACGCAATTCCTGCCACGTAGCGGTGAAACCAACCAATTATCAACCCACAGCCTAGCACGACCTTTTAATAAACTGCCAACTTTCATTCTAATCTCATAATCTGATAGGCTATAGGTTTTAATGGCTGTATCAACATGTTGGCACCATTCACGAATTCCTATATTGGCATCCGGATCGTAAGATGGTAAAAATACGTCACTAATTTTAACCTTATCTGGTTGTTTAGCAATACGATCCGACATGCCTTTCATTACCTGCAACATCTGTGTGAAAAATTCTGAGGGTACGCCGCTAACAGAAGGAGAAATTTTTTCGATATTTGTTAGCCCAGAATGTCCGGCAGAAGTGGGTGGAGATCCCACTTCTGATAACGACGAGGGATCCCCATCAGAATTTTTAGAAAGGGTGACGTCAGCATCGCTGACGCCACCACTCTCATTATTTTCAGACATTGCGTGGTAATGAAAACAACGTTATTTTAAAAGCAACTTGTAATCTTTCTTGAAATAAATTAACTTAAACAAGCTACTAGCTATAGCTAACACAAAATAAATGCACAGCAAAATTTTAAACAAATTAAAAATAATTACTCACAATTAATGTTTTCAGCTCGAGCACCTCCAACAGAATGTGTTCGAAAAATGGTAGCACAACGACAAGTTAACGCAAGCCCCACGTGACTCGATAACGTCACGTGGGCCTTCCGGATTTCAAATAGAATACGCACTTTTAATTATTTAAAAACAATTTTTATCACAATGTAATATTACCAAAAATCTTAAATAATTATTTTATGAATTTAGAATTTTGTTTCGTATTTTAATAAACGCTAATAGTTTAATTTAATATTGAACGCCGGATGTGCTTTCATTAAATTCAACAACATGGCTGACCAGATTGTTTCAATTCCAATTTTAAAGCAAATACAAATAAAGAATAATGAAAACACATCCTATGGCTTTATAAATTACAAGATTAATTTTCGTAATATTTAAACAGTAAATAACCATCTATAATTCATATTACATTTTAAATAGTTACACCTAAATCATAACAGTCAAATCAATACTTTAGTGTTACATAAAGTTATAATAATTGGAAAATAGCTTTA
This sequence comes from Ephestia elutella, assembly GCA_018467065.1. Lineage (NCBI taxonomy): Eukaryota > Metazoa > Arthropoda > Insecta > Lepidoptera > Pyralidae > Ephestia > Ephestia elutella. Next base: position 7,544,604 of record CM031587.1, on the reverse strand, counting down.
CACAGCAATGCGTGATGGTTAATTTAACTAATTACTAATTTTGTACATAGTAATTTACTTATTTATTAATTAATGAAAACGACGCGTCGACATATACATATATTAATATACATAACAAGCTTTTCCTTCGCCAGATTAAATTATAAACCATTCTTAAGATTTTTTTTATATTTTAATTTGAAACGAAAATTATCGATAAAATTTACAAACACTATACTTGTCAGCACTATTGTTTACATGCAACTAAGGTTATACCTTTTAATTTACCCGTTTATCTAATTTACAATGAAATTTATGACCAACGTAGTTATATCCACGATAATAATATAGATTTTGTACTTACCGATCTTCTTCTAATGGAAATTTTGCCATGAAAATTCTTTTTGACCGTCCATTCGATACGTTTTTATTTTACAAATTTCGCACTTTTTCCTGTTCAATCCGCTCATATTTGCTTTATATTTGTATTTCTACCCCTAGACGCTATAAAATTTTAAGAAAATTAGGCAGATTGCTTTAAAAAAGAGCACAGAATAATAATATTCAGCGATCTTTTCAGAAAACCACACAAACAACAATAGAGAAACGTCAATGTTATAGCATGGCGGTCTAAGATGGCGGTGAAGTATAATCCGATAAAAATTGAATGCCGTCAATTGTTCACTGCTTTGTAGGTATGAATAATCTTTCGAACATAGACGTATTAAAAATTCGCTCCCGTTTTCATACGATCGTTTTTTTTCTTTGGAGTTGCGCCAGGCTGGTTTTTGGGAGGGAGTTAGACGTTTATTTAGCGTTTAAACATTCGGTAACCGAGTAACAAGCTAATTATTAAAAAATAAAAAACACGGCTGACAACTTACATAGCCTATGTCACTCGGAGGAATGCAAGGAATCTAACAATACCTCTCACATCAAAATCTGTTAAGCCGTTCAGGACTTATGGTGGAATAAAGAAACTTACATACATGAACCCTGAAAACATAACACTCCTTTTTTGGTCAGTCGTGTAAAAAGGGTTGTCAATGAGGTGATTTGAATTTTATAAAACTTTCAATTATTTGTCTCATCTTTTATATTTTTTGGTAATTTATTACACACTTTCACGGACATGGAATAGAATTAAACTAATGACGATGACGTCAGGTGTGGCTGAGCATCGTAGCAGCGCTGCTGCTCACCGGGTTTATGATCTGGCTGCTTGATAAGTATTCCCCGTACTCCGCACGGAACAACCCTGACGCATACCCCTACCCTTGCAGGTGAGGTCTCAGTCCCAAGTTCAAGGCCAGGTCAATTCTTTAATTGCAAGTCACAAGTTAAATAGATGGCACATAAATATGACGACGACCTTCTTGGCGCAGTGGTAAAGACTGCCTCTGAACCAAGGGATCATTTACCAATTTTATTTTTTTCTATTTTAATTATTACAATTTATAATGTAGAAGTTTCTGGGGCCCTATTTTTGAAAGTGTGACTCACCAAAAAAACGTGAGCCGAATGATTTTTCATTCGATATCCATTATTCCGTATTTTTGAATTGTCTATGTCGAATAATTCGCAACGAGTGGTCTAGACCACTCGTGTTCGCATGATTTGGTAGTCGAACGTTTTTTACGTCAAAATCATGAATGACATAGACAACCGGATACGGATATAGATGGAGTTTTAGAATTTTCATTTTTGCGTTCCGTTTAATGTTTACGTTCTCTTTGATTGATAATTTACGAACATTTTATTTTACGATTCGTTACCGATTCGGTTTTCGTTACATAGAATGGAGCAGAAATTATTTCTCGCATTATTTTCATATCACTGGCAACATTGCTAGACGAGTGATTTCAAAAATACGGCTTTTATGTTTTTAGTGACATAGTAGGACGAGTGCGACATAATAGTCTATTCGTTTTCGGCGGTATGTCACACTTTCAAAAATAGGGCCCCTGGTTCGCGCTGACGTCATTCACCATTTTTTGGGAAGCGCCCAAGGCTCTGTCTGGCCGCTCGCTCGTCGCTGCCTACTGGCTGTTCGTGAATATAACAAATCAAATCATTTTTTTGCTGTAAATAGGGTTATAAAAGGTGTTTACAAAAAGAGTGCCTTAATACTCACTTAGCCGCAGGCCTAGCTGCGTTTTCAAAGCAAAAAGCAAAAGCCATAATAACATTTCGGCTCTTCACCTAATCCCAACCGACGACCAATCTCTGTAGATGACTTTTTGCTAATTTCCCAAAAAAATTCGTGCAATCGCAACTGCAAAAGTAAAATTGCCCTGCACAGCACGCGAGGTGCTTACACCTCGCGCAGCACGTCAAGATCTAAAAAAAAATTATGACACAATTACACGTGTGTGTAATTGTGTCATATTTTTTTTTTTATTACTTATTTATTTTAACTTTACACAAAATACATTTGTGAAAGTGCAATGGGCGGACTTAATGCAAAAGCATTTTCTACCATGTCTACCTTAGAGTCATTCAGAGAACATTAAGTGGGTGCAAATGAGTAAACTTAAATAAACTTTTCATAAACTCTGAAAGTAAGTCTGAAGTTGTTATACTTTTCAGCCCTAGGGAGAATCGTTTTCACAACTGACAGCTGTCAAATTAAAAAAAAAACTAGTGCTATTTTCACGTTATTCTATTGAATCAGGTACCAACTTTCTATACAGCCATTCAACCAACGACATTCAACATATTATGTAAAGTTGAAATAACATGAAGTTAAAAGAATACCTATATTTTTTATTAACTTTTTATTACATAGATTTTTTTATAATTTTTTCAATGATGGAACCAAATGAAAAGAATCTATAGCTAAATAGTTGGTCGGTCACAGAAAATGTGAGTTTATGAGTTTTGTTTATGCTTCCGTATAATATACTTATTATTTCTTTAGCTAATTCATGATTTTATTTTTACTTTCCTCGTATTCTTAATGAAAAGTACAGTGTTTACCTCGGGTGAAAGACTTTTTTAAGTCCCTCGAACAAACCCTGTCTCGGGACTTAAAAAAGTTACTTTCACTCACTCGTTAAAAATGTACTATTATTGACTTGCAGAGAGTTCACACTCAAAGAGAGTTTCTGGTTCGCGCTGACGTCATTCACGCCGCAGGGCGGGGGGGAAGCGCCCAAGGCTCTGTCTGGCCGCACTCTCGTCGCCGCCTACTGGCTGTTCGTGGTTCTCATGCTGGCTACCTTCACCGCCAACCTGGCTGCCTTCCTCACCGTCGAGAGAATGCAAGTAAGTAAAGTTATGGATAACTAGCTTTTGCCCGCGGCTTCGTCCACGTGAATTTCCCACGGGAACAGTGCTTTTTCCCATGATGAAAGGTACCCTATGTCCTTCTCAGTACTTCTAACTATGTGTATCTAAAATTTCAGGAAGATTGGTTTAGTAGATGCAGCGGGAAGAGGTAACAAACAAACAAATAAACTTTCGCATTTATAATATTAGTTAGGATTTAAGAAAGGACTAGCCGCGCCCCGGGGCTTCGCTCCCGTGGGAATTTCGGGATAAAAAGTACCCTATGTGCTATTCCCGGTATTTTTCTACCCGTATACCAAATTTCATCGAAATCCGTCCAGTAGATTTTGCGTGATTGCGTAAACAAACATGCTCACAAACTGACTTTCGCATTTATAATATCAGTAGGAAGTAGGATTAGCGCCCCGCCCCGTCTTTACTTGGGAGGTACATACATAAATTGTAGCCTATGTCACGCAGGTATAATTTAGCTTTCTATCGGTGAAAGAACTTTTGAAATCGGTTCAGTAGTTCCGAAGATTCCCTACAAACAAACTCACAAACACCTCTTTATAATATGTGATTATGTCAAAAAGTACAAGTTAAAATGCCAAAAGTGGCCACTTTAATTGAAAAGTGTGTATTTCCCACGGGAACAATGCTTTTTCTCGGGATGAAAGGTACCCTATGTCCTTCGCAGTACTTCTAACTATGTGTATACGAAATTTCAGGAAGATTGGTTCAGTAGATAAAGCGTGAAGAGGTAGCAAACAAACTCACTTTATTCATAATATTAGTTAGGATATAACTAGGATCCTAGCAAGAGTAGTGGAAATCGCTAGTATCTGCTTACCCCACGGGAAAAATTGCTTAAAAATATGTATGTATATAGCTAGGCTGTGATATTAGTATGAATTTCTAAATGAATTGAAACTCGCAGACGCCAGTATCTTCGCTGGAACAGCTGGCTCGCCAGTCGCGCATCAACTATACTGTGGTGGAAGGCTCCTCCGTACACCAGTACTTTATCAACATGAAGTTCGCAGAGGATACGCTCTACAGGTCTGTATAACACTAGCGCCTCGCCCCGGCTTCTCTCGGGAGGTACAAACATAAATTGTAGCCTATGTCACTCGGGTGTAATGTAGCTTTCCATTGATGAAAGAATTTTTGAAATCGGTTCAGTAGTTCCGAAGATTACCCACTACGAACAAACACTTCTTCTTTATTAAAAATCGACAAATATTAAATTCTTCCGTTACTGAGTGACTGACAGACAACGCACAGCCAAAACTACTGGGCGTAGGAAGCTGGAATTTGTCATGTAGGTTCCTTAGGGAGTGTAGGGGAGCACTAAGAGAGGATTTCCCGAAATTTCTAAGGGGACCACGTCCCGGGTTCATTCTTTGTTAATGTATATTGTGAAATAAATCATATCTACTCGTATTTATCTTTTTTTTAGGGTGTGGAAAGAGATAACTCTAAACGCGACATCAGATCAAGCACAGTACAGAGTGTGGGACTACCCAATCCGAGAGCAGTACGGACACATACTGCTTGCCATCAACGCTTCAGGTAATGTTCAAAGGCAAATGCAATTGTTTTTATTTAAATAGCACTTTTAAATCGTCATATTAATCATCAATACATCAATCAATACATATATACAGTGGTGGCCAGCTAATTAGGGACACCCACAGAAATAAATCGAGATAGAACGGTGACGCGAGTTCATTGCAAAGAAATCGGTCGTGTCAACTTTTGCACAAGCCACGCCCCAAATGTTCCGCCATTACTAATAAATTAGTGATGTGACCCGCACCGAAATAAATCGAAATGCACAGTAACACGAATCGGTATTTTACCCAGTCAGTTGATGTTAGGACACTTTCAGTTTGTTGGTGCATATGTACCAACACACAAAAAGTGACCACACTTAGTGGTGACCCCGCAAAGTATACGAAATTTCGGATGATATCTTTCATACATGTTTACCAACACGTGATGACTAATTAACTAAGTCTTTTATTACATACATTCACACGGGAGCAAACTAAAAAGTCGCACTAAAATAACTGGTACTGAAATAATAATGTTAATTTAAATTTCCTCATTTGAACTGAGATTATCGGTAAATACCGATAATCTTTGTTCGAGTGCAACGTTGCAGCACTAGTGAAGCGTTCCTACTTAACATTTTATTCACATTGCGCGTTCTCTTTGAAATGACGTTTACAACATGTTTTGAAACGCGTAATGGATATGATTATGTCGTATTGTCGTTTTACATTGAAAATCAAGTTACTTTTTTTATTTTCATTATTTTTTGTCATTTAATTACGATTTTAGTTAAAACAAAATACTTACACATGGAAAGAAATACCTCCTTTTGCACGATTCACATTTGCACTGCTGTTTTTACAATTGGAAATAGCACAATAAGGCATTTTTGCTCCTGTGTATCGACGCCGCCGACTCCTGCGCGCTGACTGAATGACCGATGAACGAATCTTGTGGCATACGACAAGATTGAGGCACGCGTGTACCGCCCACTTTTCCGTTCTATCTCGATTTATTTCTGTGGGGACACCACTCGATTTTCATACCAACGAGGTTACTTTAAAGTTTTGTTTAAACGCCAGGTTTGATCTGAGCTGTGATCTGATAATGGCCATCCAGGGATAGAATGGAGGACATCCAGATCGCTATACACACCCAACTGATCAGATCAGCATTCTAAGGGCTACTCAGCTCAGCTTTCTGAGTTTCACGATTTCCATACATTTTAATGCTATTTTCGCGGTTTTTTAAACGTATTTAAACAGCTCTACATAATAAACTAGATTAATTAGTTTACGTAAAAAAAAAACTTAAAGATAAGGTTACTACCGCCATTAAGGGATGCTGGTTGGGTAACAAAAAAAATATATACCTAGTGCTATTTAAATCATTTAACACGATTGAATGTCTCTTTCCAAGGGCGGATCCAGTATTTTTTTCTGGGGGGGTACAAGGACAATGGCTGACGATGCATGTTATGCATGAAACAAATCGACATCCGCCCTGATGCTGTTGCCGCCCGCCTTAAAACGAATCCTAATAGGGTTGGCTCTCACTACGCCACTGACAGATGGGCAAAAGAATCAAGAAATAAACTAGATGGGCAGAAAAAAATCACTAAATTCTGATCCGACTGTCTCTTTCCATAAAAGTTGGAAGCGCGCGCCCCCTTCTAGAACTACAATAATGAGCTTAACATCTAGAAATAGTGTGAAGAAAGACGTCAATCTGATTTCTTGTATGCAAAAACGACGACCTCCGTGGCCTAACGGTTATCACGCCAGACTGCCACACCGGAGGTCCCGGGTTCGATCCCCGGTCAGGTCAAGATGGAAAATGATCTTTTTCAGATTGGCCTGGGTCTTGGATGTTTATCTATATATTTTATTTTATTTTTATTTACATGGAAGACCAACAACTTTCTTATAGGTTCTATAGATAACAACTTAAAAAACATATAGTCATTTACAGGTCCTCACATCTAGAAAACGGACTAAAATAACATTCAATTGTGATCTCAGAAAACAGAATAAGGACAATAAAGAATATTAATTCTGAAAAATAAATAAAAAATACGTTCTCTCTCTCTCACTTTATCTCACAACAATATATAAATAGTTATTATATAATTACTCAAGAAATATTTATAAATAAATTAATGTCAGTTACCCATATAGAAACTGATTAAGAGTCTTCTTAGCCTTGGAAGGCTGGTGTGGAATAAGTCGAGATCAAGTTCATCTGCAATGTGGTTGTAGCTATTGCCAGTTCGCCAGAGAAATGAGTTTTGCCTGTAATTCGTGCTAACAACAGGAGTATAAATGAGCGGTCTGTATCTCAATATTCTGGGAGGAGCTAAGAAACCTATTCGTTCAAGCAGCTCAGGGCAGTCCAAAACACCATTAACAATTTTATATAACAAAACTATATCAGCAACTTCTCTACGCTTGTCTAGAGGTAAAAGATGCTGTCTTGCACAGAGTTCAAAATATGAGTCAGAATCAAATTTAATATGTAGGCGATAACATAAATATTTAATAAATTTTCTTTGAATGGACTCTAACCTAGAAATATAAATGTCATATCTAGGGTTCCAGATTTGAGATGCGTACTCCAAGTGACTCCTTACGTAAGTGCAGTATAATATTTTTAAAGTTTTGGCTTGATGAAATTTTTTAGAGTTACGTATCACAAATCCCAAAGATTTAGACGCTTTTTTAACAATATTATCTATATGATTATCAAAAATTAATTTGTTATCATGAAAAACTCCTAAATCCCGTATTTCTGTTACTCTTTTTAATACAATTCCCTTAAGATAGTATTGGGTTAATATTTGAGAAACTTTCCGCGAATAAGTGATGACAGCACACTTATCAGGATTCAAATCTAATTTATTGCATAAACAATATTCAGCCAAACGATCTAGATCCTGTTGAAGTAGAACACTATCAGCCTGAGATGAAATAGAGCTAAAAATCTTCATATCATCAGCATAACACAAGAGTCGCGATGCTTTAAAACAATTATTAATGTCGTTTACAAATATTGTAAAGAGCAAGGGTCCCAAAAGGGACCCTTGAGGGACACCACTAGTGACAGGAACCCAACTGGAAACATAATTACTGATTACAACAGCTTGCGTTCTATTTTCAAGGTAAGATGAGAACCATCTCAGAAGATCACCTCTTATACCTATGTTATATAATTTAATAATAAATAGGTTATGACTAATTTTGTCAAACGCTTTGCTGTAATCAGTATATATTACGTCTACTTGTAGGCCTTTTTCCATAGAATCAGAAACAAAATCATTTAATAGAATCAGATTAGATGTAGTTGATCGTCCTTTCAGGAAGCCATGCTGTTCACCGCATATTGATTGTTTAATAGCCGGGAAAACACGGTTATAGGTTAGCCTTTCTAGCAATTTAACAACTATGCAAAGCTTTGAAATGGGCCTAAAATTAGTGACATCAGACTTAGATCCCTTCTTTGGGACTGGTGAAATATAAGCTGACTTCCAAATCATTGGGACTGTATGTTCTTTAAACGATTTATTAAACAAAAGAGAAATAGGCTTAGCTACGGATTTGGCACAACTTAGTAGAAAGCTAGCTGGCAAATCGTCAGGCCCATCTGACTTTGAGGGATCCAACTCAAGTATTAAATCATATACTTCTGATTCATCAGTTTCAATTGAATATATATCAGAAACACAATCAGACGGAGGTCGATTAGTGATATCTTCAAGATTCAAGGATCAGAATCAGAAAAGTTCGACTTGAAGTAAGATGAAAAAAGTTCACATATTTCATGGCCTGAATTTGCTTCCAAATTACCATATCTAACACAATTAGGAATAGAATTAGATTTCGATTTAGTCTTAAGATAGGACCAAAACCTCTTAGGGGACTTTTCTATAGATTTCTCGACCGATGACATGTAATTATTAAAACAGTACTGTTCCATATGTTTAATCCTGTCTCTTAAAACTATAAAAGAATTTAAATCTGAGCGATTTCCATAGATTTTATATTTACGACGATATTTGTCTTTTTCTTTTATAGCCTTTTTTAATGCAGATGAGTACCAGCAAGGAAAGTTATCATTGGTAATAATCTTACAGGGGATATATTTATTACGTAACCTGATAAAAGTGTCATAAAAGTAAAGAACGGCTTCATCCATGGATTTGTTAGAAAATTCCATCTCCCAGTCAATTTCAGATATTTCACGATTAATATTAACGTAATCACCCTTATCAAATAAATACTCGACCCTTGGGGCTGGTTTCAAAGGTTCCAACTCGATGAAACTCACAGAGATATCGAGAATGGCGTGATGAGGGTCCATAGGAACTAATGGGGCTGGACATTCCGTCACAACAACATTATCGTTACACAACACAAGATCGAGAATCCGATTACGGGCATTGTGAACACCATTATATTGATTTAAATTTAGGAATTCCAATTCATCTATAAAAAAGTTTTCATCAGAACTCGAGTAATTGGTAGGTAAAAAGTAGCTAAAAGAGGATTGTAACCAGCTAATATCACTCATATTGAAATCCCCGACAATCAAGTATTTATTATTTTCATCAATCAAAACTATTTCATTGAGTTTTTCCATAAAGTTGTGCAACTGCTGAGAAAAACTATAACCTCTTTTCTGAGAGCAGAGATACAGTACACAAATGTACAATTTTACAAAACCTTTATTCTGTGGCAATTTGAGCGTTATCCATAAGTCCTCAGCAGTTGAACAAAGATCCAATTCTAGTTGAGCAGGCAAGTCTTTACGAACGGCAATAAGCACACCACCACCTCGTGACTGACCGGTCAGCTCATAGTCGCGATCCCGCCGATAAACAACATACTTACCGTCAAACAACTCCGCATCAAGGATACTGTCTGGTAACCAGGATTCGGTCAAAATAATTATATCATATAAATTTGTAGTACAAATATTACGATAAAATGTCTCCACTTTAGTTCGCAGTCCACACACGTTCTGGTAGTAAATTAATAGCTTAGGATTTACTATATTAGCCATAGTCACTTTTAAAATTATATATAAGCATACTAAGAAACGTAATATGTATTAAACTACGGAACGTGCGTGTACAAAAAATGAGGCGATTTAATAGCAGACGATCGATATCAGTGCAACGGTAATAGTTATTACGCATTAGTGCGAGCAGGACAGTTGATTGACAAGTTATAGTCAATACCTGCAATTCGACGGTAGGCATATACTGAGCGAGGCATCGTCGACGCGGAGACAAAAGGCCGCATACTTGACAAATGGTTGGGCCAGCGGTTGTGAACATTTTTACTATGAGACGAAAACAATCATAAATAAAAGACTCCAAGACTCGAGATGTAAAACAAATTTTGAAATTAAGTTTAAGATTTGTGAGAGAGGTAACTAATATAATATATATAAAAAATAAACCATCAACAAACATCTTTAGAAAAATAAGAAAACATACTAAGTTAAGGTGTTTAAATCTGACTCGGAGTTAATTATAACAATGCGCGTTGTATCTGTTTTTCGTGCGTGGATTTTACCAAATTTGACCCATATGTATTTATAGTCTTTGGCTTTTAAAGTAGTTTTACACAATGTAAGAAGATTCTTCGACTGTGGTGTGAGATGGTCGTTCACGAAGACTCGTCGGTCGGAGTCAGAGAACCCGATGTCCTTGGCATGCAGATTTTTGAATGCCCGGGCTGCTGCTATGAAGTCCTCTTTAATATATCTGTTGGTGAATGTAGTTACGATAGATTTTTCTTTAGACCCAAATACAGGCACTCTCGCAATGTAGCTAATAGATTGTTTCGAAAAATCATGTTTAATTATTCGGCTTATAGATTCCATAACTGCAAAGAGATTTTCATCTTTTTCAACGGAACGCCCTTTATTTCAACATTGCACAATCTAGCACGTTTCTCAAAGGCATCAAGACTATTGTTGATACTCTTATGGCCATTTTGAGTGGCATCTACAGTGGACTGGACTGTTTCTATCACAGGAATTTTATTTTCTAAGGCTGTAATCCTTTCAGAGTGTTCATTAAGTGTCGAATTATTATATTCCTGTGACAGCTTGAGATCCAAAAGTTCTTCTCTGATATTTTTTACATCCTGAAGTAACAGGGGAATACTAGAAACTTGCTTCTTGACCTCACGAAGTTCAGAAAGAATAAGGTCCAGAGTAACCTCTGAGTTGGAAGTTTGAGTTGTGGGCGAATTTTTGCACATCTGACATTTCCAAGTGGCACGCCTATCTGGACCAAGTCTTCTATATCCTGCTTCGGTTAAATTGGTACAAGCGAAGTCAAAATGCCTTTTACAAGCACCACACTGAACACCATCATTAAAGGTAGCATTACAAGACGCGCACTTCATAACTAGAAATTGTGTTGTGAAAAAAAAAGTAAAAGTGAATATTGAGTCAGGGAAAAATGTTGATGATATATGAAGTTGAGTTTTAAACGCGAAACACGTCTACACAAAAGAGATCGACGATCGAGACATATATATGTATTTGTCATAAAATATAGTATCGTTGAGTTAGTATTCCATAACACAAGTCTCGAACTTACTTTGGGGCTAGCTCAATCTGTGTGATTTGTCCGTATAGGTTATTTATAGGTATATTTATTAAAAACGCCTTTGCGCAGCACTGACTTCTGCACCCCCCGCCCCCCTCCCTCAGACCGCCACCCCCGCTCGTGGCACGGTCGGTTTGCAAACAAACATTGCCATATTACAATTCTATCGCCGCCGCGCAGCCCTACTTCTATGGTTAAAGATTAAATGATAAATAGCGTTGACGATCGATATTCGACTATCGGTAGTTTCTTAAGATACGATCGGTAGTTTAGTTTAAGAAAAACAATCGATAGTATTGTCGCTCGCAAATAATAAACTATCGATAGACTTATCGATAGCCTAAGAAAATCGATACTATCGAAAGTGTGCATGATTTCAGATGATGACTAACTATAGTGATACTGAACGATTTGTGTATACTCACACATTACCGTTTTCTCCCATGCTGGTCTGGGAGCGAAGAAAAAACATAGAATGTGCCGACTGCTTCTCTTCCCGCGCAGATTGTAAAAGTTAATCGAGGGAAAGGGCTTTAAACTGTGGATTCCTCCACTCATAGGCGATGGGCTAGCAAGCTGTCACTATACCTGAATCTCCATTCCATCAGATAGCCCACTATTCAGCTAAGCGTGGCCTTCGAGTCTCACGACTCTTGGCTCTGTCTACCCCGTAAGGGATAAAGTCGTGATTCTATGTATTTCACACTTCCATTCCATCGGAAAAAAATCAGACAGAATAGGAAGTTCTAAAAACTATGCGAGACAATAACTCGCAATCAACAGGTTATGGCCCAGCTTACGGCAGGTCGAACATCTTTAGACTAAGACTTCGAGTTTAGGACAAACCATAGCGCGTTTCAATATCGTTTTACGCCATCTAGCGATGGTTTTGTAAAATAGTGTGGAACAGCATATTTTTTTACACGACTGACCAAAAAAGGATTGTTATGTTTTCAGGGTTCATATATGTAAGTATGTAGGTATGTAAGTTTTTTTATTCCACCATAAGACCTGAACGGCTGAACAGATTTGAGAGGTATTTTTAGATTCCTTGCATTCCTTCGAGTGACATAGGGCTATGTGAGTTGTCAGTCGTGTTTATTGTTTTTTAATAATCAGCTTATTAGATTTAGATATCAGAGTCGCGTTGGCCCCATACAAAATGTTCCTCATATTCATGAAATTCTACCAATGTTTTTAAATCGGCGATTGTCTGACTGCTCAAATAAAAAAAGATAATAAACAAGCTAATTATTTAAAAATAAAAAACACGACTGACATCTTACATAGCCTATGTCATTCGGGCTAATGCAAGGAATCTAACAATACCTCTCACATCAAAATCTGTTAAGCCGTTCAGGACTTATGGTGGAATATAGAAATTACATACATACATACATGAACCCTGAAAACATAACACTCCTTTTTTGGTCAGTCGTGTAAAAAAGGCAGTACATAACATTTTCCTTATTTTTTTAAAGGTCCAGTGCCCGACGCTAAGACTGGATTCGAACAAGTGAACGAACACACAGACGCCGACTTCGCTTTTATACATGATTCGGCTGAAATAAAGTGAGTCTTAACGAATTCCTTCATTAGCTTTTGCCTGTGTGAACTTCCCATGGGAACAGTAGTTTTCCCGGGATGAAAGGTACCCTACGTCCTTCACAGTACTTCTAACTATGTGTATGCGAAATTTCAGGAAGATTGGTTCAGTAGATAAAGCGTGAAGAGCTAACAAACAAACTCACTTTCGCATTTATTTTATTAGTTGGGACTGGGATGCGAGTCTGTTCTGTTACACTTTCACGGCGAAACCACTGCACCAATTTTCATGGAATTTGGTATGGATATAGGTGAAGACCCGGGTTCAAACATTGGCAATTTTTTTTACAAAAATCAACCACCATGGTACTGAAATGGGGGGACAAAATTTGTATGAAAACACATTAGATATACTTTTGGCCGCGGGCCAAAAGCTAGTACTTTATTTGATAGGAAGACCAACAGCTACAATTTTAGTCTTAAATGTATAAATTATTAGTACCTATTATTAGTATACTATTCTTTTCTCCCAAACCTTAGGTACGAGGTGACTCGCAACTGTAACCTGACAGAAGTGGGGGAGGTGTTCGCAGAGCAGCCTTACGCGTTAGCTGTGCAGCAGGGCTCGCGACTACAGGAGGACTTGTCCAGGGCTTTGCTGGAGCTGCAGAAGGAGAGATTCTTGGAACAGTTAGCTGCCAAGTGAGTAATAATTTCGGGAAAAGTGTCCAAGAGAATCTATCCGGCTGCAGGATCTGTCCAGGGCTCTGCTGGAGCTGCAGAAGGAGAGATTCTTGGAACAGTTAGCTGCCAAGTGAGTAATAATTTCGGGAAAAGTGTCCAAGAGAATCTATCCGGCTGCAGGATCTGTCCAGGGCTCTGCTGGAGCTGCAGAAGGAGAGATTCTTGGAACAGTTAGCTGCCAAGTGAGTAATAATTTCGGGAAAAGTGTCCAAGAGGATCTATCCGGCTGCAGGATCTGTCCAGGGCTCTGCTGGAGCTGCAGAAGGAGAGATTCTTGGAGCAACTAGCTGCCAAGTGAGTGGGAATTTCGGGAAAAGTGCCCAAGAGGATCTATCCAGCTGCAGGATCTGTTCAGGGCTCTGTTGGAGCTGCAGAAGGAGAGGTTCTTGGAAAAGTTAGCTGCCAAGTGAGTGGGAATATCGGTAAATGTACAATGTGTTTTTTCAAGAGCCGCAGCTGCAGGAGATTGGTCCAGAGCCGTGCTGGAGCTGCAGAAGGAGAAGTTCTTGGAACAGATAGCTGCCAAGTGAGTGGGAATTTCGGCAAAAGTATAATATGTGTTTTTTTCAAGAGTCGCAGCTACAGGACTTGTCAAGAGCTCCGCTGGACCTGCAGAAGGAGAGATTCTTGGAACAGTTAGCTGCCAAGTGAGTGGGAATTTCGGCAAAAGTATAATATGTGTTTTTTCAAGAGTCGCAGCTACAGGACTTGTCAAGAGCTCCGCTGGACCTGCCGAAGGAGAGATTCTTGGAACAGTTAGCTGCCAAGTAAGTGAGAATTTCGGAAAAAGTACAATATGTATTTTTTTCAAGAGTCACAGCTGCAGGATCTAAGGTAGGTGTACCATATTACGTAAGTGTACGGAATTCCGTAAGTTTTCGGTTTAGGCCAAAAAATAAGAAAACTACTAATTGTTTTAATGATTTATGTAATTATCTATCAAGTATAAACAAAAAAGATTCAATTACACATGGTAAAAAAGAATTACAAACATCATTGATTCAGTTGTGATGTCTCCTAAAGTCAGTCAGCGCCAAGTCGCCATTACTATTAGTGCGTGTGTAGCGTACTGCAAGCTGCCACGCGGATTTTCATAAGGGAATTATGAGTTATATGTAAGTATTTTCATTACAAAATGTCGCAATTATTTTTAAGGTTCTTAAAACAAACTGATTGATTACTATCTCAAGTTACTTCAATTAGTTTTTAGTTACTTAATTCTTAATTTACTGATTGCCGCATTTACCTACACGAAGAACCAACCATGTCCGTTAATACGTAACTATTACGGAATGAAGGACAATAAATTGATATTGTTTTTGTAATTATCCAGGCACCGATATGAAATAAGTCAACAAAGAATGTTGTTATGAGTCTAAAGTATATCATGGTTTCGTGTGATCAAATTACGTATTAAGATTTTATTTTTCTTTGTTATAAAAAAACGTGTGTAAAGTGAAACTATTTTTTACTTTTTACAAATTCGTTACTAATGCCTTCGGTACAAAATCACTAATTTATTTGAAACTTTTCGATGTTCCAGTATATTTTTTGTTACCTATTACTAGCATGATGGTATTACTACAGAAATCAAGTCATTGTGTGTTGTTGAGAATAATTACTCATTAGAAATTTCAGTTAACACAATTACCTACACTGTTTTGGCTGTATCTCTTATTACGTTATTACAACGGTCTTGGTAGCTATGAGAATTTTGAACTTTTAGGAAGCTTTAACTAGGTAAGTAGATGTTAATTTTCAAATTAGTACCAATTACCAATCAAGTTTTTAATGAAAATTGCAAACATCGTAGTTCAATAATTGTAAATTTCGTAACGTTTTTTAGAGAATACCATTTTTATACCATAGTTTGCGTATTCAGCCTATTCATATTAATATACAGGGTAAAAAACTGATCGAATCACTGTACTTAGTACTTGTTTACTGGGTTCGGATAAGTATTGGGTGGATTTGTACCAGAAGGGATGGTAAATGAAATTTGTATTCTCTGTCTAGAGAGTGAAGTAATAACGGAACATTTTGTGATAAAAAATGGTGGTACAAATTAGTTAGTCAAAGTTCCTTTTCGGCAATAACCATTAAGATATGTACCATAAAATAAGTATAAAAATAACGTTACGTACGGTCCTTTGTTGCAAAGCCATTGTGGATTTTGGTAATTGCTTTACGATGCCTTTACAAAGTACCTACAGGTGCCCCGTTAGGTTCCATGGGAACGCGATAACATTAAGAGAGGATTCCCCGAAAGTCGCTGGCAAAAGTAGTAGACTTAAAAACGGATTATATTATATGTAAATACAAATAAATGAATGAATATAAAATGGTTCGCTAAACCCTGCTTGAAAGAAGTTGATTTGATATGTACCTAGAAACATAAATAAACCTTTATTCCTTAAATTTTAAATAAGATAATTTTATTTTAGACTAAAATTAAATTTATATTTTCAGTTTATATAATTCTGCAGCAAAACGGTATTTTTCAGCATATACCGGAATCACGTGCACGCATTTACGGAATTAACTCTAGAGTCAAATTTTATACCGCAATTATGGACTTTTATGTCGCCTAGATAAATTACGATTAGTCTTCTAAAACATCGTTTTATACAGTAGTGTTACATATCAATCTCCTCTCTGAAAACCACTTTTTACGACAGTACTAATTTCAAATCGCTGAGTTTATCTGTTTTACTGGAAATTGCTTGGAAAGACAAAAACGCCTTAACACTCCGGAATTCCGTACAGTTCCCTTATCCAGGGCTCTGCTGGAGCTGCAGGTTCTTGGAGCAGCTAGCTAAGTGAATGGGAATTACGGGAAAAGTGTCTTATATGTTTTTTTTCTTCAAATTATGAATCTCCAGAAATGTACACTACTTTATTTATCTTCATTTCACATAATATATCTTTGGCACAGAATTAATATTAGTTTGTTGTTTGTTTGTTAACTCTTTATTGCACATACACACAAGAAAAATACAAAACATAGTGAAACAAAAAGAGAAGCGTACAATGGCGGACTTATCCCAAAAAGGGATTTCTTCCAGTCAACCAAGTGTTTGAAAGGAACAGAAAGAAAGACAGACAGGAAACTCCCTGCCCCTCCCGCAATATGGCACCCCCCCGCTCCTTCTCCCCCGTTCTTGTGTAACTGTGGGACGTTCGACTATGAAAACGCACACATTGACGTGTTACTGACGTGTTCACGGATATACAGTTTCATTTGTAGTAGTAGTAGGCATATTTGACGCGCCGTTTCTATGAAGCGCCCGCCCTGTGTCTTTGGTTAATGCATTAATAATTTTACATTTTCAGCAAGAACACGTAACGTAAATATTCGGTATTTTTCGTGATTTCGTGGTATCAGTACCTAATACAGGTATATTATTTTTTAGATACTGGAACGAGTCTGCGCGGCAGGCGTGTCCTGATGCTGACGAGTCTGAAGGCATCACTCTTGAAAGTTTAGGTAAATATTCTCTCTCGCATTTATAATATTAGGTATTTACTAGTTTTTGCCCGCGCGAATATCCCACCGTAACAGTAATTTTTCCTGGGATGAAGTACCCTATGTCTTTCTCAGTACTTCTACCTATGTGTATGCGATATTTCAGGAAGATTAGTTTAGTAGATAAAGCGTAAAGAGGTAACAAACAAACAAATAAACAAACTCACTTTCGCATTTTTAATATTAGTAGGTATAGTGCTATTTTTGAGCCTATTTTAATAAAAACAATTGCCTTTCCATAGGGTACCTTTCATCCCGGGAAAATCGTTCCCGTGGGAAATTCACGCGAGCGAAAGCTAGTTTAAACTATTGTTTTGATATTTAGTAAAAAGTATCTGATTTGACTTGTCATCTACCCTGTTCCAGGTGGAGTATTTATTGCAACACTGTTCGGTCTTGGCTTAGCTATGATCACTCTCGCTTGGGAGGTCTTCTATTACAAAAGAAAAGAGAAAAACCAGGTGCAATCTTTGGGAAACGTGGAAAAACCTGAGCCTGACAAAATTCCAGAGAAAAAAGTTGACAATTTCACCAAAGTCAGAAAGAGAGGGAAGATGGGGAAAGAAAAGAAGGGAGTTACCATTGGGGATAGTTTCAAGCCAGCTGCGGATAAGATATCGTATATTAGTGTATATCCTAAAGGAGATTATCGACCTTAGATTTTGTTGCAATAATATTTATTGACTAGACGTAATTTACTGTTATTATGTTATTTATAGGCCTCATAAGAAGGCTCACAAGGTCACCCAAAGGGCGATGGAGCGCGCTATGCTCGGAGTTTCCCTGCGTGATCGAATCAGAAATGAGGAGATCCGTAGGAGAACTAAAGTAACCGACATAGCCCGCAGAATTGCGAAACTTAAGTGGCAGTGGGCGGGGAACATAGCTCGTAGAACAGATAGCCGTTGGGGCAGAAAAGTTCTCGAGTGGCGACCACGAACCGGAAAACGTAGTGTTGGCAGGCCTCCCACTCGGTGGACCGACGACCTGGTGAAGGTCGCGGGACGCGCATGGATGCGGGCAGCGCAGGACCGGTCAACGTGGAAATGTTTGGGGAGGCCTTTGTCCAGCAGTGGACGTCTTTTGGCTGAGAGAGATGTTATTTTTATTTATTGTTAATGTCTCAAGTTTTAAGTGACGTATCAAGATGAAACCTACGCCAGATTTTAAGTTACACCCTCTATAATACAACAGTGAAGACCGCATCAAATTTCGTCCAGTAGTTTTTGCGTGATGTGCGTACAAATATACAGACAGAAAGACAAAAATTCTACAAAAAATGGTTTGGCTTCTATTTGTCCTATGAAGGAGGACATAGTAATGTCGATACAAAAATGTCCGAACGTATAACAGATAAAATAACGTAAGACACTTAAGAAAGTTTACATAAATTTAGCTCTTATTTAGCATGCACATAGGGGCGAAAATAGACTAGCAATGAAAGACCGACTTTGACATATAGATATGCTTATACATATTGTATTCCTGTGAATATTTATTTTATTTTATTTATTAAGGAAACCAACAGCATAATTGACCGAGCGAGCGAAGCGAGCGAAGGTCTCTAAATCGAGTTGGGGGCGAAACACATTGTTTGTATGTATGTATGTATGTATGTTTGTACCGCGATAACTGCCGAACCGATGGTCCGATTTTGATGAAATTTGGTAGGCATGTAGGAAATATCAATAGAATTTTCAAGTTCGTTGGGCATCAAAATCGGTTCAGTAGTTTTTGAAATATTAATAAAAACGTCCACGATTATGTAGCAAACGAAACCATAGCGTGTTCTAACTTTGGATAACGCCATCTAGATTTTATTTAGGGAACTGAATTATGTTATTTTAATAGTCGCGAGGTCTACGTTCGCAGCGAACGACTAGTAATTTACTTAATTACAACAATTATTTTACAGTAATAAAGCCAATAATAGGTTTCCCTTTACTTGACAATAATTTAGCCGATATTGGTGAATCAATTTAACATGAATAACACTTTACACCTACTCGTTACACAAACATTTTACACTTATGAATATAAAATATAAAAAAAATATATATATTTATATGAAAAAGGTGCTTAAAAAAAGGCCCAAGTTATGGCAGGAAGAAAAAGAAAACATTTATATAAATTTAATCACTAGTTAAATAGTGCCTCCTGATATTTTAAATGTATTACGAATTAAGACACTTAATTATCTTATACCTAAACGTTGGTTTGGAGTATGCAAAAATGTCAATATCATTAAATTATCGTTATAAGTATGTGCAATTCGCGCAGTTACCATATTCTTTGCGTATTTTCTTTTATATAATGGATTCATGGCGCAATAAAGAGTTACTTACTAAGCCCAGACGTATTTAGCTTTTTACATGACTGACCAAAAAAGGAGTGTTATGTTTTCAGGGTTCGTGTATGTATGAAAGTTTCTTTATTCCACCATAAGTCCGGAACGGCTTAACAGATTTTGATACGAGAGGTATTTGTAGATTCCATGCATTCCCCTGAGTGACATAGGCTATGTGAAATATCAGTCGTGTTTTTTATTTTTTAATAATTAGCTTGTCATTAATTATGATTATAGGATAGTGACCACATTTTTCCACAACGACCGGTCCTGCGCTGCCCGCACCGGTCGTTGTGGAAATCCTTGGGGGACGCCTTTGTCCAGCAGTGGACGTCTTTCGGCTGAGAGAGACCACAATTTTTAATAGGAAAGTTAATATTATTAGTAGTATCATCGACACGAAGTAATAAATAAAACAATTGAAAACATAACTAAACTTTTTATTTACAAATCTCATACAAGGAATGTTTCTTCGCTCACTGGATGGCGCAACTGGCGAGCGAGATCTGTCAGATGGTACAATGCTGTCATTTGAATTTGACAACTGATAAATAATTAAATATACAGACAAATCACACAGATTGAGTTAGCCCCAAAGTAAGTTCGAGACTTGTGTTATGGGATGCTAACTCAACGATACTATATTTTATAACAAATACATATATAGATAAACATCCAAGACTCAGGTCAATCTGAAAAAGTTCATTTTTCATCTTAAGGCCCATACCCAATCAGGATTTTCCGAAAACGTACTGTCTTTAAACGTCAAGTGTGAACCATAGGTTTGAAGTACTGAAGCAGGAAAAATATCCCGTGAAGAGAAAAATACTAAACTAGAATTATATCGAATCAAATTACAAATAAAATAAATAAGACTAGAAAAAAAAATACATAATCCTGTTTTTTTCCTTTATCGTCGAAAATCACCGTAATTTAAGCGATAACAGTAGAATTTTTTTTAAGAATTAAATAAAGAATACAATTATTTAAAACGGTAGCGGCTTATTTTTTAAAATATATTTATTGTTATATCATAATTAAAAGAAAACCTCTAAAATTACCCTAAGAGCCTGACGAAAACTCGCTAGCAAAAACACAAATTATAGTAAATTCGAAAAGTAACCTTATTGTGTCTGCTTTATGGCGAAGCTTATGTACCGCCCCTCACCGCATCTGATTAGCCTTGGGTAGCGCCTTAATGACAGTATCGTACTATCCGACAGACTCGCTTAGTAGCTCCAAATAGTACGCGAAAAAAACGATAAATCTCATTAAAAACAAACAAAATCATACATTCCGCTTGAGGTTTCTTCAAAAATGCAACAGATGGCGACACTGTGCAGCCATTGGTTAATTTGACAATTATTCAGACTTCGAGTCTACAATAGAAGCAAAAGATACAGTGTTGCCAGTTATTTATTTATAGTGATTTATTTTTTAATAGCATGGGTCCGGGACCTTGTTTCCGTAGAAATTTCGGGAAATCCTCTTTTAGTGCTCCCCTACACTTCCTAGACTATTCATTTTAGATTTTGCGGCAAAATTATAAATTATGTTTTATTGCTGCTGTGTTATATCTTTATATGAGTAAATTCAAATACATGACACTCCTCAACCCCGCCTTCAACTTCCCTACCCCTTTGAAACATGTCACGTTTAAAGATTTTCTCAATTCGTAGGAAAACTACAAGTAAGGACAAAATGATCAGACTACATTTTATATCAACTTTGACGCACCATAGCTTTAAAACTATAACTCGTATCAAAATAAATGTAAGAGCTTATTTGTGGGTAATATATTGATAAATAAAGTAGGTTTTGATCATTTCACTAAGAATTTAGAAAATCTGTAAAACGGGACACGTTTCAAGGGGGGAAGGAGGACATCGAAGGCGGAGGTAAGTGTAATCTAGAATAAATAGACTACTAAAGACTCGTCAATTAACGACAGCAAAGTAACATAAGCGATGATTTACAGAATGAGCTTGAAGATTGAAGAATCTGACACCAGTGTTACCATCAAAAACTACCATTACCTACTAAAACCTACCAAAAAGTCCTGGCCGTCGGTGGTTCGACTATTGTTGTATTCGTATCCAGGACTTTCTTACCGAACTGCACCTTATAATGATCAAGGTTCAAGTATTCACCGTCATCAATCTCTTTGATGAGTTTCCTCACTTTGTCTTTTGTGTTTTCGACGAAACAAGCGGCTAATTTCATTTCGACTTCGGCGTTCCGTAAGCCGATACAGTATGCTCTGAAAAAAAATATAAATAGGTAAATCTTCTTAATCCTAACTAATAAAGGCGAAAGTGAGTTTGTTTTTTTGTTACCTCTTCACGCTTCATCTACTGAACCAATCTTCCTGAAATTTCGCATACACATAGAAGCACTGAGCAGGACATAGGGTACCTTTTATCCCGGGAAAAACACTTTTCATGTGGGAAATTCACGCGGGCGAAGCCGCGGGCAAAAGCTAGTAAATCTTAATATACAGGGTGATCTTTCGCGCGCGTGTCAATGACCTTGAGGTACGATAAATTTGTAAAGTCCTACCTACTAACATAGCATAAGATAACTAATATTATGAGCCAATACTTAAATAAATATTATTATATTATTTTTTTTAAAAGTCAGTTTACCTAGAACCTCTCGCCAGCACCGCAGTCATCACCAAGATCTCAGTGGCGGCCTCAGCTAGTCTGTTCAGCTCACTGAAAAAATAATTTAAAAAAAGTTATTAATACTATGCATCTATCATCTATGGTCCTAAAAGATCTGGTGGCCCTCCAAAGAGCCGACTGGCAGGAAGTAGCGCAGAACAGGAAGGAATGGAAACTTTTAGTATCGGAGGCCAAGATCCTCTTTGGGTCGTCGAGCCATCGAAGTAAGTAAGTAATACTATGCATATTTGTATAATAACCATATTGCCCCATAGGGGTTGTTTTTTTTTAAGTAACCTATGTTTGACCTCGGGTCTTCAACTATATCCATACCAAATTTCATCAAAATCGGTCTAGCGGTTTAGCCGTAACAGACAGACAAACCTTAGTAGGTATTTAAAATATTGGTATGGATATGGGTTTTTTAATTTTATTACCTCCAAATAATCGGAGGCTCCGATGTTAAGTTAATTTTGTGTTTGAATTTTCTTGAATTCAATTTCCAAATGGCGCGTCATGCTTCTGTTCACTTACCAATAAAAGTGTCGATGCTTCTGTACACCCATAGTGTTGATGCTTCTGTACATGTAAGTAAACCTATACTGTTCATGCTTCTGTACACTTAAACACCGCGCAGACCAAGTCGCGGGCAGAGACAAGTTTCTAATAGACTGTGGTAAACGGACAACACTTAACGAAGTGCTGTCCGTAATTTTTGATTGTGAGCAATCACATCTGTACAACTGAAGATCTACCCATAAAAGTGTCGATGCTTCTGTTCACTTACCAATAAAAATGTTGTAGCTTCTGTACACACACACTGCGCAGACGAAGTTGCGGGCAGATGCTAGTTCCTAAAACTCACGTGAAAGCAGTAGCGACTTGTATCCCATGTCTGCTCATCAAAGTTTCGCATGCGTACTTCATTCTCAGCACGCATTACTCCAGGGGGGCCGATTCCACTAATTACAAACGTCGATATTGTGTCTCAATTGTGTGTTAAGAGCCAAAGAAATTGAAATGAAGTGACAAGATCTCTGTAAGACTTCTATGTTTTATTACGATTTCTTTGGCGTTTGAGACACAACTGAAGCACGACATCTACGTTTGTAATTTGTAGAATCAAGGGCCAGCTGTTCTGACGGCGGCTTTAGAGTGGAATGGAAATGTTCATGACAACAGATAAATAAGTCAATAAATGTGTCAATGCTTTTATTAATTTGAGCAATCACACCTGTAATGGTTCTGTAAATCTACCAATAAGTGTCAATGCTTCTGTACACTTACCAATAAAAGTGTTGATGCTTCTGTACACTTAAACACCGCGCAGATAAAGTCGCGGGCAGATGCTAGTTCCTAATACATACAATTACACCTGTACAATACTATAATCTTTCAATAAATGTGTCAATGCTTTTATTAATTAACCAATAAGTGTCAATGCTTCTGTACACTTACCAATAAAAGTGTTCCCACTTCTGTTCACTTACCAATAGAAGTGTTGATGCTTCTGTACACTTAAACACCGCGCAGATGAAGTCGGGGGCAGATGCTAGTTCCTAATACTCACGTGAAAGCAGTAGCGATTTTCACTCCGTGCCTGCTCATCAAAGTTTCACATGCGTATTTCATTCTCAGCACGCAGTACTCCAGTTGTTCTGATGGTGGCTTTAGAGTGGGATGGAGGTGTTCAGCGAGGTACAGTGTCAGTTTGGGGTCGTCTTTCTCCTGTGTAACAAAACATATAATAAGTGTACTAATAGGGGAGGCCAGGGGGAACTGGTCTGTTCGATTCTGATGAGACTTTTATTTTTATTTTTTGTTCTTAACCATTTCATTGTGGTTACTCGATCACAAACATAACATGTTTTATTATATTTATATTTGTTTCTTATATTTTATTTTTGACTGTACACAATCTAGTGTATATATAGAGTTTAATAACTTAAGACTGTTTCATGAGTTTCTTTCGGCATTTCTTCTCAACAGTGGTTGTTCCGAAATGCTAGTAGTTTGTAGCTTTTAGACAATATATTATGATTAAATACGCACGCACTTCACTCATTTCAAATATCACACCCCACCCCGCACTTCGTTGTAGACATCACTGGCACTTGAACGAGGGCTGGCGCGTAATCGGCGCACTTTTTGCGCCATTTTGCTTGATAACCACGACTCTCAAGCAACCCTACTAAATTTCACGCACACATTTGCGCCCTTTCGGTCCGATGTATCAAAATATCCAGAGTGTCAAAAAGCCCAGTTGTACAAAATATCAGGAGTGTCAAAATGTCCAGTTGTACAAAATGTCCGGAGTGTCAAAATGTCCAGTTGTACAAAATGTCCGGAGTGTCAAAATGTCCAGTTGTAGTCATATTGCGTATACAAACGGCATTTGCCTATGTAGTAGAAAATTTGCGAGCGTTGTATAGAGTGTCCGGGGTGTGTAACAAACACAACATTATAAATATGCTAACGGGACACTCACTTGGTATTTGAAGAATGAAACTAGTCGGCTATAATCCTACTAATATTATAAATGCGAAAGTTTGGATGTGAGTTTGCAACTTTGTGTATTTGTGAGGATGTTTGTTACTCAATCACGCAAAATCTACTGGACGGATTTTAATGAAATTTGGTGCACGGGTATTAAAACACCGGTAATAGCACATAGGGTACATTTATCGCGAAATTCCCACGGGAGCGAAGCCCCGGGGCGCAGCTAGAAATATTATAAATGCGAAAGTTTGGATGTGAGTATATGAATTTGTGAGGATGTTTGTTACTAAATCACGCAAAATCTATTGGACGGATTTGAATGAATGGGCATGTTGCATAGCAGGCTATATCATGAGCAGTTCCCCAAAAAATCAGAAATAATATCAAAAAACCGATTAAGACCATCAAATATTTGTTTATTCGTCATCTTGTTATGGTACAAAAATACATTTAATATCACTTAATATCGTATAATGGCGATACTGACATGGCGTCCGTACGTATGTTCAGAAATTATGATACTGAAAATCAGAGACGATGCTCGATACTTTCATTATATTTTAGAAAATTAATTAAAGTAAATGTTCCTAACACATGTTACATGCAATATCACAAAAACATATGTGTATTTCACATAAATAAATTAATCCATACTAATATTATAAATGCGAATGTTTGGATGTGAGTTTGTGAGTTTGTGAATTTGTGAGTTTGTGAGTTTGTGAGGATGTTTGTTACTCAATCACGCAAAATCTACTGGACGGATTTCGATGAAATTTGGTACAGAGGTAGATAATGACCTGGAATAGCACATAGGCTACTTTTTATCCCGGGAAAAAGCACTGTTCCCGTGGGAAATTCACGCGGGCGAAGCCGCGGGCAAAAGCTAGTAATAAATAAAATAAACAATTCTTTCCCGCGAGCAAGTATGTAATTAAAATACATTTTTGAACGTACCGGAAATCGGAACTGTCAAATGAAGCACGTCAACGTCAAATATAGTCAAATCATAATGTGTGTCGGCCATTTTGGCGGAACTCGCCTAACCTTCATTACGATTTTGTTGACTAAATGTACCATAGAAAGGCTTGAATTTATCGGATTTACTTAAAAGGCATTGATACTGACCCAAAAATGAAAAGTTCAGATAGGTGCTCATGATATAGCCGGCTTCCCATACATTAATGCAACAACCCCTTTGGTACACGGGTAGAAATATACCGGGAATAGTACATAGGGTACTTTTTATGCCGAAATTTCCACGGGAGCGAAGCCCCGGGGCGCGGCTACTAAGGAATAAATAAATACCAAGTGTTCCAAGTGTACCAAGTGTTGATAGTTTAAATCAAATTAGACTTGTTTGATTTTTTATAGAATATAATAAGCGGCTTCGCCCGCGTGAATTTCCCACGGGAACAGTGCTTTTTCCCGGGATGAAAGGTACCCTATGTCCTTCTCAATACTTCTAACTAAGCGTATGCGAAATTTTAGAAAGATTAGATCAGTAGATAAAGCATGAAGAGGCAACAAACATATAAATAAATAATCAAACAAACTCACTTTCGAATTTGAAATATTAGTTAGGATTAGGATAGTTAGGATTTGTAATAGGTATTGCGTTGATTTCACAGATATTGATTGAATAAATGTAAAAGCAAAGGAAACCTTTTTATTGGCTTTATTATTTTTAAATCGTACCTGATGCCTATTGGCTATCATTTTCTTGAAAATGAAAGACGGATGCATCAATGGATTTCTAATTTGTTTAATTTCTTCGGCCATCACTTTGCCTGCGTGGTGGATGCCGCTCAAAGCTGAAACAAAATGTTGGCCTCAATCCTCATTCAATATAGTAAAAAAAATTGTTGTCGCGACATGCTGTCAGATGTAAAATAAATGAAAGTCGTGGCATGATACATCATGCCATTTTTCGTCAAGGCATTCAAGTAGATTTTACTGCCACTAGACTTCAGCAGACTTAAGAAAAATCTAACCAGTGTTATTTATAATACACTCGATAAGAAAGTTCTAACAATAAAAGTGTCGATGCTTCTGTACACTTACCAACAAAAGTGTCGATGCATCTGTACACTTGCCAACAATAGTGTCGATGCTTCTGTACACTTACCAATAAAAGTGTAGAAGTACATTTACCAATAAAAGTGTTGACGCTTCTGTACACTTACCAACAATAGTGTCGATGCTTCTGAACACTTACCAATAAAAGTGTCGATGCTTCCGTACACTTACCAATAAAAGTGTTAATGCTATCCAAGCTGTCTCCCCTAGAAGCCAGGTGCCTCATATCGTCTAGTAGCTGTTTGCATTCTGCCTCTTTTTCCAACTCTGGTATAGTGAGCAGCTTCAATATTGCTGTCTGTCCGTTGTTTGCTATAAAATTCCTGTAAAATTACATGTATCATTAAGATACATATACTGGGAGAACCTCTTTAGGGTTAAAAGTACTCATGAATATGAGCAAATTTTTATATGGGAACGACTCACAAAAAAAAAAATCTGCTGTTCCATACATTTTGGGCGAGTAGGTATTGATTATTTTTTTCATGATGAGCTGACAATATCATATGAGTGTATATTGAGTGTGTGTTGAATAAATGATTTTAAAAAATCTTGTTTTTTTGGTCAGTCGTGTAAAAATTAAAGAGACAACAGTACCTGCACATAGCCATCTCCAGTTCAGCATCAGGTTCTTCGTAGCCGTCTAAAAGGCCCGCGGTGAAATATTCAGCGCTTTCTGATGCGTAAATCTGGAGTAACGCCTCGCCTATGGTTGTGCGGATGGTCGATAGTTCCGATAGTGGCTTACCTTTGATAACACAAATGGGGGGTTAGCGTAGAAAACATTTTTTTTTTTTAAAAGGAAATTTTCGTGGAAACAACAATCTGATGTCAAAAAAAAAACTAATATTCTTTTTCCAAGAAAAAAATAGGAAATTTTCGTGGAAAAAACAAAGTCAATTTATTTTATTGAAACTTTGCAAAGAAGGCAGTTTTTCACGTCGAAAACTAATTCTATAATTATATCGTATTATAAATCTCAAAGCTACAAACTACTAGCATTTCGGAACGACCTCTGCTGAGAAGAAATGGCGAAAGACACAGTTTTACTCAAACAACAAATTTTGCGAAAAAAATGACTATTATTATATTTTTTTTGTTCATACAGTAAAAGTTAAAGACAATATTTTTTAAATCTAAATGCCAATGAAGGAAAGTTTGTATAAGAATCACAATATATTTTATAACAAACACATACTTATATTATTTATATGACAAATATTATTCTTAATTACTTACCAGAGAAAGCCCTTGGTCGCACATATTCCACACAAGAATGGAGAGCCCTCTTTAAACTGGACCTAAAAAAAGAAAATTATTTGTAAAAAAGCGCAAATAGCCTACATCCCATACGTATAACCATACGAATATTATAAAATAAACAAGCGCCCCGCCCCGCCTTCGCACGGGAGGTACATACATAAATAGTAGCCTATGTTACTCATGTATAATGTAGCTTTCTATTGGTGAAAGAATTTTTGAAATCGGTTCAGTAGTTCCGAAGGTCACCCCCTATAAACAAACTTTCAAACACTTCTTCTTTATAGTATGATATGTAAGTCTTTTCATCTGTTGTACTTTCACGGCTAAACTGCTGTATCAATTTTTATGAAATTTGGTGTGGAGATTGTTGAAGTTCTGTGGTCAAATATAGGATACCTTACGTTTTTTATAAAACGTTTATAAAGGGGGTGAACTTATATTATAAACTAGCTTTTGCCCGCGGCTTCGCCCGCGTGAATTTCCCACGGGAACATTGCTTTTTCCCGGGATAAAAAGTAGCCTATGTGCTATTCCAGGTCATTATCTACCTTTGTACCAAATTTCATCGAAATCCGTCCAGTAGATTTTGCGTGATTGAGTAACAAACATCCTCACAAACTCACAAACTCACAAATTCACAAACTCACAAACTCACACACATCCAAACTTTCGCATTTATAATATTAGTATGGATGCGAGAGTTTGGATGTGAGTTTGTGAGGATGTTTGTTACTCAATAACGCATAATCTACGGGACGGATTTCGATGAAATTTGGTATTCTCTTTCTCTTTAGTCGTATTTCCTCAAGACTGAGGGTCGTGGTCATTATATGGAATGAAACACACACAACGACTCTCTTGGCAATGTTAATAGAGTGGTTTGCTATTGCCTTCTCCATTTCACACACTAGCTGATAATCATCAACCAGAGTGCAGGTTTCCTCACGATGTTTTCCTTCACCGGAAGCAAGTGGTGGTCGATGAAAACTAACATAGGTACATGAGTCAGATTAGTATACAAACTCATGTAGCACGGGCAGG
This sequence comes from Ephestia elutella, assembly GCA_018467065.1. Lineage (NCBI taxonomy): Eukaryota > Metazoa > Arthropoda > Insecta > Lepidoptera > Pyralidae > Ephestia > Ephestia elutella. The sequence continues at coordinate 7,515,463 of CM031587.1, read as the reverse complement.
ATTCGAACCTGGGAACTTTGTAGCCACAGGCGGGTGCCTTAACCACTCGGCCACCACCGCTTCACGAAATTTGGTATACATACATACATATTATCACGCCTTTTTCCCGTGGCAGAGATTAGCGATGAAATTTGGTATACGTGTAGACAAATACCGGGAATAGTACATAGGGTACTTTTTATCCCGAAATTCTGACGGGAGCGAAGCCCCGGGGCGCGGCTAGTCCTAACTAATATTATAAATGCGAAAGTGAGTTTGTTCGTTACCTCTTCACGCTCTATCTACTGAACCAATCTTCCTGAAATTTTGCATACACATAGTTAGAAGTACAAAGAAGAACATAGGGTACCTTTCATCCCGGGAAAAAGCACTGTTTCAATGGGAAATTACGCGGGAAAAGCTAGTAAAAAATAATTTACCTGCATAATGTGGCAGCGTACAGACGAGACGCGCCTAGCACTTGCGCCAGCGCCGATTCAGATACTGAATCCAGGGGTGTTGCTAAAATAAAATCAATTCAATAATCATACATACATACATAGAATCACGTCTTTATCCCTTACGGGGTAGACAGAGCCAAGAGTTGTGAGACTCGAAGGCCGCGCTTAGCTGAATAGTGGGCTATCTGATGGAATGGAGATTCAGGTATAGTGACAGGTTGCTAGCCCATCGCACATGAGTGGAGGAATCCCCATTTTAAAGCCCTTTCCCTCGATTGACTTTCACAATCTGCGCGGGAAGAGAAGCAGCTGGCACATTCTATGTTTTGTCTTCAATAATCGATCGAATCGATAATTTTCAATAATCATTTATACATAATCCCATACTAATAAATGAGAAAGTCTGTCTGTTACACTTTCACGGCTAAACCTCTGGACAGATTTTGATGAAATTTGGTATGGATAATGCTGAATATAGCTGAAAACTCGAGGTCAAATATAACCTACTTTTTTTTCAAAAATCAACCCCTAAAAGGCTGAAATAGGGGGTCAAAGTTGGTATGAAGAACACACAAGATAAACTTACTGCCGCGGGCGGACCCGCGGGCAACAGCTAGTTTGCAATAAATACATTAAACCTTGGACAAAGCTTTTGTGTCCATCAAATGGCAACATAATCCCAAATGTAAACCGAGGGAGGGGCCTAGCTACCTAGAGCTCAGGTTCCCATAGAAACCTATTTCAGGAGCTCGTCTCTAACCAAGGGTGAACAAGACTTTATTAAATTAATGTACGTACACCCTTGTAAGAGAGAAATAAACGATATTTATTATTATTATTACTAGCCGCACCCCGGGGCTTCGCTCCCGTGGGAATTTCAGGATAAAAAGTACCCTATGTGCTATTCCCGGTATTTTTCTACCCGTATACCAAATTTTATCAAAATCTGTCCAGTAGATTTTGCGTGATTGAGTAACAAACATCCTCACAAACTCACATCCAAACATTCGCATTTATAATATTAGATATTAGATTAATGTGTTCTTTCAAATCTGACAACTCACCAGGTGTCTTCTTAAAAGTCATAAAGGTGCCGTCATGGCTGACTCCGCCAGCCGTGGGATGGACCAGGAAAGCTTTGAAGTGCCCGGCCTCGACTGCGCCTAGAACTAGACGGTATCCATCGGCTTTGTGGCAGACCTTTTCTCCGGAGATACGCCATACATCTGTGAAGAAAATTATATTAAAAGCGGGTTACTCAGGTGCTATAATGTATTGTGGTTTGCTGACTGTAGTTTCGGACTTTGTGATGGCTGATCCATGCCTCAAATCGTGAACGGGTGTTGCCAGGGTGCACTGGTCTGCTCAAATCTCATGTATCCTGACTGTATTTTTATCTTGATTATATTATTTTTTTGTAGTGACTCCATCACAAACTTAATATCTAAAACAAACTTAAAATGTTTATTATATATTTTTTTATAATTATTTTATTTTTAACTGTATATAATCTATGCTGAGCCAAACAAAAAGTATTTAAGTAGTACTTTTTGTTAGTAAAAAATGATAATATAAAAAAACATGTTAGGTTGCATGTTAGGCCACCAAGACTGTTTAGTGAGTTTCCTTTTGGCATTTCTTCATAGCAGTGGTTGTTCTGAATTCCTATATAATATTATCAATGCGAAAGTCTGTCTGTTACGCTTTCACACTTAAACTGCTGGATCAATTTTAAAGAAATTTGGTATCAATATAGTTAAATAACCAGGGTCAAACTTAGGCTACTTTTTTTCCAAAAATCAACCCCCGAGGGGCTGCAAGAAGGGGTCAAAGTTTGTATGAACACACACTTTATAAATATACTTTTTGCTGCGGATGGAGCAGCGGGGGAAATAGCTGTTTGTAAATAAAAATAAATAAGATTATAATTACGCTTCGTTCAAAGACAGGAATCGCGGATGTGGGGCACAAGACAGCGAAACTAAAATGGCAGTGGCGGGCCACGTTAGCAGGATGCATCCCGATAAATGGGCACTGCGCATCACACCCTGGGTTCCTGAAGGTGGTCGACGTCGGAGAGGAAGGCCAAGGAAAAGATGGCGCGACGACCTTGACGCTTTCCAGCCGGATTGGTCGAATGTCGCTATGGACAGGGATAGGTGGGAAGCAAGTGGGGGGAGACCTTTGCCCAGCAGTGGGACAATATAGGTTAATTAAAAAAAAAAAAAAAAAGATTATAATTACTTTGATGATCCATCTCTGCAACGGTCCTAAAATCAGCCTGTGATATCCTCTCAGCTACTCTTTCTTTAATGCACAAAACAACACTGTTATCCCCTTTGATCAAGTCGTCAACAATTTGGTTAAATTGCTCCGGTTCTAAACCCTTTCGCAACGCGTCCAGACCCACCCAATGATCACTTATTTCCTGTGCAAGGCTCATATCAGACGATATAACCTCCAAATATCTGATACTTTCAGTGAAATTCAACGCTAAACCATTTTGTGTTAGTGGTACTGGAGCAGCGTACATTTTTGTCCCTTTCAATGCAATAACTCTGTCTTCTTTTGTTTTTTCTGGGTCGGCAAACGTTCTTTTTAAAGCGGCAACTCTATCGTCCAAAGCTTCAGACTCTTCTTTGTTCAATATTTCTGGGTAGGCTAGTAATTCGCGATCGTAGATGGACATGAAAACATTTTTCATGAATGGCGGTATTTTAGGCTTGCGACGCTCAGTTCGCTCGAAAACCTTTAGGTCTTCGAAGTCAAACTTTTCCTCTTGGACTTGGGGCTGACTGGCTTGCGAACTTTTATAGTTAACTGAAGAAAATCGGAATTTTCTGAACACATTTTTGCCGATGCCGTTTGGGCGAATTGTGCATAATTGTCTGGCTAAATTCATTTTTAGCACATCCAATCTGCGGATAAACACGAAATAAACACTCTAATTAGTAATTGAAACCTCTCAATACGTTAATTAATAAATAATTTTCACCTATTTTTTTTAATGTATTAATTATTATGAAACTTTGAGGTTATTTGTTAATTGACTGACAGCGATGAATGACAGTGACATATTGACTTTATTTATTTTTTCTTTTCGCAAAGAAACAAAAGAAGGTAGACTTTGACTTCAAAAAGTTATAGAATAACATCGACGATATGACTACGCACAGGATTATTCATTTGTTTGTTTGGCACGTTAGTGGGGACGCCATATATACGTTTTAAAGGCTTTAAATAAAATAGAAAATAATAATTTCTCAGTTTCTATGTAGGAGCAACATTGTAGGTAAGTAGAGATGTGCACTCGCATGCTTCTCGTCGTTGAATTAAACGTTAAAACTTTACTGAATAAAATGTGATATTTGAAGCACTCATACATTACCTACAACTAGGTTCTTAGTAAGCACATAAGTAGGAGGTTCGTAGATCCTGCACGGATACAGCATCATATATTTTGTCACGAACTGTAAAAATAAGAAAAATCCGGAAATTGACCAAAAATTAATGGTTCCTAATTTAAAATTAGAAAAATGTACAGTACAACTGCTGCTGTATACTGCTAATAACTATTATCCTACCTTACCATGAATTCTAGATGTACCAAAAGATTTTGAGAATTGGTTCTCTTTCACGCAAAAACTAGACAGATTTCGATGAAATTTGGTACACAGGTAGGATAAACCTGGAATCGCAAATAGAATTATTTATCCTGAAATTATCACGAGAGAGAGGCCCAGAGGCGCAGCTAGTTACTACTTTTTGTAATCAGTAGTTTTTGTAATCACCGCTGTATGTAGTTTTTGTAATCACCTGTATGTAGTTTTTGTAATCACCTGTATGTAGATTTTGTTATCACCCTGTATGTACAGGATGATTTCAAAAACTTAGAAGAAAGTACTCATGAATATGAGCACCTTTTATAGGTATGGGACGAACTCTGATATTTCAAAAGAAATTCAGATCCCATGCAAAAAGTTGCTTATATTCGTGAGTTCGTAAGTGGAAATTTTGTCAATGTTTTAGAATCCATTAGTACGAGTATATTACCTGTAGGTTTTCTAAATCCTAATTAATAGGTTGGTAGGTCACTTTGTTGGATGACGACTCCTTGCGGGTGGCCGTGGCGCTCCGCCTGGGCTGCAGAGTGTGTGAACCTCATAGATGCATCTGCGGGTCCATGGTGGAAGCCGATGGTTACCATGCGCTGAGTTGTCGTCGCTGCGCAGGACGGTTTCCACGTCACCACGCGCTCAACGACATAGTCCGTCGAGCGTTTGTCTCTGCTGGGGTCCCCTCTGTGTTGGAACCGCCAGGCCTCTGCAGATCAGACGGCAAAAGGCCGGATGGTCTTACACTGGTGCCCTGGAAGTGTGGCAAGTGCCTGGTTTGGGATGCTACGTGCGTTAACACTGTGGCCGCAAGCCATCTGGGCCGTACGATCGGGGCAGCGTCGGCAGCGGCTGAGGATGCAGCTGAGAAAAAGCGAATGAAATACGCAATTTTGGAGCCACACTACTTTTTCGTGCCAATAGCCGTCGAGACCTTGGGATGTTGGGGCATGGACGCTAAGCGCCTATTTAGGGAACTCGGGCGCAGAATATCGGAAAATCTAGCGACTCCCGCTCCTGCTCTTTTCTGGTGCAAAGGGTCGCTATTGCCATTCAACGCGGCAACGCGGCCAGCGTTTTGGGCAGCTTTGCACCGGAAACTTTAAGGGGCGGGTTATAATTCTCTTTGACCATAGATGTAATATGTGACATATAAATTTTGTAATGTAATTCAGTAATAAATATTATAAAATCTTTATTAATAGGTAAATACGAAAGTGAGTTTGTTTGTGTGTTACACAGGTGTTATCTCTTTACGCTTTATCTACTGAACCAATCATTCTGAAATTTCGCATAGATACACATAGAAGTGCTGAGAAGGACATAAGGTACCTTTCATCCCGGAAAAAAGCACTGTTCCCGTAAAAAATTCACGTGGGCGAAGTCGCAGAAAAAGCTAGTAAGAAATAAATTTAATCGCAAAAACGATGCTATACCCCGAGCCACAGCCCTCGGATTGGGGTTGGGGGTGGAAAATCCACCCTTCCGCCTTCCCAACGCAATTCGAACTATCTCACTCTACAATAAGGTCCAATTTCCTTTAATTTCCTTAAACCTACTCATCCATACATCTATACATTCATGAAATAATCAGTAGCTTTCTGTATCTCTTTCGGACGGACATCGCATCCGTATTTTCACTGATTAAAATCGTTTTTCAATTGCCAAAAGCTAAATATGCACTAAAAATAACCTAAAATGTTATACAGAACTTGCCTGTGAGTGTATTCAGTGTATATTTGGGTGTTTTATCATGGAACTGAATGGAGAATCTAAGCAAATATTTGATGACAGAGAATAATGACTCTATGCCTAAGGTTGTGCTAAATGTATTGATGGTAAGCGGAGTACTGAATGCATAATACAAGTCTTTGCTTTGCATGTCTTTGTTGTTTTGATTAGTATTTTTTAGCTGTGCTAGTGTTTCTGTATCTGTGTATGTATAATACCTATCTGTGCATAAATATAGATGCTTTTATATCAGTTTTTTTATTGCAAAATTCGTAGACTTTGAATTATCAATTATAGTGTATAAATTATTTTTATGTGCAAATCGAATTTAAAAACTGTTTTCCATAATACAATGATACTGGCCACTACTGGCCAGTTGTTAATGTGTATATTATGTTTTTTTTTTTAAATTTGTATCTAGATACAAATTAAAAAAAAACATTAGAAAAGTAGGAATTTTTTTTAGGAATTTAAAAACTATTTTTCATTATGATACTGGCCAGATGTGTGTGTTGTGTGATTTTTTATCTCAGGAAAAGAAGGAAAACAAAAAGATGAAAAAAAAGCAGGAAACTCTTTGTTCTACAGATAACTATAAAAAATGTATGAAGAGAATTAATGAATGTTGTTTTGAATGAGAATGTATGAATGTTTGTATTTATCTTAACAATTGAGTGAACCAAATAAACTATTTTTCTTTCTTTCAATGTTTTTTTTTCTAACTTTATGCTTTTGATCGAAGTTCTTTTTTTTCCATGGCTTTTGTAGGTATTGTACCTATTCCTCAGAACAATGACTATCGAGACCTATCCGATAGCCAGACACAGTAGAAGAATATTATGAACGTGCGTAAAATACCAAATCCTACTAATATTATAAATGCGAAAGTTTGGATGTGAGTTTGTGAAGATGTTTGTTACTCAATCACGCAAAATCTACTGGACGGATTTCGATGTTTGGTATACGGGTAGAAAAATACTGGGAATAGCACATAGGGTACTTTTTATCCCGAAATTCCCACGGGAGCGAAGCCCCGGGGCGCGGCTAGTGTGTTATATTTTAACCCTAAGCCAAATTTCAACCCAATCGTGGACAAGCTTGTTAAATATATATTACGGCTACATTCATTAAGCTGATCGTCACCCACTTACACTGTTTGACCTTTCATTAGCCGAAAACGCCGAAACTGTCGGAAGCCATACAAAGTCTGAGTAATATTATATTACATCGCGGTTGTCAGTTCGAGTCCGGCCTTCCTGTCTGGGAGCAAAGGAAAAAAAAAACATTAAATAGGGAAGGTGCCAAAAGCATGGAAGTAATAAGTACTTTGTACAAGGTACTTATTACTTCCATGGCCAAAAGTCAGACCACAGATATAAATACTCTATTAAATTTGTGAATCAGACCCATGGAAGTAATAAGTACGTTGTACAAAGTACCTACTTATTACTTCCATGATCAGACCACAGAAATAATTTTTTAAAGATGTTTTTCCTTTTCTTGTTATAATTTGTCTATGATTAATGGCCGTCATCGTCATGTAATGGAACGCCCGGCAGACGTAAAACAAATGAGCATCGTGGCACTACGCATTATGCCATTTTCCGTCACAGCATTCGGGTCGATTTTACTGCCAACTGCCAAGCCGCTCCAATAAATGTTTTATAACAAAAAGAACCGGCTAAGTGCGACTCAAACTCGCGCACCGAGGGTTCCGTACACGCAAAGTAGCTCTAACTAAAAGACCAACTCTAGTTTCTAAAACAAACTTAACTTTGCAGTTCAACGTCTAGGATTCATACTGTATCGAGCACAAAAATAAGTTTGTTACACTTTTCTTTAGACCTCCAACAATATAATTTTACAATTTTCAGATTTTCCTGTACAAGTACTTTTAGACCTTGCTTTTTGCTAAATTTCACAGTTTTGATTGCCGTCTGAAATCGCCTCCTGATCGCGTTGACGTATAATTTAATTTTTTTTTTGCTAAAAGACACCGTGGATCCGAGTATTTGATATTAATTTTAAGTTATTACCTTAAAAAAGCGTTCCTATTAGAATTTTTTTTTTAAGATAGACGGACAGACGTACAACTAAGTGATCTTATAACTTATAAGATCACTTAGTTGTACGTCTGTCCGTCTATCTTAAAAATATCGTGTCAAAAGATTTTCTTTTTTTTAGGGTACCGTACCTCAAAAGGCAAAAACGGAACCCTTATAAGTTATACAGTACCCTAAAAAAAAGAAAATCTTTTGACACGCCTTTGTGGTTTCATTTCCCCGCGTTTTAAAAACTTTTTGTTATGTCAAAAGGTTAGTCAAGATCGGTTTCGTAAGAAGGCTTTGCCAAACCTCGGGAGTTTGAACTTTATTTTTATCCTACAGTTTCCAACTACTAAAGTCACAGAAATCAAAATAAAAAACAAGAAATAGCATTTTTTATAAAAGATGGGTTTGCTCTTGACCACAATCTTGCCCGAGGACAGAGATGAGGTCTACGGTGTAGCGAGCTTACCCAGAAGCAGCCTATTCACTCTGGTTTTGAAGAGAGTCAGGTTGAATGTGGTTTTGGCTATTACACATAAATAATTTTTCAAATAGGACTGGCAGTGCCAGATATTCCCGGTATTTTTACATGACTGACCAAAAAAGGAGTGTTATGTTTTCAGGGTTCATGTATGTATGTAAGTATGTATGTATGTATGTAAGTTTCTTTATTCCACCATAAGTCCTGAACGGCTTAACAGATTTTGATGTGAGAGGTATTTTTAGATTCCTTGCATTCCTCCGAATGACATAGGCTATATGACGTCACCATAAAAACAAAATGGCGGATTATATTATATGCGATAAATAGCAGACGAAAAAAATAAAATTTGATCAATCTTATCAAGTGGGGTATCAAATTGAAGGGTTTTAAAAGGCGATTTCAAAATGTAGATAACTTATATGTTTGTTTGTACTTTTTGTGTAAAAACTTGTCAGTCGTGTTTTTTATTTTTTTAAATTAGCTTGTGCTACTCGTACTCGATTATCAAACATCATAATTCGTCCAGAAGATTTTGCGTGATTGAGTATCAAACTTACAAACTCACATCCAAAATTGTGCATCCTACTGATATTATAAATGCGAAAGTTTGGATGTGAGCTTATGAGGATGTTTGTTACTCAATCACGCCAAATCTACTGGACGGATTTCGATGAAATTTGGTATACGGGTAGAAAAATACCGGGAATAGCACATAGGGTACTTTTTATCCCGAAATTCCCACGGGAGCGAAGCCCCGGGGCGCGGCTAGTTTATAATATGTAGAATTTCGATTTCTGTGACCAAGTCTAATCCTTTGAAATGGGGTTTTGTTTTTTTGTTTAAGGATATTGTACTATCAAAGTAAATTGGTAACCTTTTTTTATTTAAGTAGTTGGGACCTCCTTTAAAGCCAAGTGTACCAACTTGTAAGGTTTCGCAAAGTTAGTCAGGTAATGTGTAATTTTTGTTTTATTTTTTTTTAATTCTTTTTTTTTAGAGTTTTAGTTCCTTAATTAATTTTGTTTAGTTTATTTATGTTGCTTAAATATCCTATTAGAAGATTTAGTAGTATTTATGTATACATGAAATTTATAAAAAAATGTGCCAGTTTCTTGGAACAATCAATTAAAATTAAGTACACTAGTGGTTCGCCGCGAACTTTAGATTTCGCGATTATTATTTTTAAAATATGCGTATATCTCAAAAACGACTGAACCGATTTTGTTGCGCAACGAACTTAAAAATTCTATGGATTAATATCATCGAAATTAATTTAACGGTTTGAGAGTAATCGCGGAACATACATACATACAATACAAACAATGTGTTTTCGTCCCAATTTGAATTATAGCCCTCGCTCGCTTCGCTCGTTCGGTCAATGATTTATTTGCTAATGCAATAATAAGTAAAGTAGTTAAGTATCTATTTACGATAAAAAAACCTTTATTCCAACTGAAAAACAAATAAACAATTGTTCTCCAGCTATTGGACCGAATAATTGAGAATAGACAATTTGGGCGAGTAATTAAATGACTTTTGGCGGCAATTGTTTGAGACAATGGCCTACCTTGTCTGTGGTTTGGACATCCAATAGCAGACTAGACAATAATAGGTAGGTACCTATTTCCTTTCTCATAGGTATTCGGAATGCTAGGAAATTAATTATACATATAAGTGTGAGCAACATTTCTCGTTACATACATACATATCTACATAGAATCACGTCTTTATCCCTTACGGGGTGGACAGAGCCAGAATCGTGAAACTCTAAGACCACGCTTAGCTAAATAGTGGGCTCTCTGATGGAATGGAGATTCAGGTATAGTGACAGATTGCTAGCCCATCGCCTATGAGTGGGGAAATCCCCAGTTTAAAGCACTTTTCCTCGATTGACTTTTACTATCTGCGCAGGAAGAGAAGCAGCTGGCACATTTTATGTTTTTTCTTTGTTCCCAGACCAGCATGGAAGCAATTCTCGGTATAATTAACAATAGTTTTGCATGGAGAAATCAACAAGATTGTTGAAGAACTCTTGGTTGAGAAATAAAGAATTTATTATTATTATTATATTATTTATGTAAAAAAAAAAAATCATTGTTATTTAAAAACTTTTTAAGATTATACGTGGTTCTACCACAGAAGTAAATTTTTTTTTAAATATAAGCAGAAGGAACACAAATTTCACACACACACTGATAATATTTGACAATATTTGCATCCTGTTTATGATAAGGACTGTCACATAACTCTGTCCCTTTCCTTCCTTAGCATTGCAATGTATTGCAACACGAACCACTACACTGAAAGATTTATCTTCCAAGCCGGATTTTTCATGCGAAATGATCCTTGACTGTCATATTTGTTGTGTTGTCACAGTTGACATAAATATTTAAAATTATTTTTTACTGTTTTGTGCTTTTAAACTCAATAGAAATGATAAAATGCAACGTGTACAATGTGTGGAAGTGTTTCATAAAAATATATTCGTGGAATATCGTTCCTTCGGTAAGCAATACATGTTTTTTTGACGTGCCCAATGATAATATACAATTTCGTGTTATTTTTGAAACAATAATCATTATTAGACTTTTGAATGCTATTTATCAGCAATATCATTATTTATTTTATAAAGTAGTGTATTAATTATAACCATTTCATAAGAAATACTACAAGTAATTTAATAATTTCGTAAATAGCATAGATCATTTGACAGATCCAGTTTTGTTTACTATGGCTGGGCCGAATCTAGGCAAATATACGAATTTAGTACCTATTCTATAAAAATCTCAGGAATTCTTTCTTGAAGATTAAAATGCACATTTAATAAAAATACTGACCGTGAATTTTATTTCAGGACAAGGAAAATATGCCAGAAAATAATACCTCAAGAAAGAGAACTGTTATGGGGAGTATTTCTCTTACGTACTACGAGTACCAGGACAGTGAATGGATGCCAGCAACCATCAACATCATTGCAATGTTTCATTGCACGTGATTTTAAATAATTTTAAATAAAATTTTATTTATTTAATGACTAGTATTTTTTCCCAAAAGGGATAGAATTTCCCATTGTAAAAAGCTGATGCAGATCCGTCCGCATACCGCGCACGGCTTAAGATTCAGCGTCTCAAAATTTTTGGTTTTGCTACACTGTACCGAATATAATTAATTATCTATCCGACCCTGTATTCTGTCGTTGTGTGAATAATAATCTTAGTGTGTGTTTTTGCCATGCAATTTCAAATGACATGTTCAGTCTGCTTACTATTATTATATGTCTGTGCTATTAAGAGACTTATTACCCTATTAATTTTTTTTTCTCTAAACCAGCACAAATACACAGACATATAATAATAGTAAAAAATATATTTAAAAAAAAAATTATTTCTGTGCACAAATAAAAGAAAAAATAATAACTTCGCTCGCAAAAAAAATGACATATTTTTATGATTTGCTATTATATATGATAAACTTATTAATTAACACCACAGAAATATTTTTTTTTTTTTAATATAAGCAGAAGAAACACAAATTTCACACACACTCTGATGATATTTGACAATATTTGTATCCTGTTCATGATAAGGACTGTCACATAACTCTGTCCCTTTCCTTCCTTAGCATTGCAATGTATTGCAACACGAACCACTATACTGAAAGATTTATCATCCAAGCCGGATTTTTCATGCGAAATGATCCTTAACTGTCATATTTGTTGTGTTGTCACAGTTGTCATAAATATTTGAAATTATTTTTTACTGTTTTGTGCTTTTAAACTCAATACAAATGATAAAATGCAACGTGTACAATGTGTGGAAGTGTTTCATAAAAAAATATTCGTGGAATATCGTTCCTTCGGTAAGCAATTCATGTTTTTTGACGTGCCCAATGATAATATACAATTTCGTGTTATTTTTGAAACAATAACCATTATTAGACTTTTGAATGCTATTTATCAGCAATATCATTATTTATTTTATAAAGTAGTGTATTAATTATAACCATTTCATAGAAATACTACAAGTAATTTAATAATTTCGTAAATAGCATAGATCATTTGACAGATCCAGTTTTGTTTACTATAGCTGGGCCGAATCAAGGCAAATATACGAATTTAGTACCTATTCTATAAAAATCTCAGTAATTCTTTCTTGAAGATTAAAATGCACATTTTATAAAAATACTGACAGTGAATTTTATTTCAGGACAAGGAAAATATGTCAGAAAATAATACCTCAAGAAAGAGAACTGCTATGGGGAGTATTTCTCTTACGTACTACGAGTACCAGGACATTGAATGGACGCCAGCAACCATCAACATCATTGCAATGTTTCATTGCACGTGATTTTAAATAATTTAAAATAAATTTTATTTATTTAATGACTATAGTATTTTTTCCCAAAAGGGATAGAATTTCCCATTGTAAAAAGCTGATGCAGATCCGTCCGCATACCGCGCACGGCACAAGATTCAGCGTCTCAAAATTTTTGGTTTTGCTATACTGTACTGAATATAATTAATAATCTTAGATCCGACCCTGTATTCTGTCGTTGTGTGAATAATAATCTTAGTGTGTGTTTTTGCCATGCAATTTCAAATGACATGTTCAGTCTGCTTACTATTATTATATGTCTGTGGGTTCTACTATAAAACATATATCTATTTATAATATTCATATCTATTTTGGCCTGCTTAAAAAATCTAGTTGGATTTTAAGAAAAAAGAAATTTCTTGACCAGTGTAGGAATATCAATATGTCTCGGGGATTTCCAAGGCTAGGCCTAATACTATCGATATCGATAGGAAATCGAATTACTTTGGCAGCAACACTAGTCAGACGCTTAAAAACAATCCAGACGACGTTATTAATGGTTACTTGTCGAAAAAAGGCGCGAAACAACGAAAAGAAAACAAGAAAATCTTACAAATTGAATTCTCGTGAACGGAATGAAGATATTTAAACGTTTTTTGTCGCTAATTGAATAATGTCTGAATTTTGTGTTTAAGATTTATTTGTTTTGTGTGGTTTTGTTATCAATACATATAATAAAACTGTAACTGGTCTGTGTCTGTACATAGGCGATATTTAAGAAAAAAATCTATGAGGGGTCTATTATAGGGCCAATCGAAGCCAAAACCATTTCTTTGTCTGTCTGTCTTTCTGACTATAAAATTGTACGTACGCGATAAATAAATAAATAAATATATACGGACAAATCACACAGATTGAGTTAGCCCCAAAGTAAGTTCGGGACTTGTGTTATGGGATACTAACTCAACGATACTATATTTATGACAAATACATATATAGATAAACATCGAAGACCCAGGCCAATCTGAAAAAGATCATTTTCCATCTTGACCTGACCGGGGATCGAACCCGAGACCTCCGGTGTGGCAGTCTGGCGTGATAACCGTTAGGCCACGGAGGTCGTCGCATGCATGCAGGAGGCGATGCATCACGCAAAAACTATTGGACCAAAAGACATTGTTCATCGCCGGCTTACTGCGGACAGTTCATTCAATAAATAATAGTATTACCATTCATCATAATTAATGTCAAATATAAATTTCTGAATATATATTGGAGTATGAATATCTATAATTAAAATATACCATTTAGTAAGTATTTTTTGCGTTTCCGATACTCAAATCAAAGATGTCGGCCTTCACGTGTGTTCTGGGATGCCATTATCTAAAATAATATTACATTTAAGTAGTATATTTTTATTGTTTGACGAAAAGATTGGATTCATTAGGTAATTTTTTTAGTATAATATATTAGTTTTATTTATTAAGTACACTCATATCATTTCATATTTATATTTTGTAACGAAGAATTATGTATTTATTTTAATTTTTACTTAAATAATTCAATATTGCGTTTTCTTTACCTGGTAACACTCGATTCTTCAGCGTAGCTTAATTTTGACACGTCAAAATCAAGCCGCGCCCAAGAATCGAGTGTTATAATATTGAATTATTTAAGTAAAAATTAAAATAAATACATAATTCTTCATTCTAAAATATAAATACGAAGTGATATAGTGTACTTAATAAATAAAACTAATATATTTTGGTAAAAAATACCTAATTAATATAATCTTTCATCAAAGAATAAACAATATGCTACTTAAATGTAATATTATTTTAGATAATGGCATCCCAGAACACACGTAAAGGCCGACATCTTTGATTTGAGTATCGGAAACGCAAAAAATACTTACTAAATGGTATATTTTAATTATAGATATTCATACTCCAATATATATTTAGAAAATCTATTTGACATTAATTATGATGAATGATAATACTATTATTTATTGAACGAACTGTCCACAGTAAGCCAAGCCCCCATACACTTTGAACAAAGTCCTTTGCTGCGGTTTTGATTGTTGCATTGTTGAAGGTCTAACTTAAAATCTGGCGTAGGTTTTATTTTGATCCGTCACTTAGATCCAGAGATATTAACTATAGTAAATTACGCACGGACGAAGTTCGCGGGCACATGATAATATTTAATAGATAAAGATTCGGTGATGCTAATACCGAAAAACAAGCTAATTAGGTATAGACTCGGCTTAACAGTAAATTTATGGGATGAAGGCTCGGAGTGAAACCACAGGATGCACGACAAATCTTTATTTTAACTCAGGACACCTTATAACACCTTACACACGCGTATCGCCATCTTAATTCTATCCCTTCCATCCCTTTCACTCCCACCTCTCATTCATCACGTTCCATTTCCCACACTGGAAGAACCACAGAAGTAATTTTTTTTTTAAATATATGTCTGTGGGAAGAACAGGGACATTACCAATAAAACTTAAATGCGCCTAGTAAGAGCTTTGATCTTCCCAATATTTACCTACGGCGTCGAAACATGGACCATCAAAGCACGAGAAAGGCAGATTGATGCATTCGAAATGTGGTGCTGGAGGCGGATGCTTAGAATCCCCAGCAGGTTTAGCCAAAGTTTCATTAATATTAGTAGCGATACGTACGATGGAAACTCCCTGACCACGTGATTTAGCGTTACCTTATGTCATCCCATACATTTCAGCGTTTGCGAACTTCGATTTCGATATTAAAATATGACTTCGTCTAAAGGTCCTGGACCGCCAAATAAACGTGTCGATCCTCTCACAGCTCAAAATAAAGGAACGTCTTTCGACCGCATGCTATCAGCGTGTGCTTAGCTACTTTGGGCACATAATGAGACGCGGAGACGACAGCCTAGAAAAGATGATTAGCGTTGGGAACACAGAGGGGAAAAGACCCAGAGGCCGCTCACCAACTAGATGGTCTGACCAAATAAAGAATAGAGACACACCGAAATTCTACAATGTCGCTAACATCGCAGCCGACAGGAGCCGTTGGAGACAGTTTGTCCGTTCCACAGAATTTCATCCCACCATGACCACGATCTTCAGTCATGAAGGACCGACAGGAGAGAGAGGTATTAAAAAATAAAAACACGACTGACAACTCACATAGCCTATGTCACTCGGAGAAATGCAAGGAATCTAAAAATACCTCTCACATCAAAATCTGTTAAGCCGTTCAGGACTTATGGTGGATTAAAGAAACTTACATACATACATGAACCCAGAAAACATAACACTCCTTTTTTGGTTAGTCGTGTTAAGATTAATTAGTTTCTCAAAATTTCCCCATCAAAGTTTAGAAAATAAAAAGAAGGATTAAGTCGCATTTAAAAGCCAAAACACAGAAAACGATTTCTGTTCATCTCGTCCCTGATTTCAATAATCTTCGAAACTTTATATGGAGGCCTTCCCCCAATTATGTAAATTAATTTCAGATTGACAAAGTTTTAAATTTGATTCAGTACGATTCATATTTTTAGGGTTCCTTTGAATATAAAGAATCTCTACTCTCTAAAAGAACCTTTCTGCAAATTTCAACTTTTACAATTAGCGGTTTCATCTCTGCATTTTTATTTTTTTACATAGTTTGTAGGAATATTGTTACTAACAAAATGATGGACTGACATCAGAAATGATATAGGTATTATTATTATATGTGTAGTCCTTTGAATGATTTAGTCCTTTGCAGTAGCGGATTTAGGGGGAGGGGGTACGGGGCCGCCCCCCCCAGACTGCTTTTTTGTGTATCTACTGTGGAGGGAGATTCCATAAGAGTGCATATCAAATTAAGAAATAACAGAAACGTGCCCCCCCCTGACTGTTTTTGTGTACCTACTGTGGAGAGAAGAAATAACAGAATTTTCTGCCCATCTGGTAAATTTCTTAATTTAATTGTAACAACATCAGGAAGGCAACAGCTTGTAACGCGGCAACGCGTTCATCCTCTTTGGATCTATTTATGCGTGCGCTGGCACATACATACTTATTTCACCTGTCATAAATTTTAAACTGTATTCATTCATATTCGATTCTGCATTTTGGTTGTCATTCTTGGCTTAGTATCTACCGATGTCTATTATTATGAGTTACTTTCATTGTGAAGCTAAAATAATACTATTCTAAAAATATTATTAAACTATAGACCCTTATCGGGTCCTATACTTATATTCTATTTCTTTACCAATAAATACTATTCGACCCTGAGATTACTATTATTTAGAGCTCTCATGCTCTAAGCTGATGCTGGTCAGGACGGTCGATTTGTTGCAACCCCCCCAACATACATTGTCCGCTACGGTCCTTGTCCTTTTCTGTCCCCCCCAGAAAAAATCCTGGATCCGCCGTTGGTCCTTTGCAAGTACGAGATTTTATCAGACAGAATCTTCACTAAGTAAACATCTGTATAATGGAGAAATCCGCCGAATAAACCCTTCAGAAGATGGTAGGATTAGGTAGGTGTATAATTATAGAAACGATGTCTCCTAGCAACACCCGTTCCATTCATGAGTTGACTGTCCTTGTACGGGCTTAGCTAAATCAGTGGTTCCCAAAGTGTTCTAGGATCCCTGGGGTCAATGGAGGACTCGGTAGGAGGCTACGTTGGCGGGAAAAAGAATTTGGGTTTGCAAGTTCTAAGTGGGGGTCTAGGCAATTGATAAAAAAAATATATTTATTCAATACTTTATATACTTTTTTTATACAATGAAATGTCGGACTGGCGTTTTTGTAATATTTAATGAATGAATGAATGAATGAAATATTTATTGACAAGTAACAAAGACTCAAAGTTAGTAAAATGTGTTAGTAACCTAGATTTTAAAGTGGCCATTCTTGCACCATTCAATTATGTCATGTACATCATTAATTTTAATTCGTATTTTAGGTTTCTTCAGTTTTTATTTTAGGTTATTAGTTTTTAGTGGATTAATTAAGCTTCAGTAATATAATAAATAAATGCACCTAGTTTCCTTTCGACAATTAGTTAGGGAACCTCCTGAGCTCAATAATATTCACGACTTCACGTCATTTTGCACTTGGGAATGTAGCGAATTCCATCGAAATTGAGTGTATTACATATAAACTTTCAGCCCCCATCGCAGTCCCGTAGGGGTTAAATTTTTATCCCACTACGGCGAAGCGAAGTGGAAAATACTCCACCGACAAGAACGAAGTTCTTATATTAATTGATTGATTGATTGACGGCGAAGCGAAAAGGAGGGTCGTGATTTTGATCGGTATAAGTTACGAGAAGCTGCCTGGCCTGCGATAGTGGCGGTTAAGCAACTTTTATAATGGTCGATCACGAGATAGGTGACCAAAATTTTAATATCTTGAGCTCTTACGTGTTTCGGAAGGCAGGCAACTGTTGCATCCGGCTGTATTGGCAGTCAAAAATGTGACAGCTTTTGACAAGGAGAGGGGAGGGGTCAAAAATTCGGGTGAAGTAATTTATGGATGACCCCTTAAGTTAACTATGATGTAAATAAAACCAGTTTTCCACTAGATGCATATCCGCTTAAGGCTAAATGATATTTATGCCATCAGTATTTCACTCGGCTCCGCCTACCACCATTTCGCGTCCTGAATTAATGTATGATTACACTCAACCCTTGGAAGCGTGAAAATATGTCAGATAAATGTGACACACGGGCCGCAAAAACATACGGCAAGCAGCAGTGCAAATCTCTAAGCGAACAGCCTTTGTCACAGCGACGGCAACAGCGGTGAACGCACGATTGGCATTCTCTTAATTAGGTATTTTCAACACTATGTTCTTTTATGTTACTGTTATTACTGTAGTGTAGGAGTAGCTTAAGATATATATAAAAGGTATAATAAGTTGAATAAAGGAGTCTATAACCAACACTCGTCTCATTCACACGTCCCACCATTACATGGCGAGCCTGCCAGTCGGCGATGCGCCGGCTCCTACCTGATACTGGCATCGGATATCCGGTTTCTGTTTACTCGCAGTTCTGTTCAGTCTCCAACCTTCCAACTGTCTCCCTCTACACAAAACCACATAAGTTCATTGCTCACATTTGGTCATTCAAAATAATATGCCCGCGACTTCATACGCTTATAAAAACGCCTTTTCCTCCGTTCCCGTACGAATAAATTATAAATAAATATATAATATATATATATATATATATATACGGACAAATCATACACAGATTGAGCTCTCACAAAATCCTCTCTTAGTGCTCCCTTACACTAGCACTGCACAAGGTAGTAGTAGGTTGTTGGGTGTATGTTTACATGCCAAATTTTAGCTTTCTACGTCCAGTAGTTTCGTAGTCAGTAACGGAAGAGTTGTTGTTGTAGTGTATGATTTATATATGGAGGTTTGTAGTTCTTTGATTTATAGTTCCATTTTCAGCAAGGAGTCCACTTCAAAAAAAGGAGGGCAGAATAGTATGAGTTGACGTTACGTTGTTCGACATTCTACAAATCCCTGTGTCCCACACCATACAAGAGGCTTTTAATATCATTTGCGTTGAGCAAACGAGTAATAAACTGCGCACCATGTAGCTGTTAGGCTTTTTTAACACCCTGTATACTCGGAATAACGAGAAAATTGTACTTTACGATCACTCCATTTTTTATTTTTCATCAGATGGGATTTTTTCTTTTTGATTTTTCTGCCAGACCAGTGATTCTCAAAGTGTTGGTCCCGGTGGACCCCTGGGGGCCACGGGAGACTCTAAAGACTATTTTGCGGAATTCAATTGTAAGTGGGGTTCAATTGTAAGTGGGGTCTAAATTTTTGGGGTTTTAGTTGTAAGTGGGGGTCCAATTTTTTTTTAAAAGACAACGTAAGTTTATAATGATTTTTAATACGGATACTCACGCGTGTTAGCCGGAACCGCAGCGCCGACTAGTTCACGTTACGTTAGTTATGTACGAGTAGTTTTAATCAAATTACGACATAAGTTAAAAGTTTTTGAAAGTAGTTTTAAGTACTTAGAGTCCAATACAGTGCCCATAAAGGTTATTATTGATGCTGACTGACTGATTAGTATTGCAAGACGAAACCGCCGAACGAAGAAATTTGAAATTTAGCAAAAAGCTTCTTTATTGATTATCGTTATAGTTAGTGAGCAAGAAAGGAATTTTAGACCCTTTTCCCCCTCGGCCGACTTTTCGACCCCTAAGGGGGTGAAATGGGTGAAAATTTTTATTCACGCGGACGAAGCCGAGTGCTAAATTTGATAAAAATAAAAAACTCCAGGATATCAAAGTAGCTCTCAGTTTATACAGCAACCAAAAATCTGATAGGAGCAAAAAAATGTGTGAAAAAAGACAAGACAAATTCGTGACGAGCAAAAAATTCACTCGATCACGGGACACAAGTGTTTTTTATTCTGTTACAAGTAGGGTGTCCAGATTGTCTTAAAATTTGTGATCTTTTGGGAATTTAAGGATAAAAACTACTATAATTTCCTGAACTTTTTACTTATCCCGAAGGTTGACTGGTAGAGAATAATAACATGTATAATGATTTTAATTTTAGGCCGAACGAAATTATTATTATATGTTGACGATGTACTTAGCTGAAAATAACTAATTTACTAAATTAATATTATTCTAAAATGTGTAATATTTGGAAATTTTTCGATATTAATGAACATTTGGTAGTAATAATGAAAATTTAATATTACGTAATAACAATTGAATTGCAACGCCCTTGCAGAGAGAGCTCATTTGTGCAGTGAAATGTATGACCATGTATGTGCAGTGAAATGTATGTGTATGTATGTATAACAACAAATGAATGCAATAATGAGATGAAAATATAAAAGGCGGACTTAATACTGTTAGCGTTAAGTCCGCCTTTTATACCAATGTATTATTTTGGTAAAGTTTTAAATAAATAAATATATATTTTTAAGTAAAGTTTTTAAAGTTATAATGTTATTTATTTTTCTCAAAGAACACTTAGTTACAAATAGTAACAGATCTTTATTACGCTCGCAGTATATGAGACGGGTGCCTGATGTAGGCAGTGCCTGTGTAGAGAGCACCAAGGCTCTAAGAATATCGCTTCTAACCGGTCATTCAGGAAATCCTTGGAGGAGGCCTATGTCCAGCAGTGGACGTCTGCGCTAAAATGATGAAGATGAAGAAAAAGCGACTTGACAGAAGGGATTAGGTACATAATGTTCCGTGTTTACCTTTTGAGTTACGAAATCTTAAAAATACGCAAATATCAAAAAAAGATAAATAGATAAATACATTTATTTCTTGCCCCACACAAATACAAAACTGACCAAAAAAAACACAAAAAGCGGGTACATAGCAAAGTAAAAGGTACAAGCTAAATATGGGTGCTGAAGAAAGAAATAGGCCTAAACTCAGAGTTAATATTATTACTCTGTCTGATAGCGATCACTGATTTTCAACAGGAGCCTGTATTATTATTATTATTTACTAAATGGGGACGCCAGCGCGAGCACCAGACGGATGATCAGTCCACTTATGCTGGGACCATTTCACCCAATTCCCCGAGACCCGTATAGGGTTTTGAGTTACCTGGTAACTCACGTTGGTGGCGACCCACTGAATCTACCTGTCACAGTTAACAGGAGCCTGTAGGTAGCAGATGCTTGCGATCCAGTAGAGAGCGAAAAAAATAAAATAAAATTAAAGTAGGTGTACAGAATTTTAGTGACTAAGAATAAGTAAAAATCTTACTCACTGGATTCCACGCGATGGATATAGGAAGACAGGGAGACCAAGAACGAGATTGTCTGATGATTTAAAGGGATTCGATAAGAACTGGAAGAAAATGACAAAGGACAGAGATGAGTGGAGAGAATTAGGGGAGGCTTTTGTGAAAAAAAAGTGTGTAGAAAAAAAAAGTAGGTAATCTTAGATATCTTTGCGCTCATTTATGTATTTAATTTTTGTCACTACTTGTATGTTCTTTTCTGTAAATGGTGCAATAAAGTGTTAAACTACTCGTATTTATTTGTTTGAGCATTATGGACACCCTACTCACTTAAATGATTACGCACATTAGCTCGAGCACTAAATGAAACATGTTCCTTAAAGAGGCCATTACGAAAAACGCAAGATTTCCCTGTGCCTATTTGTGGGAGATTTGATATTTTGTATTTTGTTTTGATTGATGACATTTATATTTTTACACGACTGACCAAAAAAGGAGTGTTATGTTTTCAGGGTTCATGTATGTATGTATGTATGTAAGTTTCTTTATTCCACCATAAGTCCTGAACGGCTTAACAGATTTTGATGTGAGATGTATTTTTAGATTCCTTGCATTCTTCCGAGTGACATAGGCTATATGACGTCTACATAAAAACAAAATGGCGGGTTATATATGCGATAAATAGCAGACCAAAAAAATAAAATTTGATCAATCTTATCGAGTGGGGTATCAAATTGAAGGGCTTTAAAAGGCGATTTCAAAAATGTATATAACTTATATGTTTGTATGTACTTATTGAGCAAAAACTCGTCAGTCGTGTTTTTTATTTTTAATAATTGGCTTGTTTGTATTTTCATTCTTATAATCCATGCCCATTTTCTCCAAGTATTTTTACACGAATGACCAGAAAAGGAGTGTTATGTTTTTTTTTACTGTTCATGTATGTATGTATGCAAGTTTCTTTATTCCACAATAAGTCCTGAATGGCTTAACACATTTTGATGTGAGAGGTATTTTTAGATTCCTCGCATTCTTCCGAGTAACATAGGCTATGTAAGATGTCAGTCGTGTTTTTTATTTTTTAATAATTAGCTTGTTTCCTGGGTCGTTTCGTTCACCACGTCGCCGCCGCTGCATCAAGCGTTGACGTCAGGGACACTAGGTGGCGCTAAAATCGTGGTGTAGCTGACACTCTGAGGTTTGCAAACACAATCAACTCTCATAATAGACAACATTATTGTTGCAGGTTGCGTGGCGGGCGCCGGTGATGTTGCGACAAAATGTTGCGCGGGTGGCGCTGGCTTCTGCTCATGATGAATGCTGTCGCCGCGCTGTCGCCTGTTATTAAGATCGGTAAGCGATTAAAAGTTGCCGGAAACTTATTTGTTGCCGGTTGGTTTTAGATTTAAAATCATTATCAATATTCATAAGTCACAAAAATTGCCGGCAACATATTAGTTGCCGGACTTCTGGTCATGTTCAAGGCTATATCGCTGCGCTGTTGCCTATGTTATTAAGATTGGTAAGCGATTAAAAGTTGCCGGCAACTTATTTGTTGCCGGGTGTCGCTGGCTTCTGGTCATATTGAACACTGTCATCGCGCTCTTGTTTGTTAATAAGATTGGTAAGCGATTAAAAGTTGCCGGCAACTTATTAGTTGCTAGGTGGTGCTGGCTTCTGCTAATCTTGAATGCTGTCGTCTCGCTATCGCCTATTATTAAGATTGGCAAGCGATTGAAAGTTGCTAACAACTATTTTTCGTACTTAAAAACAACTATACATAGGTACCTATATTATTTTTTATTTATCAGGGGCAATCTTCACGGAGGAAGGGAGAGGGGGGAGTGCTGAGCTAGCATTCAAATACGCAGTATACAGGATCAACAAGGAGAAAAGTTTATTGCCAAATAGTACCCTGGTGTACGACATACAATATATACCGCCAAGGGACTCTTTCAGCACTTATAAGAAAGGTAATCCATCCTTGTAATCCCACTATCCTAACTAATATTATAAATGCGAAAGTGAGTTTGTTTGTTTGTTACCTCTTTACGCTTTATCTACTGAACCAATCTCCCTGAAATTTCGCATACACATAGCTGGAAGTACGGAGAAGGACGGGTACCTTTCATCCTGGGAAAAAGTTCCCGTGGGAAATTCACGCGGGTGAAACCGCGGGCGAAAGCTAGTATATAATAAAACTAGCGCCCCGCCCCGGCTTCGCTCGGGACATCGACGTAAATTGTGGCCTATGTCACTCAGGTATAATGTAGCTTTCTATTGGTGAAAGAATTTTTGAAATCGGTTCAGTAGCTCCGTAGATTACCCTCTACAAACTCAGAAACTTACAGTCTATAAAATAATAGTGTGATTCATCGGCATTTCATACTTCGCTCTCGTAAACTTTAGCACTGGAGTACGTAGTACTAGCACAGAATTAATATTAGTACTACGTACAGAAAGGAAACTCCCTGCTCCCGCAATATGGCACCCCCGCTCCTTCCGCACTTCTCCCCCGCTCTTGTGTAACTGTGGGACGTTCGACTATGAAAACGCACACATTGACGTGTTACTGACGTGTTCATGGATATACAGTTTCATTTGTAGTAGTAGTAGGCATATTTGACGCGCCGTTTCTATGAAGCGCCCGCCCTGTGGTACTAGGATACTTTAGAACTAACATACATCGTACTTGCATACTTCGACATTGGATACTTTAGATGTAACGTACATAGACATTTAGTACTAATTCCGTGGCGGAGTCACTTATGAGTGACTGACAGACAACGCACAGCCAAAACTACTGGGCGTAGGAAGCTGAAATTTGTCATGTAGGTTCCTTAGGGAGTGGAGGGGAGCACTAAGAGAGGATTTCCCGTAATTCCCACAGGAACAAAGTCCTGGCCCATGCTAGCATTCTATAAATGCGAAAGTATAGATGTGAGTTTGTTACTCAATTACGTTAAATCTACAGGACGAGTTTTGATGGAACGTGTACCAAGTTCCATCACAAGAAATAGCACATAAATAAAATGGATCCTTTTTTTATTTTATGAGCCCTATACCCAGCAGTTGAAGCGGTGGTGGCCGAGTAGGGCGCCCGCCTGTGAATACAAAATCCCAGGTTCGAATCCTGCCCGGGCTACATGAGTTTGTATACCAATCTGACTCATGTTAGTTTTCATCGACCACCACTTGCTTCCGGTGAAGGAAAACATCGTGAGGAAACCTGCACTCTGGTTGATGATTATCAGCTAGTGTGTGAAATGGAGAAGGCAATGGCAAACCACTCCATTAAAATTGCCATGAGAGTCGTTGTGTGTGTTTAATTCCATATAATGACCACGACCCTCAGTCATGAGGAAATACGACTAAAGAGAGATACCCAGCAGTGGGTCACGGAAGGCTGTGAATGATGATACATACATACATATCACGTCTTTATCCCTTACGGGGTAGACAGAGCCAGGAGTCGTGAGACTTAGCCACGCTTAGCTGAATAGTGGGCTTTCTGATGGAATGGAGATTCAGATATAGTGACAGGTTGCCCATCGCCTATGAGTGGAGGAATCCCCAGTTTAAAGCCCTTTCCCTCGATTGACTTTTACAATCTGCGCGGGAAGAGAAGCAGCTGGCACATTCTATGTTTCTTCTAACATGTTTTTATGTTTTTTGTTGGATGAGAGGAAATGAGCCTTGGGGCGCAGCTAAATGAGCCGACTCATTACATTTATTTTGTACAAATTTAACTCAATTTTCGACCAACCATTTTTTTGCTTCTGACAAATAAATAGCATCCTCTATATCATTTTTACGATTCGATGGTAGCTTTATTTCCATATTTTCATATTTTGCGTTCATAACAGGAGTTGTTACGAGGACCCTCAATCCACTTCCGGTAGCCGCCACGCCGCCATATTGCATTTCCGGCGCGCTATTCAACCGCCATTTTGTCCTTTTTTCGAGATCAAATTTCACAATTTCCGCGGTGTAAAGTTTGAAATGGATATTGTGTGGTTTTATACAATAGAATAGTTTCATATTTTTATCCGACTGCGCGACGCGAAGTGCCTGTGTTTATCAGCGTATGTTTTTTTGTTCCATCTGATCTACTTAGTTGCCAACAAGTTAAATAGGTACTTTTTCCCATAGATCTATTATTACACGACTGACCAAAAACAGAGTGTTATGGCTTTATTCCACCATAAGTCCTGAACGGCTTTACAGATTTTGATGTGATAGGTATTGTTAGATTCCTTGCATTCCTCCGAGTGACATAGGCTATGCAGTTGTTAGTAGTGTTTTTTTTATTTTTTAATAATTAGCGTGTTTATAGAGTACTTAATTGAGATTTCAAGATTTATTAATAAGTAATTAAGTATTAGTGCATTAAGAAAATTTCTTGATTTGGGGATCACTGTCTCTATAAGATGTACATGTACCGTGTAGAAAAATATTTTTTAACATCTGTTTTACACTTTATACTTGCAAATAAATATTAATTGATGGATTTACCACACGTTTGTCCTCAGCCTGTCTCCAGATAAAGTCGGGAGCGGTCGCTATATTCAGCAGCGCGGGCCCGCTGCTTGGTACCACGTTGAGCGCCATGTGTCGGACTCTGCACACCCCGCATTTTGTGGTGGCGGTACAGAGAGTTTTTGGTTAGTATCCTTAAAATAAATCCTGCAAATGGTGCAATAAAGTGTTGATCTATCTATCTATCTTATATAAACATGAAAAATAAATAGTATTTATAACATAAATTTAAATACACCTATGTAGCTCCAAATGGCACCCAAAATCTATAAGGACTTGCAGAATTATCAGCGCTGCAGTGCATTGATAGATAGATAGATTTATAAAAGTTTATAAATAAGTTTTTTTTTGTGTCTATCTTGTCGCAGTTTGTGTTTGGCCAATAAATTTATTTTCTTTCTTTCTTCCATGAATTGGTCCCCAGCCTATCTGTATATAAAGTCTGGCGTGGTCGTTACACGTTGGGCGCCAAATATCGAACTCTTCACTCGTTGTATTTTGTGGTTGCGGTTAAGAGGGTGTTTGGTTAGTATCCTTACATAAACATGTATTTACCCCAGCCTGTCTACAAATAAAGTCGGGTGCGGTTGCTATATTCAGGTTACACGTTGGGCGCCAAATATCGAACTCTTCACAAGCTTTATTTTGTGGTAACGGTTTAGAGGGTGTTTGGTTAGTATTCAGAATAAAGACAAAATAATATGGATTTATTGTAGCTTAGCGTGTAAAAACGATTTTTATGGCTAGGCCACGACCTTGCCACGGCAGCTTAGCGGGGGGACGGCGAGCGATAGGATCAAAGAAATAAATATATTTCAAGCGCGCCAGGATTGCACCAATGGTGCACCTTGGATCGGTTTCCAACTAGGGTACTCCTCAACGGATTTAAGTACTTTTTTCGGCATTTACTGCACCAAGAACTTCCTGACAACAATAAAAGATGAAAAAATCCTAATTGTTTCAGCTCGCAACGAAACCAACGAGTTCACAGTGAACCTGTATCCTTCGAGAGAGCTGATGGACAAAGCGTTTTTGGATCTCATTGGTTATCTGAACTGGACGAAGATGGGGCTCATATACGAGGATTATGGATATGGTAAGTCCATAGAAATCGAAATCCTAACTAATATTATAAATGCGAAAGTGAGTTTATTTTGTTTGATACCCCTTCATGCTATATATACTGAACCAATCTTCCTGAAATTTTGCAGACATCTAGTTAAAGGATCCGATAAGGACATAAGATACCTATTATCTCGGGAAGAAGCACTATTCCTGTGGGAAATTTACGCGGGTGAAGCCGCGGGCAAAAGCTTGTTTTATATATACAAAAAATATATTTTGTCCAAACCCCAGGAGAGCTGAACATCATAACGATAGCCCGCGATGGCCGCAACATGTTCGCGGTGAGGTGCTCAGGCGCACACGAGTACAGACACGCGCTAGCCTTGCTCAAAGCGCAGGGCATTGGCCATATCATTGTGGACACCGAGCCGAAGAAAATTAGGCAGTTGGCCAGAGCGGTAAGAGTTTTGACATATTTTTGTTATGAAATACCATAGCATCATCAGGTTAAGTACTCAAGAGTTCTGATACGCACTGCAAAAAGCGCAAGGCATTGGACATATCATTGTAGATAGAGAGCCATTTTGCTAATTTTAGGGGCTAACTCTGGAAACCTTTGGAAGTCCAGAACTTTTTCGGAAGTTCACACGAGAGATTAGGCCCTTGATTATTAATTACAAACGGACTATATTGTGCCTCAGTTGTGTCTCAAAGCCAAAGAAATCGTAATAAAACATAGAAGTGTTACAGAGATCTTGTCGCTTTAGTTTAATTTCTTTGGCTATTGAGACACAAATTTAGACACGATATCAACGTTTGTATAAATTGAATTGGCCCCCAGTAGTATCATATGCTAACGTAAGTCACTAGTTAACTCAAAACCTTAAATGGGTTTCGGGGAACAGGATGATATGGTCGCAGTATGAGAGGACTGATCACCCGTCTGGTGCTTGCGCTGGCGTCCCCAACTAGTTTTAATAATAATAAAAAATCATATGCCACCATCAGACGATTTCACTGGGTTTTAGTCATTAACTTGGTGTTCAGATTGGCAAACAAACTTATGAGGCACGATACTGGGACTATTCGACTACAGTTGAAGTCTTAATCACTCGTTTAAGACCGCTTTTTGCTCTTGTTGTCTTATGTCTATTTATTTATAACATTCATCTTTTTCAGATTCTGCAGCTGCAGATGAACAACGAGCACTACCATTACATATTTACTTCCTTTGTAAGTATTCAAAAATATTTTTCATTACTCATTACTCATACTTAGAAAGTAGTTACCTCGGGTTAAAGACTTTAGTCGCTCGAACTATTGGTGCCCTCGCTACTAGGGTGCCAAGCCCCGTCTCGGGAATAAGTTATTTCACCTCTAGGGTAACAATGTACTATTTTATGCCAATTTTTAGGGTTTCTAGTTCTAGGAGTTCCAAGACTGATGGCGTTCTAGCCATTTCAGATGCCTTTAAAAAATTTAACACCAGTCTTATAAAGAAAAATAGTTCATCATTATCATCTCGAGTCGAAATGGCAATTAGATTTTCTCTTTGACCAAGATTTGGTCACTTCCAACTATCGTTCGCTTCATTGAGATCTTCCAAGGTACAGGAGGGAGAGCAGTTGACAAAGATTGGAAAGCTTCACAATCACATATGCTATCAGATGATTACCCCCACTTGACTGGGTTCTCACGGCATCTCCCAACACCAGCTCGGAGTCTGTTTGGAGTCCTCTAGACTTCTCAGGGGAGATCACCACCCGGTGGGAGCTTCTCGGCTGGAGGGAGTCCCTCCGAGGGAGGTTCGTAGATAGCAGAGGATAAAGAAAAACAATCTAAGAAGTTTCTCCCTTAAAAGTTTATTCGCTCAAATAGTTTGCGCAGCGGAAAATGGGCGCATTGATAAACCTTCGCTGCCGAGTAAACAATTTGAGCGAATTAACTGTATCTACCTGTTTCCTTTTTCAGGACATGGAACTATTTGACCTGGAAGACTTCCATTACAACCGGGTAAACATGAGCGGCTGGCGGCTGGTGGACCGAGGGTCGGATAAAGTCAAGGAATCTCTTCAGGTCATGGAGAAGTTCCATCCGATCGGGGCTAGCATATTGAGTGGGGGGCATATAAAGGTAAGGTCCGAACCGATACGACATTGGAACCTTCAAAAACAAGTCTACGTCTTCTTAATTCAATTCAATTCAAATAATTTAAAAACTTAAAAGGCCGGCAATACTCTTGTGATACCCAGGTATTAAAGTTGTTCATTGGCAGCAGTGATCGCTTACCATTAGGTGACCCGCTTGCTTGTTTGCCACCCTATGTTATAAAAAAAGCTGTAATTTGTTGATTTTCACTATACACTCCCCCTGAGAAAGTCTTGAGGAACGCTCCTACTCCTGATGATTTATTCACCTACCTAGTAAGCCAATTTGATTCGTTTCTACCCAAGTGTGACAATGTACTATTTATCCAATCGCAGACGGAACCAGCATTACTCTACGACGCTGTACAAATCCTCGCTCTAGCGCTGTCCTCAACAGAAGACTACAGCCCTTCCAATGCTTCGTGCGACCAGGAAATACCCTGGAGTCATGGGAAGACCCTGCTCGAGAATATTAACAAAGTTTGTATCATCTATTTACAACATTCAAAGTAGGTTGCAGCACTAGCAGCGTTGCCATGTTGCAATATGATATCATGCCACAGAATTAATATAAGTACTACGTTCAGAAAGGAAGCTCCCTGCCTCTCCCGCAATATGGCGTACCCCGCACTTCTCCCCCGTTGGTTTGCGGATTGGGACGCTATGACTAGGAAAACGCACACATTGACGTGTTATTGATGTGTTCACGGATGTACAGTTTTATTTGTAGTAGTAGTACTTAGGTATATATGACGCCCTGTTTCTTTGAAGTGCCCTCCCTGTGGTCATGCTTTGGAATACTTGTCATTGTCAATGTCAAAATACCATGTAAAATTTTATCCTGTGGCGAAATCTATCGCGCCAACAGATCAACGACAACCATAACAATGATATTATAATAATGGGCTATCACGTTCAAATATTCCACTAGTTGTCAGCACTTACGAGTAAGGTCAAACACCTGTCAGATGGTACAATGCAGTCAGTGTCGATGTGTCAAATTCTAATAACAGTATTGTACCTTTGACGTGACCATACTCGCCAGTAGCCCCAACTAGTGAGGGTAAATATGATAACCTCATTCACACAGCATCAAAATTGTCGGAGCCGCGGTTACCCAGGGATATCATCCAGCCTGGCGAGAAGAACTTCCCTCGGTTGAGCATAACCCCTCGCTCCCTTTACAACCACTTAAATCTGTGCCCACTGACGAGATACCATCACAGTTAAATTCCTTGTAATTCCCAGATTCAAGCGCACGGGCTAACGGGACCAATTCAATTCGACAACGGTCAACGGACCAACTTCTCCCTCCAGCTGATGAGACTTTCTGGAGGGGAGAAAGGGGGGGTGGTGATGTCCGGCCACTGGAAGCCAGGGGAGGGGCTCGCGGTCACCGACCCCGCCGCCTACAAGAGGGACCCGCCGCCTAATGTTACCTTGACTGTTGTCACTGTGGAGGTGAGTTTGAGGTCTCTAGCACTACTTTACCGACGCGCACACTTTTGTGAACTGTTTTATTGACAGTATAATGATTAACCC
The DNA here is from genome assembly GCA_018467065.1 of Ephestia elutella. NCBI lineage: Eukaryota > Metazoa > Arthropoda > Insecta > Lepidoptera > Pyralidae > Ephestia > Ephestia elutella. The sequence goes on along the minus strand of CM031587.1, from coordinate 7,484,787 downwards.
TAGATTATGGAATCGTTTCAAGGGAAAATCTTTGAAGCTCTATGTGATTAACTTACAAAAACAACAACACATTTAATTTTACGACATCGTTGCCATGGGAATTTTGAGTGGATTGTTTTCACAGATCTCTCTGCGGTTCTGTGTGTGTTGTGCTCGTTTATGTGTTTGTGACCATCGATCACACGACACAAGCTTCTAGTTGAGTCTCAGCCATTGTTCATATTCTTATCGAATCGAAATGGCTATAATAATATTGTTCTTGACCAGATGTGGCAACTTTAACCACCCTATCGTTGGCGTCATTAAGATCCTCTATTGTACAAGACCAAGGGCGGTTGGGATATGACAGGAGATGGGCCATGGACTGAACAGCTCCGCAATCACACAAATTATTAGCCAAGAAGCCATGATTATCCCTTACTTCACAGGAGAAGCCTTATGTGATGGTGAAGGAAGGCTGGAACCTCCAAGGCAACGCGCGCTTCGAAGGTTTCTGCATAGATCTGCTAGCTCGGGTGGCGGCTCGGGCTGGCTTCCATTATAGACTGAGACTGGTACCTGACAACATGTATGGGGCCAGGGACCCTGATAGTGGACAGTGGAACGGGATTGTTAGGGAGTTGATGGACAGGGTAAGTGGTTAAACATTTCTGATTTTCTTACTGAGTCATCAGTCATTTTTGTACTGCATACTATGTGTTGCGGAGAAGCCTAAACTGGGAGAGATTGTCCATAGAGCGGATCATTAGTATGCTGTTCAAAATGGTGCTTTTCTTTCTTTCTTATCGAGCGTGTTTATATAATACTAGTTCTAGACTAGATTATAATTTGGTAAATGGTTACATTTTTAAAAAGTTTGCAATTGCTTGATTCAGCCTCACACACACAGACATTTTCCCTTATAATATTAGTGGCATTTCTATTCCAGAAAGCGGACATAGCTGTAGCATCGATGACCATAAACTATGCTCGAGAAGCTGTGATAGACTTCACCAAGCCATTCATGAATCTTGGCATAGGGATATTGTTCAAAGTAAGTGTCATATTGTGCAAATTGTATCCTCCTAGTAAGACGATCTCCGTGGCCCAACGGTCATGACGCTGGCCTGCCACACCGGAGGTCCCGTGTTTGAATCTCCGGTCGGGTCGGTCCTTAGTAAAGTTAAATTTAATTTTCAGGTACCAACCTCCCAGCCCACTCGTCTCTTCAGTTTTCTGAACCCTCTGGCTATAGAGATATGGCTGTACGTCCTAGCTGCCTATATACTGGTTTCCTTCACTCTCTTCGTCATGGCCAGATTCTCGCCTTACGAATGGTAAGTACTGTAAGACTCATCCGAAATCTATAACTTATCCCCCACAGTCCCTGATACTTTTCCTACACGTAATTCGCTGTCAATATAACTACGCGCAAGTGTGACTTTTCTGTCTTCAACACACACCACCACGGTTGAATTGTTTTTTTTTTTAATAGGATTTCTTCAGCGATTGACTCCAATTCAAATATTATAAATCTATTTTTTTGAACCCCCTGGCTTTAGAGATATGGCTATACATGTGTACATCCTTGCTGCCTATGCCTTCACTTTGTTCGTCATGGCTAGCTTCTCTTCTTGCGAACTGTAAGACTCATCTGAAATCTATAATTTATCCCCCACAGTCCCTGATACTTTTCCAACACGTAAATTGGCTGTCAAACTACGCGCAAGTGTGGCTTTTCTGTCTTCAACACACAGAATAGAAGACCTGTTTTCAAAAATAAAAGTAAATAAATAACACGTAGAGGATATCAATGAGGCCAGTGACAGAGTAGTTGTAATACCCTGTGACCACAAAAACCATATAATTTGACTGGCATTTCGACATAAAAATAGAATAGAATACAAATATTATTTAACTCCATAAGTAACACAATCTACTTAAAATAGAACACATAAATTAAAAGGTCTACATTAGAATAGAACATTTGCCGGTTGGTCCCAGGTCCTCAAGCACCCGTGTCTGCGGCCACGAGACCAAGTTGCTGACGAATCAGTTCAGCGTGTGCAACTCATTCTGGTTCATCACTGGCACATTCCTCAGGCAGGGCTCTGGACTCAATCCGAAAGTAAGTAGTAGTAATGATAAAACCGCCATTTATTAACATTTTTTTGTTCTTAGTGAAAAATACAGGCACGTAATGTGAATAATATCCCACCAAAAACATTTAATGTAGTGTTTCCAAGAGTAGACCATATGAATGGTTAGTATTGTAAAAAAATGTAGAACCAAGCTTAGGGTGGTACTTCACAAACTCTACTACACCTTAGTCAAAATATGTACATGTGTGTTGCGATAGGTGCCCGCGTCAATGATTTGGGAATTACTACCCTACTGCGATATTCAAGGAAACTTCGATGTTAATTAGAGGACTGTATGAATTTTAATAATATATCATGATAGCCCGGTAAGTCGACGCGGCTCCGTTCGCTCTGGTTGGAGTTGCCATCAACAATGTGGCTTGGCCGTTTCGCTACCGTCACATGCGCGTTAGGTGAAAAATCTGTTTACTGTTCATTACTTTTCTGTTATACATTCTTGTAGTAACGAAACCGCCAAGCAACATATTTTTAGTAAGGTGTAGAGTTTGTAAAGTTAGGGTAGTAGAGTTAGAAGCTAGACTCTACATGAGATTTGATTAATTTTTGACAGTACGAGCCATATGGTCTCTTCTTGGCAACAGATAATATAATATACTCGAGAGTGATAGAGAGGGCGAATCCATGTCATAAGCCGTTCACGCACGGGCATTACGGGCAAGTCCGAAGTGATCCATGGAAAAAAAGGGCTATACAAACAATTGTATGTAGTAGTAGTGGATTTTAGTATAGATATCCTATACCACCATACGAGACACTATCATTACATGTCATACGCAACCCTACATAATAAGAGTCACTCGGCCGGTTTATAATACTTGCTTTTTTACAATCCAGGCCACGTCCACCCGCATCGTGGGCGGGATCTGGTGGTTCTTTACCCTAATAATCCTGTCCTCGTACACCGCGAACCTGGCTGCGTTCCTCACGGTCGAACGCACAGTGCTACCGATACAAGGCGCGGCGGACTTGGCGGCACAGCACGCGATCCAGTACGGAACGCTCAATGGAGGCTCCACCATGACTTTCTTTAGGTGAGGATGCAACAACACTTCACTTTGATTTTAGCACTGGAAAAATAAGTACTTGTGTAATTAAGTTATTAGCATCTAATTCGGAACCCTCAACGGAGATTCAAGTGGCGGAAGCAAGTAGTGGTCGATGAAAACTAACGGAGGTACTTATATGAGTCAGATTGGTATACAAATTCAAATACGGGCAGGATTCGAACCTGGGACCTTTGCAGCCACAGGCGAGGCCTACCACGTAGCTTGACCCTCGTTGTGCAATATTTAGAAAATGGAAAGGGGCCTTTTTAGATCCCCTGAACTTAGCTACCTACTTACGGAAGTGCGCGTAGGGCTAAGTAACAGGGTGGGCGCTTCATACGAAACTGTATATTCGTGAACACGTCAGTAACACGTCAATGTGTGCGTTTTCATAGTCATAGCGTCCCAATACGCATAAGAACGGGGGAGAAGTGCGCCATATTGCGGGAGGCGCAGGGTGTTTCCTTTCTGTACATAGTACTTATATTAATTCTGTGGTTAAGTGGTGACAGGGTCAGGGTTTGGCCTCTCCGCGCACCACCCCGCTGATACATAAAATTTGCTACTAATCTAATGTGAATATGTGAATCTAATTCTCTACGTGGTTTTATACATCTCTCTCTCAGCCGAAAGACTTCCACTGCTGGACAAAGGCCTCCTCCAAACATTTCCACGTTGACCGGTCCTGCGCTCCCCGCATCCATGCGCATCCCGCGACCTTCACCAGGTCGTCGGTCCACCGAGTGGGAGGCCTGCCAACACTACGTTTTCCGGTTCGTGGTCGCCACTCGAGAACTTTTCTGCCCCAACGGCTATCTGTTCTACGAGCTATGTGCCCCGCCCACTGGCACTTAAGTTTCGCGATTCTGCGGGCTATGTCGGTTACTTTAGTTCTTCTACGGATCTCCTCAATTCTGATTCGATCACGCAGGGAAACTCCGAGTATAGCGCGCTCCATCGCCCTTTGGGTGACCTTGAGCCTTCTCATGAGGCCCATAGTAAGCGACCACGTCTCTGTTCCTTATGTCATTACTGGCAACACACACTGGTCAAAGACCTTAGTCTTGAGACACTGCGGTATTTTGGACGAGAAGATATCGCGAAGCTTCCCGAACGCTGCCCAGCCGAGTTGGATTCGACGGTTGACCTCTTTCTCAAAGTTGGACTTACCTAACTGAACTGTTTGTCCCAGGTATACATAATTGTCAACAACTTCGAGTGTAGAGTCTCCAGCCTTCAGGGGAGTGGGTGCGACACGGATATTAAACATAATTTTCGTCTTGTCCATGTTCATTTTTAGACCCACTTGTTGAGAGGCTCTACAGAGGCTATCGAGGTTTAAGTATAAAACCTCGATGGCCTCTGCACAAGTCCTCTATTTAGTTTGTGCTCTGGACGATGGACTTTCACAATAATGTTAGTTTGCATTTCTATTCCAGGACTCGAACATAGACATCTACCAGAAGATGTGGCAGCACATGTCCACGGCGTCCCCCCCATCACTGGTCTCCTCATACGAGGAGGGGGTGAGGCGGGTCCTGAACGGGAACTACGCGTTCCTAATGGAGTCCACAATGTTAGACCACAGGGTCCAGAGGGACTGTAACCTGACGCAGATCGGTGGCTTGCTGGATTCTAAGGTCAGATTATGAATAATCGTCATCAGTTCAGGTTTTGAATCATTATCAGTTTTCCACTACCTACTGCTGGAAACACAACCCAGTAACACTTCCACAATCCAGGGCAGCTTATAGCTTCCCTCTGTTTACGCTAAGCTTCTCTATTTCGGGCCATCGCCATCCAGTTCTTGCCAACAACACTCTTTATATTGTCGACCTATCTAGTATCATTTGCCTTGGGGAAAACGATTCCCCCTAGGGCTGAAAAGTATTTCTTTCAACCCGCTACTCAAGCAACTTCAGCCCTACTTTCCTTGGTAAAAGATATAAGTTAAAGACTTATTAGTCCCTAGAACTATTGGCCGTCTCGGGACTAAACAAGTTACTTTCGCCCCTAGGGTAACAATGTACTATTTTTTCGCCAGGGTTACGGAATAGCGACGTGGAAGGGCAGTCCGTGGCGAGACAAGATATCTCTCGCCATACTCGAGCTACAAGAGAAGGGTGTCATACAGATATTGTATGACAAGTGGTGGAAGAATACCGGGGACGTGTGTAATAGAGATGGCAAAGATAGTAAGGCTAATCCACTGGGTGTTCAGAACATTGGTAAGTAACTGAGTGAATGAGTGAGTGAATGTAGGGGCCGTCGACCAGTTGGGCGCCATAGGTACCGCTGGAGCGATGAGGTTCTGAAAGACCTGGTGCAGCACCAGGTCTTGCACCAGCACCAGGGGTGCTGGTGCAAGACCGCAAAAAATGGCGTCATCTCGTGTCGAAGGCCAAGATTCACGGGTCGCTGCGCCCAGCGCAGTAGTAACTGAATGAATACGAAAAGTCACTTACCTTGGTCACATATTGAGAAACACACAATATGTACCATCACCTTTAAACCATCATGATGGGAAAGATAGCTGGAAATTTTAGAGTGGGGACGGGAGATGTCTTGGCTCAGGAATATCAGAGGGTGGACGGGAGTCAAAATAGGAACAACTATTCAGATTGGCTCTGAACAAAGCTAAAAAGGAGCTTACTGACAACATTCAGTGATGAATAGGCACATAGAAGCAATGTACGCCGACCAGCCTAAAGAAGAAGATCTGAGTGAATGAAATGCACTGTGAAAGAATGAACGATTTAATGGAAGAATTGGTGAACGAACGATTTGTATACATGGACGTATAGAAGGTAGGAAGTGTCATTATAAATATTGTATGATGAATTGTGGAAGATAATATGAGATGGTTGTAATAGAGATGCAAGTACTATGCGCATATGCGTGATTATCCGTATTAATAAACACTACAAACATTTTTCTTTAAATTCCAGGCGGAGTGTTTGTAACGCTGCTCTGTGGTCTGGCGCTGGCCATCATGGTAGCTATATTGGAATTCTGTTGGAACACCAAGAAAAACGCGGCCCAAGGTCGCCAGTCGCTCTGCAGTGAGATGGGACAGGTTAGTGTTGGTTGGTTCATCATTACACTTAGTTTGATCCCTGGCCTGGCCTGGTCACCATATTGGAATTCTGTTGCAACACCAAGAACAACGCGGCCCAAGGTCGCCAGTCGCTCTGCTGTGAGATGGGGCAGGTTTGTGGTATATTTGTCATTACACTTAGTTTGAACCCTGGCCTGGTCGCCATTTTGGAATTTTTTTGGAACACTAAGAAAAATGCGATTTGAGGTCGCCAGTCGCTCTGCAGCGAAATGGGACAGGTTTGTGGTTTGTTAATCAATCACTTGTAGCGACATCTACAGCGCCAAATTGACCACGCTATCCATAAGTGTCAATCTTTCTTTCTTTCTATGACTGACTGAAACGGGTTGATATTTTCAAGATTTGCCGCATATCACCGTCTGTCGCGCGGTTCCCCGCCGCGATTCTCTAAATGTCATTAAAACTACAGTCTCTTTCTTTCAATAAGCACTTGTACGTTACCTTCCGTATGTGAGTGACTCGCATTGATCGTTTGTTTTTTAATTTGCTTTCACATGATATTTTCAGGAGTTGAGGACAGCGATGCGCGGCGGCTCGTCCAGCAGAACGGCGCTCAATGTTGGCTGTGATCGGTGCTCAGCCGCGCATGTGCCGGCGCCGAACAGATATGAGGTAAGGGAGAGAGATATACAGGGATTATTTATCGGAGTGACTTATAAATAAATAAATATATACGGACAAATCACACAGGTTGAGTTATTATTATTATTATTTACTATGTGGGGACGCCAGCGCGAGCACCAGACGGGTGATCAGTCCACTTATGCTGGGACCATTTCACCCAATTCCCCGAGACCCATATAGGGTTTTGAGTTACCTGGTAACTCACGTTGGTGGCGACCCACTGAATCTACCTGTTACTTTTCAGAATTTTAACAACTGCCCTATTGTAATGTCGCTCAGATCGTCCTCAGATAGGGCGTCTGAGCCCAATACTTCTCTTCTTGCAGCGGCATATGCAGGACATTCTGCTACTAAGCGACAGCTAGTTTCCTCTTCTTTCAGACAGCTGGGACAAACAGGTTGAGTTAGCCCGACGCTAAGTTCGAGACTTGTGTTATGGGATGCAAACTTAACAATTCTATATTTTATAACAAATACATATATAGATAAACATCCAAGACCCAGGTTAATCTGAAAAAGATTATTTTCCATCTTGACCCGACCTGGGATCGAACCCGGGACCTCCGGTGTGGCTGTCCCGCGCCGGGGCGGCGTATGATCGTTATGCCACGAAGGGCGTCAAAAAAACACAAAAACTTTTACCTATAGACAGACACCTATTGTATTCCTGTTTATATTCATGGTGAAATAAAAAGTTACTTACTTACCTATTTTGCGAGATTCAAAATTTCGAACAAACGTTCCTAACTTCACGTATAGTAAAAATAATATAACGCTGACAGAATAGCTAGAAAGGAATTTGAAATATTCCAACCCTAGAGTTGAAAATCGACAATCGCAAAATGTAGGTTTTGACAAATGGAAATCCCAAAATACCCCACTCACTACCGACATTTTGTTGTCACTTGTCAGAAAGCTCCATAAGATGCATTGGTTGCTTGGAAGAAATTCCGTGCTATTAATCCAAAACAAACTACTTACTTATATATAAACAAGTCCTCATGCCAGTATGGACTTATGGTATACAGCTGTGGGGCTGTGCCAAAAAAAGTAACATAGAAATTATCCAACGATTTCAAAATAAAGTACTACGGGCTATCGTGAACGCGCCCTGGTATATAAGAAATGACGACCTACACCGGGACCTAAATATACAGTTCGTCGATGAGGTAATTAAAAAATTTGCAGAAGCACATGAGAATAGACTGCTTCATCATGTAAACGTTGAGGCAATCCAGCTCCTCGACAACACAGACATAGTGAGACGGCTCAAGCGGACAAAACCGTTTGAATTAGTGTAGTGAATAACAACAATAACATAATATAGTGTAGTGCAATAAAAGTGCGAATAAAGACACAACAACAAAGTGACTTTATCGCAGAGACTCTTAAATAATACATCTCGAGGGTCGTTGTAATTATTTTAATAGTAAAAACATAAGACCCTGGATGGGTCTATGTTGATTTATATATTATTAAATATATTTTAGATACATTATTTATCTTTAAAATATTAGATGATAAGTGATTTACATAAACTGAGTCACGAATGATATTAAAATGTAGAATCGAATGTGTATGAATACAATTTAAAATTTATGACAGGTGAAATAAGTATGTATGTGCCAGCGCACGCATAAATGGATCAAAGAGGATGAACGCGTCGCCGCGTTACAACTTCTCCTTAATAGAGACATTAAGAAAAGTGCCGATGGACACATTCTTATTTAATTTATTTATAAAACTAGGTTAAAGTAAAATTACTCATTAGCTTATAACTGGGCTAGATTGTAATAATTTTAGCATACTTATTTATTAGTATGTTATCTAAACAAAAAAAAAAACTTGTCAGATACAAGAGAGCGGAGTGGAGCTGCGCGCGCTGCGCTCGTAGCGCGCGCGGCGGGGAGCGCCCGCCTCCGCGCCCGCCTCGCCCGCCCTCGCGCCCTGCTCACACAGTAAGTAACAATTTATCGTAAACTTGCTTCGCTTGAATTTCCCACGGGAACAGTGCTTTTTCCCGGGATGAAAGGTACCATATGTCCTTCTCCGTACTTCTAACTATGTGTATGCAAAATTTTAGGAAGATTGGTTCAGTAGATGAAGCGTGAAGAGGTAACAAACAAACAAATTAATAAACAAACAAACTCACTTTCGCATTTATAATATTAGTTAGGATTAGGATTAGGATAGGATTAGGATACTTACTTACATAAGCTTATTCCTTTCGACGTTTAAAACATTAGACAGAAAATACCAACTCCACGTCAAATTCCAAATCCTTATATTACCACATCCGTGACGATTTAAAAGTGCTATTTTTAAGCCTATATTTATATAATAGTACATTTTCATTACGCTTTCACAACGAATACTACTAAACATAGTACTTGAAAGTAATACTTTTCAACCCTAGGGAGAATCATTTTCTACTAACAGCTGTCAAATTATGAAAATACTAACTTTCGCCCGCGGCTTCGCCCGCGTGAATTTCCCACAGGAACAGTGCTTTTTCCCGGGATGAAAGGTACCCTATGTCCTTCTCCGTACTTCCAGCTATGTGTATGCTAAATTTCAGGAAGATTGGTTCAGTAGATAAAGCGTGAAGAGGTAACAAACAAACAAACAAACAAACTCACTTTCGCATTTATAATATTAGTTAGGATTAGGATAGTCATAAAAAATGTCAGTAATAAACAATTCTCCCTAGGGCTGAAAAGTATTATTTTCAACCAGCTCCTTAGGCAACTTCAGATTTACTTTCTGAGTATGAGTAATGAAATAGTACATTGTTAACGAGTGGGTGAAATACTTTTTTAAGTCCCTCGAACTATTGGCGCCCTCGCTACGCTCGGGCGGCAAACCCCGTCTCGGGACTTAAAAAAGTCTTTCACCCGAGGTAAACACTGCTTTTGCACACTGTGCGTGCATTTCGAATACAAGGAAAGTAAAAATAAAAACATGAATTAGCTAAAGAAATGATGAGTGAATTATACGGAAGCATAAACAAAACTCTAAACTTGAAAAAAAATGATCGGATTACGGCTTTAGCTCCCAGCATTTTTTTTTTCTGTGGCCGACCAACTATTTAGATATTAGATTCTTTTCATTTGGATCCATCATTTAAAAAAGAAAAAAATCTATATTGTAAAAAATTATAAAAAAATATATTCTTTAACTTCATGTTATTTCAATTTTACATAATATGTTGAATAGGCTGTATAGGCAGTTGGAATATGGTTCAATAGAATAACGTTAAAATAGAACTAGTTTTTTTTTTTTAAATAATTTGACAGCTGTCGTTTGGAAACGATTCTCCCTAGGGCTGAAAAGTATTACTTTCTCCACCCTCCTCAGGCAACTTCAGACTTACTTTCAGTGTATGAGTAATGAAAAACAATTTTCATTTCATTTCGTGGAATACAAACCTTTAAGAAGCACCACCATTGATCGCAATTATATCAATTATTCTTATGCCGTATATTACACGTGTACGTACATAGATCATAACATATGTATATTTTGATTGACTGGCTTTGGACAAACAAAAACACAAAAATGAAGGAATCTGCCAGATTCTTACAATATCAAAACGCCTCGTCTTGTAATAACCAATATAGCACACTTGTATCGTAATGTATTATTTACTAAGGTATTATTTTTTCCTAGTCGACAATATTAACCTTCAACAAGCCTTCAACAAATTTTGATGCTGATAAATTACTAAAATAGTTATAAGTTGTTTTTGATACTAACACTATGGGTTCTGCCACAATTTTTTTTTTTTTTTTTTACAGATTCAGTAGGCACCCTGCGACGTACCACATCGTACGTGCTGAAGGATCCTGTGAAGAAACATGTGCATATTGTTGCTTAAGATTCATAAAAGTATATTCAAAATAGGGAATATTACTGCGATATTATCACGCCAGGGGGGTCAAAACCTTATTCAGCCATGATAAGGTTCATTTTTAAATATTTAGAAAATGAGAAATGGATTATTTTCAGAATTCATTAAAGTGGCCGTTTTATCCCCCAGGAGGCAGCACTAGCATGAAGAGTAAACAGAGTATTTTGACAGTGACAGTGACATTTCAAAGCACGACAATGACATTGACTTATACACTTTAGCAATGGTGGGCACTCAGAGAAGATATCACAGACATAATATTACCGAAAATATACAATTTGATTCAATAAGATCATATTCAATAGATTTGGCTATATAATCAATGGGTGGGCAGCAATGAGAGGTACAGTTCGATTGAAATGCTATGAGTATTTGAGCTACTGTCATTTCGACAGCTAACTACAATATAAAAGTCAAAATCGATAATCAAAAGAACGGCAGTCCAATGAGAGTTGTCGTATTCAAAAATTCCACTAAATGTGAGCACTTACGAGTAAGGATAGACACCTGTCAGATGGTACAACGCTGTCAATGTCTGACGACCTCCGTGGCCCAACGGTCATCACGCCGGACAGCCACACCGGAGGTCGGGTTCGATCCCCGGTCGGGTCAAGGTGAAAAATGATCTTTTTCAGATTGACCCGGGTCTTGGATGTTTATCTATATACGTATTTGTTATAAAATATAGTATCGTTGAGTTAGTATCCCATAACACAAGTCTCGAACTTACCTTGGGGCCAACGAACTTGCTTGGGGGCTAAACTCAATCTGTGTGATTTGTCCGTATATATTTATTTATTTATATTTAATGTCAATGTACCATTGACATGACCATACTCGTCAGTAGCACCAACTAGTAAGCGTAATTACGATAACCCTCATACTGATAGCATTTTAATCGCATAGTAAACAGAGTATTATGACATTGACAGTGACATTTCAATAATGACAAATGACATTGACTTGTGCTCTAACGGGTGGTTTGTTTACTGCATGTGTTGGTGCTGCCATCTGCCTAGAGGTCTGCGTAATATTCTCTATTGATTTTGAATATTTATTTATTATTGTAATTTAATTACGATGGCGATTTGTATTTGGCGAATTCATATTAAGTTTAAAATTTGTTGAACTATTGGTGTATATTGGGCTTTAAATGATGAATCATAAGGTTCAATTTAGATTAAGGCCGTAACTATACAGGGTGACTTTTTAACTATCAGCTAAAATCGTAGCAGCAGTTGAATGAAACTGAGGTTTCCGAAGAAATTTAAAAAAGCTAAAAGTGACAGTTTTTTTACGCCTCCATACAATTTGGCCGGTCAGCTGATCGAATTGGTGGATAAAAATACACCCTGTAGAGCTGAAACAGTTACCTATGCCTATCCTTTTTTTTATTATTCTTAATATTTCTATTAAAAGATAAAACGAATATTGTAAAATTATTTCAAAGTTAGGAAATTCGCCTAATAAAATCTATTATATTTTAAGCGAAGTATACAAAATATACTGTGTTCTAATGTAAATATATTTATATTACGTACGTATACAAAAATATATTTGAAAAAGTACAGATAAAAAAAATCTATGAGTTTCGCAGATATGTATGATACCTACCTAATTTAATTAATTTTGTTCGACTCGAAAATATTTATGTAGGTATTCCTGGTATTTTCTACCCGTGTACCAAATTTCATCGAAATTTCAACCACAATCTTATTCTCAACTCTAATGTCATTTTTTTTTATTCTGTACTCGCTTCAAATGTATACATTTTTTTAAATTCACGCTAGATAAAAATATACTATAGTAGGTATTTATGTAACAAGTTGATTCAAGTTATTAAATTGCTTATTTTGATGATTTTATCAAACTTTTAAGTTTTTTATTTAGAAAAAAAATATGTCGGTTTTCTTACTTACAAATATTTATATAGAAGCGAAAGTCTGTTACGTTTTCATGGCTGGACTGATAATGATGAAACTTAGTATGAATATAAGTAGTAGTTAAAGAACCGAGGTCAAACATGAGAGTCAAACATTTTAAAAAGGTCAAACATTTTTAAGAGTTAAAAATGAATGTATTGATTGTTGCCAAATTGAATAAAGATTGAAATTATTTTGTGCCAAAATTTGTGATTGACTTCGTGCCAAAGAAAATGATTGCAAATTAAGTGGATATAAAGTACATACGAGTAATATCTCGATGATATAAGTAATAGGTATTGCAATTTTTTTTTATATTTATTACTCGAAAAAATGGAATAAGTAAGATTCTTTCATAATGATTTTGAAGATTTTTTAATTTCTGTTTAATAATAGGTAATTCAAAGATACGTCGTCATTATTTTAATTGATCTTTATACAGACGGTTTTCTTTTAACTCAAGTGAAGGTCACACGTGATTCGTTGTCCTAAGTGAGCGTCAAAAGCAGCAAGCACAGCGTGACGCGTTTCAAATATAGGAACGACACGTATTTATAAAAAGTGTCCTGTGTTGTCAGCGTTTTTGTCGCGTGTAGATATTGTATATTGCCTGACAGCACAGCATCGCATCGCTCCGTGCAGCGTTTTGTTGCTCACTTAGGACGCTGAGTGACGTAATTTCGCTTTGCCTCGGCGATAGTGAAAAGTGAAATCAGAGCAAAGCTTTTGGTACTTTTGACTAGATTAAAAGCCAAGATATTTAGCCAAAAGTATTATAACTTAAATTGGGTATTGTATTATTGAAAATAGATGTGTGTATACGTGACACGGACTGTTTTTGCACCTACTTGTAAATAATATTGATAGCGAAAGAGACTTTTTCACCAAAGACTAAAAAAAAAAAGTATTTGTCGTGTCTTATGTCTTTATTTTTAAAGACTTCGTCAGTTTTTAGTAGAAATAAATGATGACTTAAATAATAATAATAAAAATATGTTCTTTGAGGATTAAACTCGTAATAAGTAGTGTTCTTATGGTTTTTTTCTTTTGTCATAGAAATCTCAACATATTTTTTATATGTTAAATTTAAATTTCACTAAATAACTGCCATTATTTCAAAAACTTTTTTTTAACTTGCAATGTATGTATGTTCGTTCGGGTGGAATTTTAGAACTCAATTTTGAAGTACCTAGATATCTTTAACAGATTGAACTGAAATTTTGTACACACGTTTAGTTTGGAAGACAATGCATTATAAGGTATGTGACGTCATTCTAAATCCAATATGGCGGACCATCCAAGATGGCGGAATAGTTATGCACATGGAAGTAATAAGTACCTTGTTGTGCAAAGTACTTATTACTTCCATGGTTATGCATTTCTACAATATGGGTATCAAATGAAGGGGTTTTTTGGGATTAACAATAAAAGTTTTTTAAAAAAAGTTTTTTTTACTATTAATTTATTTGTAATAAGTTCGTTTATATTCCCCGGTTTGTTGTGATTTGTGATGTACATAACTTAAGAATTTATATATTAAAATTGAAATGTTATACACTGGTGTTTTTTATTTCAAGTTTTTATTGATCAACTATCAATCATCATCATTAAATTATTTTGATAAAATTTAAAAATCAAATCATCAAATTATTTTAAATTTTTAAAAATTTTGATTTTTTTTAAATTCTTCCCGTTACTGTCTGAGTGACTGACAGACAACGCACAGCCACAACTACTGGGCATAGGAAGCTGAAATTTGGCATGTAGGTTCCTTAGGGAGTGTAGGGGAGCACTAAGAGAGGATTTACAGAAATCCCCACCGAACAAAGTCTTAGGCACATGCTAGAATAGTATAATCTTGATCACAGAGTAAAAAAATAACAAAATTTAAGTTATGGGGCTACTCAAAATAAAACCGTTTTCGTTCAAGATAATGATATTATTTATTTATATAAATCTTATATAATTAATAAGTTTAGCAATTTTTGGACACGTAAAATCTTCTAAAAACCAATCAACTTGCCAAAAAACTTATTGTTGAACCATTTCACTGGTAGTATTTTGAATCGCTCGAAATTTTCATTTAATACCTGAAATAAAGTTTGGTCATTAAAGTTTCATACCGGTTTTAAGTACAAAATATCCCAAAACTAATTTGTACGTAAATACTATTTATCCCAATACTAGCTTTTGCCCGCGGCTTCGCCCGCGTGAATTTCCCACGGGAACAGTGCTTTTTCCCGGGATAAAAGTAGCCTATGTGCTATTCCAGGTCATTATCTACCTCTGTACCAAATTTCATCGAAATCCGTCCAGTAGATTTTGCGTGATTGAGTAACAAACATCCTCACAAACTCACAAACTCACAAATTCACAAACTCACAAACTCACATCCAAACTTTCGCATTTATAATATTAGTATGGATAGTATGGATTACCACAGGAGAGAAACCCCGAGTTGCAGCTAGTCTTAATCTTAATTTTGTCTTACAGATAGATAGATACAGTATCACGTCTTTATCCCTTACGGGGTAGACAGAGCCAAGAGTCGTGAGACTCGAAGGCCACGCAATTATCTTTATCTAAATGTGTAAGTGGGTTTGTTATTTTGTTTGTTACTTCTTCACGCTTTATCTACTGAACCAATCTTCCTGAAACTTTGCATACACATAGTTAGAAGTACTGAGAAGGACATAGGGTACCTTTCATACCGGAAAACGCACTATTCCCGTGAGAAATTCACGCGGGCGAAGCCGCGGGCAAAAGCTAGTCCTAATCCTAACTAATATTATAAATGCGAAAGTATGTTTGTTTGTTTATTTATTTGATTGTTTGTTACCTCTTCACGGTTTATCTACTGAACGAAAATTCCTGAAATTTACAAACACATAGTTGCCTTCACGTAAAAAGGCCGATGGCGGTTAAGCTGCGCAGTAGGCGATATATCGGTCTATGCGGTGAGCGGGGGTCGGGCGGGTTTCATCTGGCGCGCGCGATTGGTTCGTCAGTCGTACCCATGCGCAAGTTTCACCCCCTCCTCACCCTACCATCGGCCTTTTTACGTGATGGGAAGTTTACTGAGAAGGATATAGGATACCTTTCATCCCGGCAAAGGCACGAGCCTTCTCACGAGCTATTTGTAGCCATGAGCACAGAATTAATATAAGTACTACGTACAGAAAGGAAGCTTCCTGCCTCTCCCGCAATATGGCGTACCCCGCACTTCTACCCCGCCCGTTTGAATCGAGGGACACTATGAAACAGGGTTAGCAGCTGCGACTGCGAAGCGTATCTCAAGCTACTCTTACGTTTTGCTTTTATAGATAGAGAGAAACGTCGTTTCAATGAAATTATTATGGTAAGGTACTGCGCGGTTAACCTTTGTTTATCAAGTACAAACTAAGAAGGACGTTTTTATAAACCGAAGGATGAATACAGGTAGGTAAGCAAAGTAATTAAAAATATTTCACATCATTAGATATTCATTTTTTCGTTTTATGCCATTTTGTGGGTAAATGGGAGCAACATATGAGAATTAAATTTTATTTTCGTGTCTTTGTCGTCGGCTTATCATCCTAATCTGCCTTTCTGAATAAATGTTGAGTAAAGTTATTATCCAGTAAGACGCTGATATCAAACAGTATGGCAGACATAATGGAACGAACGGAGTTGTCACTTACAACATACAACATTGTCGCGGCGTCTTTAAAAGCAATAATTTTGCGGTGGCGACCCTAGTTGTTTAACGCAAACATTGACGTGTTCACGGATGTACAGTTTCATTTGTAGTAGTAGTAGGTATATTTGACGCCCCGTTTCTATGAAGCTCCCGCCCTGTGCCATGAGCCATGATTCACGGTATTCGGTTTAGCCGTTTAGGAGTAATCAACGTTTTAGCAACGTGATTATGTGGGATTTTTATTTAATTTGTAATTTATATTGTTTTGAAATAACCCAAAGTGGATCTTGGCCTCCGAAACGAGAGAGCGCCATCTACTTCTATTCTGCGCGGTGGCTCGCCAGTTATCTGCTCCCAGCTCACGCAGATCAGCCTCCACAGTGTCTCTCCAGCGATATCTGAGGCGCCTGCCTGACACTTTTCCCAGGTAGGCAGATTTGACGCCACGATCTTCCTTCATTCTCTCAAGATGACCAAGGCAGCGCAGTCGATGTGATTTTATCACGCCCAGTATGTTCGGCTCTTTCACCAGCTCCTCTATTTCGGAATTCTCGTTTCGGAGGCCAAGATCCACTTTGGGGTCACTGAGCCAGCGGAGTAAGTAAGTACAGTCCGCAAGGCCTAAGCTGAGCTTTGCATTTGTGTGAGTGTACACAGTTAGTGTAAAAAGGCAGTGTTTGTAAATTTGACAACCGGCGTGATGTGTGAGATGTCACTTGTTCTGCGCAATCTGCTGCGCACTTACTATTCGGAATCACTTACACAAATGCAAACTCAGTTTAGGCCTCGCGGACTGTATTGTTTTGAATTAGAAAAATTGGTACCTCAGTTTCGTCATTATTAGAATCTGTGTGGGCCGTAAGCTTATTCGTCCTCGGCCCTTTTGGAGTGGGTCCTTTGTAGTCATCCTCATAATCTGAGCTGTCCTTGGATCCTGATTGTTTTTGGACTACAATACATCTGAAAATGAAAAGTAAAACTTTTGACAGTTAATGAAAATAAATGAATTCAAATGAACTAAACTGAACTAAAATCTAATATTAAAACTACTAAAAAATAAACATAATAACTAATAATTTACATTAAATAAAAAATTGAGCCCAAATCGTTGCCGTCATGGGGTAGGGTACCTAGTAGACTGGCGACGTTACCTTTTTAAATGGCCAAACTTAATCGTTGGCCAAAGTATTCGCCAGCTCTAGTGTCCCCAGAGACATCGACGAGGCGTGTGAATATTTCTTTATTTAAATAGAAAACCTTTAATATTAACGGGATTTGGTAAGAATCTTTGCCTATAAATTTAGATTTAAATTATGTTTTTGTAAATGACTATTTGTTGCATAAATAAAGATGAAAAAAAAAAATATTTCCGAGAAAATTCCAAGAAAGTTTCCGCTTGTTCTTAGAAAATTTCGATAACAGCGCATCACTAATGATGATAAAATGGTGATTGGTGATACTAACCTTGGTGTTCTTGACGATGAATCTTTATCTGGAGGAATTGAACCTGAAAGATTACATTTTTGCTAAATAATACACGTACCAAATTTTATCGAAATTCGTTCAGTTGATTTTGCGTGATTGAGTAACAAAGATATACGCCAAACTTACATAGGTACAAACTTTCGCATTTATTATATTCTTGAATTAGTTAATCCTTGATAAGCAAGAGAGATCTGTAAAGATCGTAGCAAGTGGAAATTGCTAGTCTCTGCCTACCCCTACCCCCACGGGAAAAAGGCGTGATAATATGTATGTATAATCATATACATACTTTTGAGTAATTTGATCCTCTTTGAAGTCTGTAAACAATCTGTATATAGTAAGTATAATAAAACTATAGCTGGTCTATGTCTGTAAATTCTAATCCTAACTAATGTTATAAATGCGAAAGTGAGTGTGTTTATTTGTTACCTTATTCACGCTTTATCTAGTGAACCAATCTTCTTGAAATTTCGCATAGGTACGTAGTTGAAAGTACTGCGAAGGACAAGGGTGCATTTTATCACGGGAAAAGCACTGCTCTCGCGTAAATGCACGCGGGCGAAGCCGTGGGCAAACGCTAGTATTTTTTTTTTATTTGGTCTACAAAACTGACGTGACACCATAACACACACTCTTAAAAAAACCGCCCAAGTGCGAGTCAAGCTCGCGCACCGAGGGTTCGATACATGCAAAGTATCTCACATTATAGCTCTAACTAAAAGACCAACTAGTTTAAAAAAAAAATTAACCTTGCAGTTCGATCCCTAGGATCCGTACTGGATCGAGCGCACAAATAAGTATGTAACACTTTTTTTTCAACTTCCAACAACATATTTACAACTTTCAGATTTATGCCTGTACAAGTGTACAAGTCTGTTAAACCTAGCTTTTTGCCAAATTTCATAATTTTAGGTCAATGGGAATTACCCCATAGGTTTTGATTGCTGTCTGAAATCGCAGAATATGCAAAAATTAAGGGTAATATCTCCTGATCGCGTTGACATATAATTTTGATTCTTTTTTTGCTGAAAGAGACCATAGATCCGAGTATTCGATATTAATTTCAACTTGATAACTTTAAGCGTTCCCGAGAAAAAAAAGTTTGACAAACAGACGGACAACAAAGTGATCTTATAAGGGTTTCGCTTTTACCTTTTGAGGTACGGAACATAAAAAACATAATAATATTAATTTAAAGTGTCAAATTTTTTTGACGTGAACACAGCATGCACACAAAAATATACATTTCGATTTTTCAACCGACTTCCCAAAAAAGGAGGAGGTTATATGTTTCGATGTATGTATGTTTTTTTTTTATGTATGTTCGCCGATTTCTCCGCCAATTGTGGACTGATTTCCATAATTGTTTTTTTATTCGTAATGGTGTATTCCCAAGTTGGTCCCATTTTAACCACGTCAGAATCTGTTCGGTAATTTTAAAGATACCTAACAAAATATAAAAATACCAACATTGCATTATAGAGCAAAAGCCCGCGACCGCATGCCCTTCCTTATTTTATTAAAACTCAAGATTTTCTATGTATGTCCCCAACATAGAAATAGCGATTAGCGACTATAAAAGTTGGTTCATGATTACTTAGGCAGATTACTTGTAGCAATAACATTTAAAGTGGTAACTCAATTACCTCAAAGTAAAGTTTTTTAAAGATTTTATTCCTAATCATATTAGAAATCACGCCATCCATTACCAGGCAATTGGTGCAGATATAAACCCCTGCTAGATATTGTAATGAATGAATGAATGAATGAATGATACTTTATTTGCTTTGAAAAGTAACCTTACTAAATTATAGTTATATTTGTTTTATTATAAAAGCTTAATTTAATATTACTTTGGGAGGCCCCAAGGTTGCTTTTTTTACCTATAAAAATCATCCTTACTATCCATATTACCTGCATAAGCAACTAAGATCCAAACTTCATACCTGGTCGCTAATATTTTTTACCCCTATATACCACGCAGAGAAACATTCAGCATTTTTAAAATAAGGAAGGTTTGGTCGTCAGGGCTCTCGGTCTATTTATCTGCCAAAATAATAGACAATTTGACATGTTGTGACATTTCAAATCAAACTTACTAATTTAGACATAAAAAGTTTCGAATTCTTAATTCTTTATTTTCGGCCAGTGAAAGAAAAGTTTTTATTAAACTAAAAATGATAAAATAAAACTTTTTTCCAAAAAAAATGAACCGACTTCCATCATAAAACTTAAAATCATGAAATAACAATAAAGAAAAATGTATTAGCATTCTACCTACTGAATGAGGTGAAGTCGGTGCCAAATTGAATATTAAATAATCTAAGTTAATATTAGAATCATGTATATAATACCTAGCTAAACAATTACATAACACCCTTACTCCTGCACTTGGCACCGACTTCACCTCATTCAGTAGGTAGAATGCTAATACATTTTTCTTTATTGTTATTTCATGATTTTAAGTTTTATGATGGAAGTCGGTTCATTTTTTTTGGAAAAAAGTTTTATTTTAAATATGTTTACTTTGTAATACCATAAATCTCTTATAATAATAATCTCATGCAATAAATGAGATTTGAAGAAAAATGTGTGAGGGCCAATGGAAGCCAAAATGTGCTTGTCTTTAGATTTTTCTATCTGCATGTGCGCGCGGCACGCAAAAACTGCTGAATGAAATATGATGCGGTTTTCGCAGCTGTATTTCTGTAAGTCTCTCTTAAAATCTAGTTTCATATTTATACACCAACGCTTAGAACCTGAGATATAAAACGAAGTCGCGGGCAGAACTTAGCAATTCACTAACCCGTTGTCATCAAAACAAACGAACACACGCACAGTGCAACACACCAATACATTTTGTATGTGTAGACGTAGTAGTGCATGCTTTAAAGCTATTTAATATAGTGGCCATTGACAACCTAACATAATGGAGAGTTGATGAGAATTAATATTTTTATTCTATTTTTTACTAGCTTTTTCCCACGACTTCCCGGTGAATTTCCCACGGGAACAGTGCTTTTTCCCGGGATGAAAAGTACCCTGTGGTCCTTCTCAGTACTTCTAACTGTGTGTATGCGAAATTTCAGGAAGATTGGTTCAGTAGATAAAGCTTGAATATACAAGAAAACTCACTTTCGAATTTTTAATTAAGTATTAGAATATTGGAATTTAATAAACTTGAATTTATTAAAAAAAAAGACCTATCTTTCCAACTGTATCACCTGAACGTGAGGTGAGGATGTTTGTTACTCAATCACGCAAAATCTACTGGACGGATTTTAATGAAATTTGGCACACAGGTAGAAAAATTACATAAAAAAAGCGGAAGAGTTTATTTTTTATTTGAATGTGAATTTCCAGTATTTGAAAAATCCTTTCTGACTATGATACACATTCAAGAATGTTGAAGACTAGGTATTCGAATTCGCAAATCTCTTCCTAATGACATGGAGATGGCGTGAATGCGTGAAGTGGAAGCAAAGGGAGACCTTTGCTCAGCAGTGGGTCTCCACCCACCACCCACTGCTGGGCAAAGGTCTCCCCCCTACATAGGTTAAATAAAAAAAAACAATAATCTATGTTTTAAGTTATCATAAGCCAAATGAGCCCGCATTGTATATTCAAAATTGAACTAAAATGATAGGGTTTCTTTATTTGTTTTAATTATACGGGCTTTTTCTACAAATAAAAAAAAAAATACATACTAGTTGCGTCTTGGGGCTTCGCTATGTGCTTTTCTCAGTATTTTTCAATCCAGTTGTATTACAGAGCTCAAGATAGGTACATTTTCAGTCACCCTTACCTTTCTGCGGTGGTGGCCGAGTGGTAGGGCGCCCGCCTGTGGATACAAAATCCCAGGTTCGTATCCTGCCTGGGCTACATGAGTTTGTATACCAATCTGACTCATGTTAGTTTTCATCGACCACCACTTGCTTCCGGTGAAGGAAAGCATCGTGAGGAAACTTGCACTCTCGTTGAAGATTATTAGCTAGGGTGTGAAATGGAGAAGGCAATGACAATCCACTCCATTAAAATTGCCAAGAGAGTCGTTGTGTGTGTTTCATTCCATATAATGACCACGACCCTCAGTCATTAGGAAATACGACTAAAGAGAGAGTTACCTTTCTACTGATGAAAGTACTTATGAATATGAGCAACTTTTTGTACGGAACCGACTCTGATACTCAAAGAAGCTATTTATTAAAAAAATAAAAAACACGACTGACGACTCATGCGGAGGAATGCAAGGAATCTAAACATACCTCTCACATCAAAATCTGTTAAGTTAAAGAAACTTACATATATACAAACATACATACATGAACACTGAAAACATAACCCTCCTTTTTTGATCAGTCGTGTAAAAAATCAGCTGTTCCATATATTTTGGGCGAGTAGGTACTACAGATGAAAGCTGTTTTTTTACACGACTGACCAAAAAAGGAGTGATATGTTTTCAGGGTTCATGTATGTATGTAATTCCTTTATTCCACCATAAGTTCTGAACGGCTTAACAGATTTTGATGTGAGAGGTATTATTAGATTCCTTGCATAAGCCCGAATGACATAGGCTATGTAAGTTGTCAGTCGTGTTTTTGATTTTTAAATAATTAGCTTGCTAGAGATTTCAGAGTCGGTTTCATGCAAAAAGTTGCAAATATTAGTACATCCTCAGAGGTTTTGTTTTCGGAAGAATCGACGTCTAAAAATTTAAACAGGGCGTCATTTCATCCTCAGATGAGATATTTTTCTGATGATTCACCTAAGTCTGTAAGACACTGGGTACCCTTATCCTTAGCTTCCATTATCTCATACAGTTTCTAAGTAAAACTTAAGTATAGAAAAGAATTCTGACCTTGATTACCAATCATATTTGCTAATAAAGACCATATTTGAAGACCTATCTTTTCTTCAAAACATCTATAAAGCCACAGGCCAATATAACTGGACGACCAGCAATGAAATACAAGACCTCTGAGTAGTATAGATATTGTTTGACTACAGGGGTCAAATTAATTGGTCCATAATGAGACTTTAATTGTAAGGGCACAGGTCAAGTGAGCTATCAACGCGTTTTGATAACGGCTGAGTGGTAAAGGAGTGTAGCTCTAAAACTAGGAAGTATTTTATTTTACAAGCCTTTATTTAATTTTAATTAGAAGAATAAAAACCTAAAAACTAATTATAATATAAAATAATTTAAACTGAAATAAAAACTATAAGTAAACTAAAAATAAACTAAAATTAATATAATTTTTAATTAATCCTACTAATATTATAAATGCGAATGTTTGGATGTGAGTTTGTGAAAATGTTTGTTACTTAATCACGCAAAATCTACTGGACGAATTTTGATGAAATTTGGTCTACGAGTTGAAAAATACCGGGAATAGCACATAGGGTACTTTTTATCCCGAAATTCCCACGGGAGCGAAGCCCCGGGGCGCGGCTAGTCTTAACTAATATTATAAATGCGAAAGTGAGTTTGTTTGTTACCTCTTCACACTTTATCTACCAAACCAATGTTCCTGAAATTTCGCATACACCTAGTTAGAAGTACTGAGAAGAACATAGGGTACCTTTCATCCCGGGAGAAAGCACTGTTAACGTGGGATATTCACGCGGGCGAAGCCGCGGGCAAAAGCTAGTATTAAATATTTTAATATCCTAATCCTAACTAATATTATAAATGCGAAAGCGAGTTTATTTTTTTGTTGCCTCTTCACGCTTTATCTACTGAACCAATCTTCCTTAAACGTCACATACACACACACACACACATTAGAAGTACTGAGAAGGACATAGGGTACCGTTCATCGCGGGAAAAAGCACTGTTCCCGTAGGAAATATACGCGGGCGAAGCTACGGGCAAAAGCTATACATACCTATATAAAATTCTTCCGTTACTGACTGAGTGACTGACAGACAACGCACAGCCAAAACAGGAAGCTGTTTGGCATGCAGGTTCCTTAGGGAGTGTAGGGGAGCACTGAGAGAGGATTTCCCAAAATTCCCACGGGAACAAAGTCTTGCGCCCATGCTAGTATAAGTAAAGTAATAAATAATGGAGTTACAACACTTTGAACTCCTGCGCAGAATAAATAAAGCATTATTAAATGTTCGCAGTAGCGGCTTGTCAGTGGCCTGTGATAGTGAAAGTATTATTAAATAATAATCATAATTATTGACAATAAACAGCCGTGGCCCGCGGCTTCTTTCGCGTGTTATAAATCTAGAGAAGATAATCCAAAAAATATTTACAAGTTTTTTTAGAAAGAGTAAAATATAAATTGTTTGTTTTGTTCGTTGCCTAAATTAAGATAAATTTTATAGTTTTTCGGAACAAGGAGTTACTAAATAGTGAAAATTTGTGATATAGGTAGTTACGTTTGGTGGAAATCATTTGTTTTAGAAGTAAGTAGAAAATACCAGTCTTATTTATTTATCTGAAACTTTATTGTACAAAATTACAAATAGATATGTACAAATGGTGGACTTAACGCCTTATGGAACTCTCTACCAATCAATCATCAGGACCAAACAATAAAGTGCAACGAAATAATAATTAAGTATCTGTTAAGTACTTAACTGTCTCAGGATATAGTTTTCTGTTTAACTTGAGTATCTACGTGTATTTTTTCATATAACTTCAAACCTACTTACATTTTTTAAGCAAAACTTATCTAGAATACCTAAGGTACCTTTGTACTTAGTTTTCCTATGTTTTATGTTTCTATCTATGTGGGTACCTATTTGTTGTGTTCCAAAATTATTAAATAAATAAATAAATAAGGATTACGAAATTCTAGAAAATTTGTAGAAAACTAAATACTATTTTTTATTTAGACTAGCATGGGCCCGGGACATTGTTTCTGTTGGGAATTCCGGGAAATCCTCTCTCAGTGCTCCCCTACACTCCCTAAGGAACCTACATGACAAATTTCAGCTTCCTACGCCCATCAGTTTTGGCTGTGCATTGTCTGTTAGTCATTCAGTCAGTAGGTAACGGAAGAATCCAACTTTATATATAACTAGCTTTCGCCCGCGGCTTCGCCCGCGTGAGTTTCCCACGGGAACAGTGCTTTTTCCCGGGATGAAAGGTACCCTATGTCCTTCTCCGTACTTCCAGCTATGTGTATGCGAAATTCCAGGAAGATTGGTTCAGTAGGTAAAGCGTGAAGAGGTAACAAACAAACAAAAAATCCAACAAACAAATAAACTCACTTTCGCATTTATAATATTAGTTAGGAAGTTAGGATGTTATAAATGCGAAAGCTTGGATGTGAGTTGTTGAGGATGTTTGTTACTCAATCACGCAAAATCTACAAGACGGATTTCGATGAAATTTGGTAAACGGGTAGAAAAATACCGGGAATAGCACATAGGGTACTTTTTATCCCGAAATTCCCACGGGAGCGAAGCCCCGGGGCTAGTTTTATATGTATTGATTTTATGTTTCAGAAATCACAATGCTGCTCCAGGCCATATTGTTATTTCTAGGTAAGTTGTTATAACTACCTATGAATGAATGAATGAATGGCAGTTTCAGAGGTAGCACGTTCAAACAAACTTTATATAATAACTAGCTGTCGCCCGCGGCTTCGCCCGCGTGAGTTTCGCTTAGATGAAAAATCTTTCTTGGAGCTTTTCATCAAATGTTCCAGATCTTCAATTTTTATACGTCAGCAGAAAATGCTCATCAGGTTGAACGACTTTTAATAAGGCGCCATTTCCATATATGTTATGGTGTAGCTGGTCTCTTGCAGTTCTTCATCAGATGTTCCAGATCTTCAATTTTTATACGTCATCAGAAAATGCTCATCAGGTTGAACGACTTTTGTTAAGGAACCATTTCCATAATTCTTATAGTTTAGCTGTTCTGTTAAGGTTCTTCATCAGGTGTACCAGTTTTCAAAATAAATTATAGCCTAAATGTTGCCCAGGCTTAATAGCTATACAACAAAAAAAGTTTCATTCAAATCGGTTCAGTACTTTCGGAGATTAGCGTGATCATACATACAGACAGACAGACAGACAAGAAATTCCAAAAAAAATTTTTTGCTTTCTATTATTCATTTTAAGTGTCCCTCTATCCATTTCAGTCAAAAATACTAAATGTACAGACAAAATATTTTTACTGTTTTATTATATGTATAGACGTGTACCCCTCAGATCACATCAAACAAGTGTACCCTTTCATCTATTTTTCTGATCTTACACTTTTGCCTTGCGCTATCTTTTTGCTTTTAGTTCCTTCTGCTAGTAGTTTGTAGCTTTGAGATTTATAATATAATTATGGTTATTAGTTTTAATGTGAAAAAAGTCTGTAAAGGCCAAGACTTTCAAGAAAGAATTTTTGACTTTTGACGCTTTTGACTTTCATTTTATTACAAGTTTAAAGTTATCCGCAAAATAACAGTAGCATACTGATAGCATTTTAAGCGGACTTATTTTATCTACGTGGAAAGATGTTCGGCCATCTTTTACGACATGACGATTTGATTAAAAACCTGATAGAAGGGGAAATAGAAGCTAGAAGAGGAAGAGGGAAGCCAAGAAGGGCTTATATAGACCAAATAAAGGAGAAGGCGAAAGTTGTGTCGTACAAGGACGTCAAAACGATGAAGATAGGGATAGATGGAAAAACTCCACCGACAAGAACAATGTTCTTATTCTCTCTCTCTCTCAGCCTAAAGACGTCCTCTGCTGGACAAAGGCCTCCCCCAAGGATTTTATCCGTGGGAGGTTTTGCCGTAATCGCCACGCTTGGCAGGCGGGTTGGCGATCGCAGTGTGATGGCATAGTACGCGGAAAGATGCTGCTGCCCATCCTCCGGTATTTTTTATCCCTTAGTCGCCTCTTACGACACCCACGGGAAGAGATGGGTTGGTGCTATTCTAGGGCCACACCACAGGCCAGTTCTTATTAAATGAAAAAAATACTTCTTTTACAGTCACAACTACGATAGCCTCTCCCACCGGTCTCCAGCTACTCTTCCCTGCCCACCGCCAGTACATTTTCCTGTTCAAGACTACAGTCTCTACTGGCTTGGAGACCAGCGAGACCTATTGGACTCTGGACGGGAAGCTGTCAGTAGTCGTTGGGAGTAACTTCACGCGGGCCAGGTTTCAGTTAGAAGATTTAGAGGTAATTTTTTTTGTTACTCTTTATACTGTCATATTGTTACTTCTATAGTCACATAAAGGTGTCAGGTAGGCGCCCAATTGGACTCCCCAGATTCCACTGGAGCGAAATGGTAAAGGCTAATCTTTATGAGCTGAGAGCGGTCAACTGGCAAGCCATCGTGCAAGATTACGGGGCTCACATTTCGGAGGCCAAGATCCACTTTGGGGTCACAGAGCCAGTAGAGTAAGTTACTGCTCACCGCCAGTACATCTCCCTGTTTAAGACGAGTCTCCACTGGCTTGGAGACCAGTAAGACCTATTGGACTCTAGATAGGAAGCTGTCAGTGGTTGTCGGGAGCAACTTCACAAGGTCCGGTTTTAGTTGGAGGATTTAGAGGTATTTTTTACTTTTATTTTGTTACTTTTTAGGGTTATAGTTTTGTCATTTCTGTCCGTCCGTCTGGCTTACCTCAGAGACTACTAGTACTAGAAAACTGCAATTTGGTACTGATATACTTATATATTTATTACGCGGAGTTAACTGTAGAATAAAATTACAAAAAAAAAATATTTTTTTTTTATTAGTATAAAGAATATTTATTTCTGGGGAACCCATCACTTTATCGCAATTTACTTCAACGATTTTCATGTCCCATAAATCCATTCGCAGATATTTTAATACAATATGTAACAAATCCTTAAATCTGTTTACATCGAAATTTCATTTACACGATTATTCATTACGTACAAACACACTCTATCGTTATTTCTTTTCATATTTTATGTATTTCATCGAAATAATGAAACATCAAAGTTTTGTTACCCATAATTTTATTTCCACGTAAGTTTCAGTTTGCAATATATTTGAAACATCAAATATTACATTATTATGTTACCCTATATAGATAGATTAATCTGGTAGTATTGTATTGATCAACAGTAAATTTATAGCTAGTCCACTAATTATAACTGGATCACAAATCCGACTCAGAGCACCCCGACTCCACGTGGCTCAACTTTGTCATATACTAGAGTGTTATTCCTTCGCGCGGAACCAGAAGGCTCGCGAAGGAGGTCCTGAGAAAATGAGAGCACGAGGCCGAAGCGAAGCGAGGGGGGGAGGTGGCGAGCGAAGCGAGCCGGCGACCTCTCGAGCGGAGTGAGGTTAAGTGCCCGAATGAATCGAAGGGCCGACGGAGCGAGTCTTCTGGTGGAGCCACCCAGAAATACTTGCTTGCTGCATGCTTGCTGCATGCTTGCTGCATGCCTGCTTGGATGCTTGCTGCATGCCTGCTTGCATGCTTGCATGTTTGCTGCATGCCTGCTCCATGCTTGCTGTATGCCTGCTGCATGCTTGCTGCATGCTTGTTTCATGCTTGCTGCATGCTTGCTGATGCTTGCTATATGTTTGTTGTGCTTGCTGCATGCATGCTTGCTGTATGCCTCAGTCTTGCTATACCTTTTTGCATGTTTTAAGCAACAACAAGCAAATGCAGCGTTCGATGAAACGTTACTGCGATTAAAAGTTATGATGCGCATCGTTACATATTGAAACATGTTATTATAAATGGTTACATCGATATCTTAAGACATGTGTGAAATATTAGTTTGATATATCGTTTTTCTTGGAATAGTAGAAATTTTATTACGTTTTTTTTTAAGAAATGTTGTTCGATATTATGAAACTGCGATAAAAAGTTTTTCGATGTTTTAAGAAAAAAATATAATAAAAAACGTGGAATAGTTTTCTGGGACATGATAATCGATGTGAGAAAAATCTGTATTTTAATAGACACCCTTATTTCTGAGATTACTTTTATAGGCACTTTCTTAATGTCAAATTTTTAATTATTATAAAATAATATTATAATTGTTTACTTTTTCAGGCCTCAGCGTACAGTGGAGGCAACAACTTGTACAACAAGTCTGTTGAGGCGGAAAAACATTTGATGGAGCCGTGGGAAGTCGACTATTATGTAAGTTATTTATTTCATTAACTAGCTTTTGCCCGCGGCTTCGCCCGCGTGAATTTCCCACGGGAACAGTGCTTTTTCCCGGGATAAAAAGTAGCCTATGTGCTATTCCAGGTCATTATCTACCTCTGTACCAAATTTCATCGAAATCCGTCCAGTAGATTTTGCGTGATTGAGTAACAAACATCCTCACAAACTCACAAACTCACAAACTCACAAATTCACAAACTCACAAACTCAAAAACTCACATCCAAACTTTCGCATTTATAATATTAGTATGGATTTATCTATGACTTTAGTCTTACTTTATTCGGAAGAAAATTACTAAGTATTGTTTTTTTCTTAATTTATTTTTTATTTAAACTTTATTGTACACACCAGAGATAGGCAAAATGTAATCAGATTAATGATTAAGAATTGCGTTTTTACAACATTTTGTAATCTTCAATCATGATTATCTACAGATTACGGAAATTAATCAAAAAAGTAATCATATCGGTGATTAATGATTATTAGTTTGTAATCGTAATTTAGATTACTTTTTTTGATTACTTTTTGGATTACTTTTTTTGATTTATTCACAAATAAATCACTTGCGGATAAATTGGAACGAATAAATTATCCGTGAATAACGAATAAATTACGTCATCATTTTCATACAAGGCTTGGTCGTTTTTGATGTAAAACATTGAATCAGTCATCTCGCTTCTGACAATCTGTTGGTAGTGTCGAATCGCTTAAAAATAGCACTTATAAATCGTCACATTCTTGTTTTTTAGTTAGTTGACGTCATAAAATTACTTAAAGCTAAGGTTACCACCGCCTCCAAAGCGCAAGTAGAGAAGAGGCGGCGCAACAAACTCCACTGCTGCATTTTCTCCAAAGACGTCACTTTACAACATATGTCTTACAATTAAATGACTAACAGTAACGGAAGAATTTTATATAATATTGATTATTGATTGATTGATTGATATATTTCAGGAAAGCGGATCAATAGAGTCCATTCATCTCGGCCCGGAGCCTGTGTGGGCGCATAACGTCAAGAGAGCGTTGTCTCTGAATTTCCAGGTCAACAAGAAAACTGGCACCTATAAAATTAGCGAGGTAATTTTTTTGTATAGTTTTGCCTGTCTTAATTATCATCAACATTATCTGAGGACGGCGCGTCCCTAGCCAAAAAACATTCTTAATTTTTTTTTTAATTTATGGGCGTTATTATTATAATCTATTTTCGGCGGGTCTTCGCGATGCCCTCTGTCACTCTCAGGTTAATGCCTAGTTCGATGGTAGCTGGTTGAGAGATTGGATTCGCCAGAATGCGAATGCGACTGTACTATTTTTAGCTTTGCTTAGAATGGGTCAATAAAAACTTTTCATCTTCATTTTTAATCTTTTAGGTAAGTCAAATTTTTTTTTCAAAGTCAAAGTCAAATTTTTTTATTGAAACTTGGCTTTCAAAGAAGGCTATTTTTCATGTCGAAAACTAATTATTTAATCATAATATATTATGTCTCAAAGCTACAAACTACTAGCATTTCGGAACGACCACTGCTGGGAAGAAATGCCGAAAGAAACTCATGAAACAGTCTTGGGGCCCTATTTTTGAAAGTATGACATACCGCCGAAAACGAATAGACTATTACGTCGCACTCGTCCTACTATGTCACTAAAAACATAAAAGCCGTATGTTTGAAATCACTCGTCTAGCAATGTTGCCAGTGATATGAAAATAATGCGAGAAATAATTTCTGCTACATTTTACGCAACGAAAACTGAATCGGTAACGAATCGTAAAAAAAATGTTCGTAAATTTTGAATCAAAGAGAACGTAAGCGTTAAACGAAACGCAAAAATGAACATCCTGATAGACTCCATCTATATCCGTATCCGGTTGTCTATGTCATTCAAGATTTTGACGTAAAAAACGTTCGACTACCAAATCATACGAAAACGAGTGGTCTAGACCACTCGTTGCGAATTATTCGACATAGACAATTCAAAAATACGGTATAATGGATAACGAATGAAAAATCATTCGGCTCACGCTTTTTTGGTGAGTCACACTTTCAAAAATAGGGCCCTTGGTCACCTAACATGCCAGAGGGGCTATTTACAGTGCTATTTATTAACTTTATACATACACTAGATTGTGTACAGTCAAAAATAAAATATAAGAAAAAATATAATATAATAAAACATGATCGAGGTAGTACCCAGGATCGCCTTTCAACTCCTCCTTTTGTGGTATTGCTCATGACTGAGGAACGTGGTCATTATGGAATTAAACATGTGGCTGTCTTGGCAATGTTAATGGAGTGGTTTGCCATTACCACCTTATTTCACACCAGCTGATAATCATCAACTAGAGTTTCCTCACGATGTTTTCCTTCACCGGAACCAACTAAGGAATTCCTCAACGGTTCGGTTAAGTCACACGCAGTTAGGGTTGCCAAGTCGCCAAACCTAATAGCCGGACAGACCAGCCAGTTTGGCTGTCGCCTGCGCTTGGCCACGCTCGTTTGCGAAATGTAAAAAGCCTAACAAAAGCCGGACAGGCCGGACACCGTTTATTTATTTATTTAAACTTTATTGTACACACATACAAAAGTACAGTACAAAAGGTTAACTTAATGCTAAAAGCATTGTCTGACAGTCAAACCTTAGGGTTGAGCAGAGAGTTTATGGGTGTAAATAAATTTTATTATACAAATTAATTATTGGTAAATTAAACAGATACATATAAAGATGCTACGTAAATAAAATAAATTAATAAACATATAATACATATAATACAAACAAACACAAGAATATCCGTACCTATAAATAAATATACTTGCATAAATTACAAATAAAGATGAAGCAATCAAACAAGGGTCAGTTTTGCCGATGATTCAGCATATCTTTGTAGACAGTCACTTTAAAAGAATCTCTACTAGGAGCCCTTCTGATGGAGTCGGGTAGCGCATTCCAGAGTCGAACAGCTTTATTTTGGCCGGACACGCAATCAAAAAGCCTACCTATGTCCGGTTTTATCCGGACACCTGGCAACCCTACACGCAGTAGCAAATCATACTAATATTAAAAAGAGGAAGTGTTCATGAGTTTGTTTTTAGGGGGTAATCTCCGGAACTGCTGAACCGATTTCAAAAATTCTTTCACCAATAGAAAGCTACATTATGCCTGAGTGACTTAGGCTACACTTTATGTGTGTACCTCCCGTGCGAAGCCGGGGCGGGGCGCTGGTTTAAAATTATTTTAGCAAAAACATATACTACTATGTCAGTAAAGGGTCTTTACATATATACAAATAGCTACTCATAAGTATACAACAACCGGTACCGTGTCATTGCATAATGCTAAATTCTCCAATTTTTATTTTCCAAGATTTTTAAGAAACTATGGCATTTTGAAAGTGGACAATCTGCAAAGTTGGAATTTTTATAAGTTTGAAGTCAGTCAGTCAAAAATTTAAATGAATGAGGGATTTTCCGAGACCCAAATAAAAAAAAATAGTTCCAGATGCCTTCATAGAGAAAAAGTTCCATACAAAAAGCAAAAATTCACGGGATTAGCATTTTTTTAAATAAAACTTAGTAAAAAAAACATCTAAAAAGTATAAATATTGTGATTTGTGCATCTGTCAAGCTGTTAGGTGATTTTTTTTGCCTCTGGTTGACAAGAAAAAGCGCACCATATAGGTTCAGCCATTATTACGACTTAGCTTTCATAAAACGCTGTTGAGACTTTTTTATATAGATTTTTTTAATATAGCTGTCAGAAAATCGCTCATTGTTAATTTATTAGAAAGAGATAAGACATATCTTACAAAAATAGGTTAATGCTCTTGATTTTTTTAAACTATTCCTTTTTTTCAGCCATGCCTCTACCACCTCTGTCACGTGGTTTACACAACCAACGGTAACAGTATAAAAAAGTATACCAACCAACGGATTGTGTCAAGTGGAACTGAGTACTATTGGAGTACTGTGCCGACTGCGCTCAATTATATTGGAAAAGGATACGTAAGTAGTTTTAATCTATATATAAATAACTCAAAGGTGACTGACTGACTGACAAAGTGATCTATCAACGCACAGCCCAAACCACTGGATAGATCGGGCTGAAATTTGGCATGCAGGTGGATGTTATGACGTAGGCATCCGCTAAGAAAGGATTAACGCGAACGAAGCCACAGGAAGGCCGAGCTTCCTGCGGTTGGGCCTATAATATATATAGCTACAATACCACTGACTGACTGACTGACATAATTAGTTTGTTCTACGAAAGTCGGAACTGGGATAAAGTAATGATGGGGAAGTGTGGAGGGGGGGGAGGAGGCACGGGGAAAAATACGAAAGTGGAACTTGGAGCAGTTCTGGACCGGGTACCCTACTGCCCGCGGAAACCATACTAGATAGGTGGGGGGTGCTCGACCAAATGTCATAGAGAACCCTGGGCGACTACCACAGCCGGTGTTAGTTTATGGTTTTTTTGACTTTTTTTTTTTTTCATACAAACTTGACTGGGGATTTTTAGGGGGAAAACGGACTCGTACGGGGTCACCGTCATAGACAATATTGTAGGGGGTGACCGTAAGACCCCGACTGACAGGTGTTTTTTTTTTTTTTTTAATTTTTTTTTTTGAAAATTTTTGTATAGGCCAGCCAAGTCACCAGCCGGGGAGCCGAGGCCGAAGGCCGAGGCTCCGCGGCAAGCGAGGCCGGAGGCCGAGCTGCGTTTAAATCGAGGGCTGGGGGGGGCAGGAGCGAGGCCGAAGGCCGAGCTCCCCGCCCCCAGCCGCGCAAGCGAGGCCGGAGGCCGAAGCTTGCGCCCGCGAGGCCGCAGGCCGAGCTGCGTCCAGGCGAGGCCGAAGGCCGAGCTCCGTCTCGTGCGACAAGAATTGGGCGAGGCCGAAGGCCGAGCCATTCATGGATGACGTGATGATAACAACTCATACCTCAAGTCACCAGCCGGGAAGCGGAGGCCGAAGGCCGAGGCTCCTCGGCAAGCGAGGCCGGAGGCCGAGCTGCGTATATGAATCCGAGAGGCGAGGCGAGGCCGGAGGCCGAGCCCCTCCTCCAGCCGGGGCAAGCGAGGCCGAAGGGCGAGCTTGCGCCGCCAGCGAGGCCGTAGGCCGAGCTGCGTTTTAACAGCAAAGATCATAAGGCAAAGTACTCTTTCGGCTCTTCACCTAATCCCAACCGACCACATTTCTTTGTAGATGACTTTTTCATAAATTCCCTTAAAATTTTTCGTGCAATCGAAACTGCAAATATAATACTGCCCTGCACAGCACGCGAGGTGCTTGCACCTCGCGCAGCACGCGACATCTAGTCTATCTATATACTTATAACTCTTCTGTTACTGAGTGACTGACAGACAACGCACAGCCGAAAATACTGGGCGTAGGAAGCTGAAATTTGTCATGTAGGTTCCTTAGGGAGTGTAGGGGAGCACTAAGAGAGGATTTCCCGAAATTCCAACAGGAACAAAGTTTCGGGCCCCCATACTAGTGCTAACACACGAGTAATAATGTTAATGAGTTTGTGATAATATTTATGTATGTTTGTAAACTACCAGAAAAATAATAGTAGTCCATGGGCAGCGGTGATCGCTTACCATCAGGTGACCAGCTTGCTCGTTTTCCGCCTTACGATAAAAAAAAATGATATGAATTTTATTTTCTACTAGCTTTTGCCCGCGGCTTCGCCCGCGTGAATTTCCCATGGGAACAGTGCTTTTTCCCGGGATAAAAAGTAGCCTATGTGCTATTCCAGGTCATTATCTACCTCTGTACCAAATTTCATCGAAATCCGTCCAGTAGATTTTGCGTGATTGAGTAACAAACATCCTCACAAACTCACAAACTCACAAACTCACAAACTCACAAACTCACATCCAAACATTCGCATTTATAATATTAGTATGGATATTTATGGATATAACATAATCCAGCCTAGCGGGAAGAACACACAGGAATTTCTTTTTTTTGTTGTACATCACATTTATCTCCCGCTACATTTTACGACTGGTCAAGAGCGAGTCATGCTTTTTTTCTTTTTTATTCTAGCCAGAATCAATGGCGCTGAGCGAGAGGGTGTACGAAATAGATGACGTGAAGGGCCTTCTAAGTCTCGAACTAAAGGGCACGTTCCAGTACAAGATCAACGATAACCTGCTTAGCACTGTCACTTCGTAAGTATGTTTTATTACAAGCGTTACTTGCAAAAATCCTAATCCTTTTTTTTTTTACGTGTGGAAAGAACCTCGTCCCGTCCATCCAGCCACGGGAAGCCGGACAGGTGTGTGGGACTTTAACCCTATAAAACCTCAAGGTGTAAACGCCAACCGCATTAGTGCCGGGACCATGTGCTACTCTCGCTCCACAGCCCCAGCGCGGCGGCCGCTACCACGGCGGCCTCGGCTCGGCCGCTCTCCTCGGAGCAGCCAGCGAAAAAAAAACCAAAAAAAAAAACCTAATCCTAGCTAACTAATATAAAAAAAATGCGGAAGTGAGTTTGTTACCTCTTCACGCTTTATCTACTAAACCAATCTTCCTGAAATTTCATATACACATAGATATTGGTTCTGAGAAGGACATTGGGTACTTTTCATTCCGGAAAAAGCACTGTCCCCGTGAGAAATTCACGCGGGCGAAGCCGTGGGCAAAAGCTAATTGCAAATAATGAAAGTTGCGATACAGTTATGAATCATAAGTGCAGTAATACCTCAATGATCATTTTGCCTTATCAAAAAAAATCTAAATCGTTTAAAAACGTAAATCTAGGAGCTATTAAAATTGATGAAAAGAATGCCTAAAATAATTGTATTTGTAACTAGCTTTTGCCCGCGTCTTCGCCCGCGTGAATTTCCCACGGGAACAGTGCATTTTCTCGGGATGAAAGGTACCCTATGTCCTTCTCCGTACTTTATACTATGTGTATGCATTTGAGGAAGATTTATTCAGTAGATGAAGCGTGAAGAGGTAACAAACAAACAAATAAACAAACAAACCAACAAACAAACTCACTTTCGCATTTATAATATTAGTTAGGATTAGGATTACATGACTGATCAAAAAAGGAGTGTAATGTTTTCAGGATTCATGTATGTATGTATGCAAGTTTCTTTATTCCACCATAAGTCCTGAACGGCTTAAAAGATTTTGATGTGAGAGGTAATTTTAGATTGCTTTCATTCACAGACTTATGCATATGCAGAGAGAAAAAAATCACTACGTTATAGACTTATGTCTGTGCTTGCATTCCTCCGAGTGACATAGGCTCATGTGAGTTGTCAGTCGTGTTTTATTTTTTAATAATTAGCTTTTTTTATCAGCCTCTCGTTGTACTACGAGTCCCACCGTCCTATCCCGGACCGGCCAGAGCGGGAACTGAACAGATCCTCGATCATGTACGTGACCAGCGACTCCAGGAACCCGTCCAACGGCATCCGGGAGTACAGCCAGGGGTACCTGAAGAACAAGACTTATGGGGTAATTTTTTATTTTATTAGGTAACGCTTAACTTAACTGAAGTTCGGGGAGGCTTTTGCCCAGGAGTGGACAAATAGCTAGAAAAAACATAGGTAATTAGGTATACCTGGACTCTAGGGTTCCGCTCCCAAAGGAAGCGGCTTTCTATTCAGTATTAAAAATACTCTATATGTGCTATTTCAGGCATTTACAGGTATATATGTCGGAGAAGTAAATTTAGAAAGGGAAATATCTCATCAATAACTAATTTGTTGAAGTTAATATCTGCTCTCTAATTAATTTGTACTTCAGTGAGTCGATAAAATAGTCAAATTGTGGCGATAACAAAAAAAGAGTAGTCCGAGTGTGACGCGCGTTCAGTGCGGTGCTATTATAATTACACAATGATAATCCTGATTAGGTTAGTTAGTGAAAACACGGTGGGAGATCAGATTAAGAGAGGTTGATGGTCACCGCAGGCGCGTGGAGGAGCGCCTTGCTATAAACCGTGAGTTTTCAAAGGTATTCCTTATTTGTCATGGTCAAGTCGGCCATTGTTCCGTATAGTGTTTGAGAGTAAGTGTCGGATGGTTTAGTAATCAGAGTTCATCCAAGGAACCGCTGGGTGTTTTGAGCTGTAACCCGAAATAAGGGTACACTACCCTGTCTTTTACCAGCTGAGCATGTTATTTTAGAAATACCCTCATCCTGACAGTTATATGATCTGAGTTAGTTAATTGCGCCCACATATTCTTTTCTGTGAGTTAATGTAAAAGTTACTGTGCTGACCGGTCTGGTCATGCATTCTGAAGTCGGCCCCTCCTGATTCGGGACCGGGCTCCCGTCGAAATATATTACTTCACTTTTTAATTTTTTGGAATCTTTTGTTCAGCCAAACGATGATTTCGCACCCCCTATTCCAGTTACCTCCTCTGAGATTATCTCCACTGGTATTTACTTGGATTTTTTTTGCACGCTCATACTGACATAATAATATCGATTTTATTATATACTAGCTGTTGTCGATGCGTCTAAATAAATGGTCCGCTCGGCTGTACCTGTAAAATAAATAAATATAGTTATTAGAAAAAAAAAAGAAATATATAAATGTGTATACTTACATAAGTTCACTTACCTTGATGTAGCTATCAGCTGTTCATTATTCTTGTAATTTCAACCTGAAAATATAATGTGTATTGGTTAATAAATATGTATAAGATAAATATTAGAAAGTATATACTTACCTGTTGTACTCACCTGTTATGTATCGATTTGTTTTCTTTTCTTAAATATACATATTCAAAGGAACCTCTTATACGTCGTCGGTTAAGCGAATAGTTCCATTCCTTTCCGTTCGGTTTGCTGTCTCTTTCGCTCGTACGACGACGAAGTTTCCCGAGTTTAGCCGAGGCGCTGGCGTCACCGCCGCCGCCGCCGCGCTCCCTATTCAGTCTCGCCCGTACAGCCCGCGCTCGCGCACGCGTGCGCGTCCGCTGCCGCGTCCTATAACTGGCTTCCTTTTGAATTTTCCAAAATATCTACCGTTTTTCATTCGCACTTACCTTCCATCGCCTACAAAACGTCCTTCGAGCCGGATTGCGTAACCAGCGGGAAAAACGGACTCAAACCTGTGTGGCAGGCATGTCGTCGATCTTCAAAACCCCGCCGCGTGGCGTTAGAACGCGGCAACAGTTGAAAAGAGAGGCGGCTAACGAAGAAGTTTTGGAAGTCAAATCGGATGTGCAGTTTAACAGAAATACGAGCACCAGTGCAGCCCAACTGGACGGGAAAGTGCAATCTGCATCCGCGATAAATTTGTCGTACACGACCGATGCCCACCGACAAGATGGCGGCGCGCACAAATGTTCAAGTTCGCGTGCCTCATCTTCCACTGCGCGTCGGAAACGTCTCGAATTTGAAGCGGCACAGGCTAAAGCCGCGATTGCGCTGGAAGAGGCTCAAACTAAGGCCGAACTGGCCTCAAAAAAAGCCCAAGCGCAGGCCGAACTGGCCTCGAAGAAAGCACAAATTGAGAAGGAGCTTCTAGAAAAGAAGCTAGCCGCAGATCTGGCTGACCTGGATGGAAGTTCCAGAGCATCCAGACATACGGGACATTCGTCCGTCATATCCTACCAGTGTAAGGTGGAAAACTGGTTAGAGAAGTCTGTAGCCGCGCCAGGCTCGTCGCTCAGTAATGCCAAAAAGTGTTGTGATCATCAGAACAGTGATAACCTGGAACAACAGACCAAAGCCGTCGCCGGCATGAGTACCTACCATGCCATCTCGGATTTATCCACCGCTATTAAAGAAGCCATAGGAGCCGCCGCCTCAAACAGCAATAATAAACAACTGCTGTCACGGCTAGCCACCTCCAAAGACCTGCCACTATACTTTGGAGACCCCTGGAGTGGCTACAATTGAAAGAAGCTTATTATGAGTCGTCACGCCTGTGTAATTATAGTGACCAAGAAAATCTTTGCCGCCTACGGAAGTGCCTTCGTGGTGAGGCAAAAGAGGCCATAGCATCCCTATTGATGAGCGCCACGTCACCCCAAGAAATCATAGAAACTCTGGAATTGAGATTCGGCAGGCCGGAAAATATCATGCGTAAGGTGATTTCACAGTTGAAAAAGTTGCCGCCCTTACCACAGGCCTACACTACAGAAATTGTAAACTTCGCAATAAAAATTAAAAACTATATTACTGCAACGAAACAAATCAAGCAACAAGATTATTTGCGAAGCCCCGATTTGGTGAACATTATTCTCACAAAGTTACCCACGTCATTAATAAATATGTGGGCCACTTATGTACATGAAAACCTGGATGACGAGACGCCCAAGCTGGAACTTATATCGAAATTCCTGTATCAAGAAGCCAAGAAGGTGGCAGAGTCAGGATTAAGTTACGTCCATGCCAGTGATTGTAAAAAGAAACAAACAGAGTTTTATAAAGGAGGAAAAAGCCCTGTACTAGTATGCACATATGCTGATACGATGCGCAAGTGCAGCTTTTGTAAAGGAAAACATCACAAATTAACGGAGTGCGCGAAGTTCAAGCGCGCCCTTAGAAGGGACAGATGGAGATATGTGAGAGTAAACCAACTGTGTTATAAATGCTTGGGCGAGAAACACACAGATGAGTCAGAGTGCCCCGCGAAGAGCTGTGACATCGAGGCCTGTGGCGGGCCTCATCACCGTCTGCTACACTGGAAGAAGCCACAAGCGGCTAAACCCCCGTCGGAGGAGGCCCAGCAGGGCACCAGCAGCGAGGTGGTCGCTCACCTGACCTCGCCTAACAGTGAAAAAACACAGTGCGTAAAAGTGCCTAAAGTTATGTTGAAAGTGGTCCCAATAATAGTGCACGGCCCCAAAAAAGTGTCCCCACGTACGCCCTGCTAGACGACGGGGCGACCGTCAGTCTGGTTGCCGGAGACCTGGCAGACCGAGCTGGTCTGCACGGTAAGAGCTTCACCATGCGCGCGACGTGCGCATGGGACTCCAGCATTGGTATGTAAAACCCAATTAATTGACTTTGACATTAGTAACAGTGCCGGTGATAATTTTCATGTACGTGCGCGTAAAATTAAAGAACTAAATTTACCAGTGCAATACGTGTCTAAATTAAGTATGTATGATAAAATTGATAACATGTCACATTTTTGTAGTAATAGTAATTTTCTTGGAAATAAAATAAAACCTGAATTATTATTAGGACAAGATAATTATGATTTAATTGCACCAATATCGTGCAAGAGGTGTACGCCTAGTGGACCATTTATAACACAGACCCCATTAGGTTGGTGCGTACATGGTACCTTACACCAAGACAATAACAGTAGCGTTTATGTAACATGCGCCGACGCCGACGAGTTCGTAGACTCGCCACCGGCCGCCGCCGCTATCGCCGACTCATCAATACCTACGTACGCAGATGTCGAACTGCACGAGTTGGTCCGTCAATCCTTTTCAATAGATTGTTTAGGTATTTGTAATAAACCGCGTCGAAATGCCGACGAAGTAAAGGCTGCCGACATTACTAGCAAATCCGCAGAGTTAATTAATAATCAATGGACCGTAAGCCTCCCATGGAAAGACGAGTCTGTCGCCATGCCGAACTCATATCACTCTGCCTTAAAAAGATTAAAATCTATTGAACAAAAAATGTCATTGAGTGAGGAATATGAGTCACAGTATAGAGAGCGCGTCCAACACTTATTTGCTAACGGTTATGCTAGAAAACTTAGCGAGGCGGAGTGTAGTGATGAGACGGTGAAACGGCGCTGGTATTTACCTCATTTCGGTGTACAAAATCCAAATAAGAAAAAATTACGATTAGTATTTGATGCTGCCGCTAAGAGTAACAATAAATGTTTAAATGATTTTTTATTCAAAGGTCCCGACCTGTTAAATTCATTGTTTGGAATTATGTTTAGGTTTAGGGAAAATAGTATAGGAATTTTAGGAGACATACGAGATATGTTTTTAAGAATTAAAATACACAGCGCAGATCAACATGCGCTACGATTTCTGTGGAAAGAAAAGGGTAGTGACGTCATCAGCCACTGTGCTATGACGTCACTGATTTTTGGCGCGAACTGTTCGCCGTTTATTGCTCAGGCTATCAATCAAGACAAGAACGCTTCTCGTTTTAAAGAACAAATGCCAGAGGCCGTCCATGCTATACAAAGTAATCAATACATGGACGATTATCTGGATAGTTTTTCAGATAAAAATGTAGCAATTAAAATGGTTAAAGAAATATCTTATATTCATAAACAAGGTGATTTTGAGATGCGTAACTGGCTTAGTAATGAATCAGCTGTTTTATGTGACGTACCGAAGGAGATCCTTAATGACAAGTGCGTAAGGTTGGAAATTGATAAGCAGCCCGAGCGGGCGCTCGGTCTATTGTGGCATCCAAGTACTGATACGTTATCTTTCGATCTATCTTTCAAGCGTGTATCAGCTGATATTTTACTCTTAAAGCGCGCACCTACTAAAAGAGAAGTATTACGAATTGTTATGTCTATTTTTGATATTCACGGTTATTTAGTACCGTTTACTATTAAGGGAAAAATATTAATGCGAGAGGTTTGGAAAACTAATGTACAGTGGGATACAAAAATAAATGATAATTTATTTATTTTATTTAAACAGTGGATAAGTCAAGCTAACGAAATAAATAATATTAGAATCCCACGTTGGTATTTTTCTAACTATGAGACAGGTAACAACGAATCATTAGAGTTACATTTGTTTTGCGATGCATCGCCGTCTGGGTATGCGGCCGTAGCTTACTGGCGTAAGGAAAGCGACGATGGACGAGTGATAGTACCGTTTGTCGCGAGTAAATGCAAGGTCGCTCCCGTCAAACCGATCTCAGTACCACGCCTTGAGTTGCAAGGCGCAGTGTTGGCTTGTAGGTTGGCGAGCAGTATTCTAAAAGAACACCGATTGCGCCCCGACTCAGTTTACTACTGGACGGATTCCACAGTTGTTTTATACTGGATAAGTAATCACAGTAGGTCGTATAAAATATTCATAGCTAATAGATTAGGACAAATAGATGAATGTAGTACGTCTAAACAATGGCATTATGTACCTACAGCCTTAAATATAGCCGATATAGGAACGAAAAATTCAGATTATATTTTGAGTAGCGACTCGCAGTGGTTCACAGGACCTTCTTTCTTGCACCAACCTCGTAGTAGCTGGCCGCAGCATCCTGTAATAAAAGAAATTTCAGATGAAATATTAGAAAGTGTAAATGTTGTAAACAAAGAAATTAAAATATGTGAGTTACCTGTTCCGGAACCGACTCGGTTCTCCAGCTGGTTGAGGTTGCTTCGTACCACTGCGACCGTATTGTTATTTATTGAAAAATGTAGAAAAGGTTCAATCAATTGTGTCAATGATGAGTTAATGAGCAAAGCAGAGATATTATTGCTTCGCCACTCACAATATGAATCGTTTCAAATCGAAATAGATAGTTTAGAATCTAAAGTAGAAATAAAACATGATAGTCGTCTGCGCACACTTACCCCTATAATAGACGAAAATAACTTGTTACGTGTAGGTAGTCGTATTGAGAATATAAAAGATGTAAGTCAGATGACAAAGAGTCCAATAATATTAGATGGTAAAAACTATTTAGCGCGACTTATAGTAATGCATTATCATATTAACGCAGCGCATTCCTCTAACGAAATGGTAGTCAATGAGTTGCGCCAGAAATACTGGATACTTAAATTGAGACCCACGGTTAGAACCGTGGCGAAACAGTGTTTGGTCTGTCGTTTTAGAAGAGCCTTACCTTCACCCCCACGGATGGGTGATTTACCTGATTGTAGATTGACTCACCATCAGAGGCCTTTCACTATGTGTGGACTGGACCTATTCGGACCGATAGATGTAGCTGTAGGTAGGCAGAGAGTGCATAGGTACGGCGTTCTATTCACATGCCTCACTGCAGTGAGGTATGTGAATTGTGCGCGCCGTGCACATCGAGTTAGTCTCCTACCTTACAACGGACTCACTCATAATGTCTTTGCGCCGAATGGCCGCTCGCCGAGGCTGGCCACATACTTTGTTCTCGGACAACGGTACCAATCTACGTGGAGCTGACACGGAGCTAAAGCGAGCGTACCAGGAGGTGTTAAAGAACGATGTCCTTGTAACAGAGACTACAAACAAGGGAGTAAGATGGAAGTTCTTACCTCCAGCTAGTCCACACATGGCCGGGGCGTGGGAAAGGCTAATTAGAAGTGTTAAGACCACCCTGAAAGTTGTACTCAAAGAGCGCGCTCCTAGAGAGGAGACATTGTATACATTTATGTGTGAAGTAGAAAATATGATAAATAGTCGACCCATAACTCACGTCTCGGTGGATCCACGTGACCCAGAGGCGCTTACGCCTAACCATTTTTTAATAGGATCGTCTTCTAACTTACCGCAAGCTGGCGTTTTTGATGACAGTGACCTTTATCTTCGAAAACAGTGGCGCATCGCCCAGCGCCTAGCTGATTTATTCTGGTCCAGATGGATGAAAGAGGTTTTACCTACACTAGCCCCCAGAACCAAATGGGTAGGAGAAGGCACACAACTAGGGGTAGGAGACCTTGTAGTTATAGCAGACCCGGCGTCACCGAGAAATGTATGGCTCAAAGGTATTGTAGATAAAGTGTATCCCGGAGCTGATGGCCGAGTCCGGACTCTAGACGTTAGAACTAAGTCAAGTGTATTGAAGCGTCCTGCTGCTCGGGTAGCGCTACTCCTGAGAAATGAGTGTCGTGATGACGACACTGTGGGGGAGGATGTTGTCGATGCGTCTAAATAAATGGTCCGCTCGGCTGTACCTGTAAAATAAATAAATATAGTTATTAGAAAAAAAAAAGAAATATATAAATGTGTATACTTACATAAGTTCACTTACCTTGATGTAGCTATCAGCTGTTCATTATTCTTGTAATTTCAACCTGAAAATATAATGTGTATTGGTTAATAAATATGTATAAGATAAATATTAGAAAGTATATACTTACCTGTTGTACTCACCTGTTATGTATCGATTTGTTTTCTTTTCTTAAATATACATATTCAAAGGAACCTCTTATACGTCGTCGGTTAAGCGAATAGTTCCATTCCTTTCCGTTCGGTTTGCTGTCTCTTTCGCTCGTACGACGACGAAGTTTCCCGAGTTTAGCCGAGGCGCTGGCGTCACCGCCGCCGCCGCCGCGCTCCCTATTCAGTCTCGCCCGTACAGCCCACGCTCGCGCACGCGTGCGCGTCCGCTGCCGCGTCATATAACTGGCTTCCTTTTGAATTTTCCAAAATATCTACCGTTTTTCATTCGCACTTACCTTCCATCGCCTACACTAGCTGAATTTCCCACGGGAACTGTGCTTTTTCCCGGG
Organism: Ephestia elutella; assembly: GCA_018467065.1. Taxonomy (NCBI): domain Eukaryota; kingdom Metazoa; phylum Arthropoda; class Insecta; order Lepidoptera; family Pyralidae; genus Ephestia; species Ephestia elutella. The sequence goes on along the minus strand of CM031587.1, from coordinate 7,440,367 downwards.
ATGGTCCTTTTCCCTTCTCCATACTTCCAGCTATGTGTATACGAAATTTCGACTGTACGATTTATTTATGGGTGAACCGACGACAGCCTAACAACTAGATTCTGTCGTTGAAACACCCATAAATGAATCATACTGTCGGCGAAACGTTCGTAGTTGTTAGGTTCTGTCGTTGAACAATTAGGCAGGGAAACGTTTGTCGGAGATAAGTTTCAGAATCGAAATTTCAGGAAGATTGGTTCAGTAGATGAAGCGTGAAGAGGTAACAAACAAATAAATAAACAAGAAAACTCACTTTCGCATTTATAATATTAGTTAGGATTAGGATAACTTACAGATTACTTTGATTTTATTACAGATACTACTAAAAATTGCCACGAAAGGTATCGATGCAGACAACATCGTGAGGAATGCCACCTTCATTCACAACTTGGATTTCTCCATCTTACTGAAGTAAGTTCATTTATCTTTTACTATAGCCTGTACCCGCGACTTCGTCCGCGCTATTTTTAATATCTCAGTTTCTAAGTGTTGTATCTAGAAGAAAGATCGTATCTAGATTTTAAGTTAGACTTTCAACAATACAATGTGAAAATGGTATCAAATTTTTTCCAATAGTTTTTGCGTGATTCCCCCCCCATACATACAGACAGAAAAAAGTATTGGCTTACGAAATGAAATTAAATGAAAAAGATTTTATTTTAATGGGCTTAAAAATAGCACTACTGAAGCGTCAATTACTTATTTTTTAATTAGTTGACGTCAGAAAATTACTTAAAGCTAAGGTTACTACCACTTAGTTCTATTAGCCCTATAAAAGTCCTCTAATATATTTTTTAAATCTTCTCTTTGTACAGACAAAGACTTGTTACAGTTTTATTATATGTATAGATAGATAGGATAACTATCTTACAGGCAGACGTTGTCCTGTCCTAGATATAAGATTGATCTATTTGAATTTTTTAATTTTTAAACTTTCAGCACGATGTCTCAACTGGACTACGACCATTTAGTTCTCCTATTCGGGGATCTGATCCTGGGCACCAGCTACGAGATAGAGACGGCGAGGAATATCTTCTTAGAAATGCTTCCTCACGCTAAAACCATCGACTGCGCGAGGTTCATCAAGTATTTGGTTGTTGAGAAGAAGGTAACTATGTTTCTTCAACTATTTATCGTAACTAATATTATAAATGCGAAAGTGAGTTTGTTTGTTTGTATGTTTGTTTGTTTATTTGTTTATTTGTTTGTTTGTTACCTCTTCACGCTTCATCTACTGAACCAATCTTCCTGAAATTTTGCATACACATAGTTAGAAGTACGGAGAAGGACATAGGGTACCTTTCATCCCGGGAACAAGCACTGTTCCCGTGGGAAATACACGCGGGCGAAACCGCGGGAAAAAGCTAGTTTGGAGGGTTATACGCAGATTATATGTGTACATTGTATGGGCCCGGGACTGTGTTCCCGTGGGAATTTCGGGAAATCCTCTCTCAGTGCTCCCCTACACTCCCTAAGGAACCTACATGACAAATTTCAGCTTCCTAGGCCCAGTAGTTTTGCCAGTGCGTTGCGTTGCCTATTTAGTTATTCAGTCAGTCGGTAACAGAAGAATTCTATACGTAGGTATTGATATAATTGGCAAGGAATATCTTCTTAGAAATAGTTCCTCACGCGAAATCAATCAACTGCGCGTTGTAATTACTTTTCCTCATCAATAATAAAGTCTACATCTGCGGAAACTGATTGGCAGAAAATGATTTCACGATAATCGTTAAACGCATCGCATACGCATTAAAATCGGATGAATTAATGCATGGAAATAGTTGAAATCAACCCCTAAGAGAAGATCAAAGTTTGTATTGAAACCATAAAGTTTTTTCAAAGATTTATTTTTTTAATGATTTTTTTTAAGTACTTCTTTTTCTTGGCGTGTCGATGCCATTCCAACGATCATTTCAAATTGTACCCGAAAAGTGTTCCGCCACTTTTATGGCCTCATCGGTGGCGGCCATCAGGTCATCCCGAGTGCAGGTGTTAGGGCACAGGGGGCAAGACAACAGGTGCTCCATGGTTTCATAATCATAAATTATAAATCATTTATTACCAAGAAAAGTTACAAATTACAAGTACTGGAGCTCCCCTTTGGGGAGAGACACCACACTCGCACACATTTTTTCTACTGAAACCCATAAAATTCTTCCGCAAATAGCAGCTAGTAAGTAATGATTATTTTGTTGTAGGAAAAAATCGAAGACGCCGCAATCATCGCCTTAATACGAAAACTGCCCTTCAACATAGCAAAATTCAACCAAACCCTGCTTGAAGAACTGGAGGTCCTCACCAAATTAGGCCTGGACTTCAGCCCGGAGATCAGGTAACTTTGACACAACTGCCCAAAAAATGGGAGTTATGTTTTCAAATTTGATGTAGATTTCACAGTTGTCATGCTGAATTTCTATCTTACTCAGCAGTGGTCGTTCTAAAAAACATTTCACTAGCAAGTTACTTTTTTTCTTTCTTATCGAGTGTGTTATTGGTGGTGGGTGAATTTCCCAAACGAGTTTTTCGATTGTACTTCTTGAAATTCGTAGTTTATAATTAAAATGGCGGACCGAATTATTTTTTTTTGTTAAGATAAGATAGTTATTGGTTTGTGGCAAAAATATATTTTTTTTGAGACTACTTTTGAGGGTAGAAATATATACATAAACACCAAATTTTCTGTAATCGGTGGCTGTTCTTCTACTGTTCTTGTAGACAAAGAAGCTCATAATTTATCAAATATGCGTAAATCCAGTTTAAAACTTATCCATTTTTATAGAATATTAGTTCCATTATTAATATGAAGCATATTTTCTTACATAACTAGCTAAGTTTTTTGCTGACAGGTTCAAACGTATTGTTTTACAAAACGTCCTGAGATCGGTGAGCAAAAGTAATTTAGGCCTAACATTACATATCAGAAAGCGAGGGTATCCCTGCCCCTAATTTTGTTTCACGTCAGTTTTGTGCTAAAGCGTAGGCAAGACGGACGTGCGCCAGATCGTCGCGTTTTCGCGCTAATAAGTTAAGTAAGCCATTTCAGTTTCTCCCGGACATTTTTTTCCTATGATCGGTGGTCTGATTTATCTAGTCTAAAAAGCAGTTATGTCATAGTTGTTGGATTCAAATACATGTAGTTAGAGTATAAGTTTAATTAACTGTTATTGAAAATAACGTACATATTATGCATCTCTTCTAATTTTTGAAAAGTGCATTTTTTCTGACCTCGGTGTTCTGAAGTCGGTGGCATCGGTGGACATTTTTGTCCACCGATCTCATAAAATCCACCGATAACACCAGAAAATTTGAATCGGTGGCATATGTCTGTAATCGGTGTCAAATTTATAATTTGAAGCACAGTTATCTGAAATCGGTGGACTGCTTTATCAAATCGGTGGGCAATTCTATCTTCTCGGTGGCTTGTTTTATGAAATCGGTGTGATTTCAATTTTTTTTCTAATATTTTATTAAGTTTTTGCATTAACACCTTAGGTTAAGTACTAAATCGTATTTTACATGTTCCACATCCCTAAATATATTACAAAACAGTTTTCAATATTAGAAGGCCACCTTCCATTATTGAATCTTATATCGGTGTATAATCTTCTCAAATCGGTGGATAGCCGTCTCAAATCGGTGGATAGGATTGTATACTCGGTGGACAGAAAATCTAATCGGTGGACAATTTACATAATCGGTGGCAACCAAATTTGATCTCAATTTTCTCCTTCGTTATGACTGATACGTTGTTGTCGTAAACAATGCAAATATATAATATCATAAGGAATACATAAAAACTCAAAAATACATAAAAAAAAGGAAAACAAAAAAATCCACCGATAACATAAAAAAATCACCGTTTGTTGAAATTCACCCTGGTATTATATTAACTGGTGTCAGATTTTATTCAAGTCGCCTAAAGGCATCTGACATGACTTTTACGACTACCGCCATTTAGAGTACACCTAGTAAACTAAACAGTCAGCCAATGTGCAGGTTTCTTCACGATGTTTTCCTTCACCGGAAGTAGGGTGTGGTCTATGAGAAAACTACCATGCATGAGTCAGATTGGTCTACAAACTCATGTGACACAGGTAGGATTTGAACCCGGGGGACCTATTCCACCGAGGCGTGGGTGTCATTACTACTTGGCCACCACGGCTTAGCAAGTTACTAGCAATTAGTTTGTAGCTTTGAGATTTATAATACACTGTGATTATATAATTCGTTTTCGTTTTCGAAGTTTAACTTGACTTTCAATGAAGGCACTTATACACATTTTTGGTTTTGATTTGAAATCTGGCGCAAATTTCATCTTGATACGCCGATTAGAGCTTCAAGAATTATCTTCCTACTTCTACTACTTCCTACTATTAAATAAATAAATAAATTACGGACAAATCCTCCTTCAACAATCCCTTGTGTGTCATGTGTAGATCATATAATAATTCAAAGCTCGATGGTTTTGACATTTTTGGACTTAGTTACAATCAATTCCGTACTTTTGTTCAAAAATTATTTCCATAGTGTTCTTTTCTTTTTAGTGGTAATCATTCCTACAAGAATTCATGTTTATGATTTTCGTGTTTTTCCTTATTTTCTATTTACTTTTCAGAGCTACACTTTTAGTACTGTTAATGGCTTGCTTAAATGGATCATGTTGTGTACACAATATTTTGGACGTTTACTGGATCTGTATTGCATACAACTTACTTATTTAAGATGTACCTTTGTAAACTGTCTGTTTTGTGTTCTTAATAAAATAAAATAAATAAAATAAAATCACACAGTACTAGCCCCAAAGTAAGTTCGAGACTTGTGTTATGGAATACTAACTCAACAATACTTATTTTAACAAATAAATATAAAGATAAACATTCAAGACCCAGGTCAATCTGAAAAAGATCATTTGTCATCTTGACCTGACCTAACATTCGGGTTCGAAAAAAAAGCGGACGACGCGACGTCGCGGGTAAAAGCTATATAATTAACAACGTGACTTTTTTGAAAATAATTTGGTAATTGCTATGATTTTTTTAATGATGATTATATAATTAGATCTGATGATTATAATATAATTATATTCTTCATAGAGTTATCAAATAAAATGATACGATTCTTTCACTGATGATTCCTTAATTAGATTCTTTCAAGAGGTTTCAATTAAAATATCCTCTTGTCGTTTCCAGGCGAGCCGGCATACTGAGCTTCGCAACACTGGTCCACAAAACTCAGTACACGCACAACCAGGCCAGCTGTTCTACCAATTACTTGGACTACATCGTTGTGAAGTACTTCCGGATGTACAGTGGTAAGTCACCATCTTTTTAGGGCTCCATAATCAGACCAGCGTAGTCCAGGAGATGCAATACACGCACAATCAGGCGAGTGGACTATAAATATTGTTGTCAAGTATTTCAGAATAATAAGCTTAAAGTTTCTCAGCTTGCTATGGAGAGAGCTATGCTTGGGATCTCATTCAGGGATCGTATCCGAAACGAGGTTATCCGACAGAGAACTAAAGTCTCCGATATAGCCAAAAAGTCAGCACGCTGAAGTGGCTATGGGTTGGCCACGTCTGCAGAAGAACTGACAGCCGCCTAAGCAGACGTGTTCTCGAGTGGAGACCGCGCATGGGCAAGCGCAATGTGAGACACCCGCTGGCAAGATGGCGCGATGACCTGCGCAAGATTGCAGGGAATAACTGGATGCGTAAAACGCAAAACCGGCGGAAATGGCGCACTTTGGGAGAGGCTTATGTCCAGCAGTGGACTGCTACAGGCTGATGATGATGATGACTTCAGAATGTTCAGTGGTAAGCATTACAACTACACCTATTACCTCCTCTTACAAGGATCACTATAAATTGATCTACCAAGAATCAAGAAGAGAAGTCCGATAGATCAAACTGTATGGAACTAAGGAAAAAATCCGTGTGTGGTTCGATTAATCGAACAGTGCCATCGAACCTCACGATCAAAGGGATATCCTTGAGCTATCTAGAGCGTCGTGCATGCGTCTTTGCGTAGACCATTCGACAGTATTACCTACCGGACAAAATTCTGCCAAAAATACCGAAAATCGACCAATGAAAGGAGTGTAGAAGATGATAAGAGTAATTATTTAATAAGATAAAATCTTGTGTCAAAAATAAAAAAAATTAAACCATAATCAAATTCCTACATTCCAGACTGCCCACAATACATAGACCGTCTGACGTGGCTGCAGGGGCTGTGCAATATCGGGTACGCAGCCCAAGCGTACACCAACGTGATCTACGGTGACCCCACCAAGGAGAAGCATGAGAGGCTCTGGGCTGCCTTCAGCAGCAAACCTGAGGGTCTCTATGAGGTCCCGTTTGTGGTACCATTATTTATTATACTAGCTTTTACTCACGGCTTCGCTCGCGTGAATTTTCCATGCGAATAGTGCTTTTTCCCAGCATGAAAGGTACCCTATATCCTTTTCAGTACTTCTAACTAAGTGTATGCGAAATTTCAGGAAGATTGGTTCAGCAGATAAAGTGTGAAGAGGTAACAAACAAACTAGCTTACGGATGTATAATATTAGTGAGGATTAGGATTACAGACTTCAATAAATAGTTGGCGTACTTACGGTTATAGTCCTATTAAGAACTATAACCGTAAGTACTCCAAGGAAGTTGGCAAAGACTAAAGACTCTATAAAATATGAGTTGCTCTGGGCCGCCTTCAGTAGCGCGTTGTGTGAAGCTAGCCCACAGGGCAGTCATGTACAGTTAAGCAGTATGATCTAAAGGGCGTGATTTGGACTGCTGGTGGCTGGTGTACATCGAGATGACAATTTTTCGAAACATTTTTTATTGAAGTTTTCATTACTTCCAGCAGGTCCTAAAAACCAACCTACCAATCCTGACAAACGAAACCGAGCATATCCAACTGCGCATAGTCGCGATCCACAACATGTTGAGCGCGCACAGCCTTGCAGAGAGCGACTTCCTGTTCCTCCACAATTACATCAAGAACTCCACTCACGATCAACTCAAGCGCTTCTGGTCTGCTAGCGTTCGGACCATGAAGGACCATAGCGATTTTGCAGGGTATAGGATTGCGTGAGTATTCTCTCTCTTTAGTCTTTTTATTGATAGAGATCGTTGGATCGGAGGGCGGGACACTTAGCCAGATACAAAGATGATCGCTAGACAATCGTCTGTACAAAGTGGAAAGGCCCTGGAGCCGACAGGAGGAAACCAGGAAAACCCAAAACACGATGGCCAGATGACATCAGACTCAATCTGTGTGATTTGTCCGTATATCCTCCTTTAGTGGTATGCCTCATGACTGAGGGTCGTGGTCATTATGTCGAATGAAACATACAACAACTATCTTGTTTTGCCATTTCCTTCTCCATTTCACATGCTTCTTCTTCTTGTACACACTATATAGCTGGCCGTATATATTTTTTATCAATTCCGAATTCTATTCTCAGATCATCATACGTCCCGTTCGTCATCACCGACCTCCCTGCCCCCTCCAGCGAGTACTGGGCGACCAGCAACAACATCATCAGCGATGGAGACGCGTCAGTTCATTTGATGTCCATCGGTGATGACGCGATGTTGCCTGCTTTCGCTGCTGTCAGGTTCTCTACTGGTGGACTTAGGCCTTATCACGCTGGCGTAAGTATTTTATTTATTTAACTTCTTTACAAAAACATGTAAATGGCGGACTTAAAGCCGGAGGCTTTTTCTACCAGTCAACCAAGAGGTGATGCAGAGAGAATAGATATCATTTTGGGGTGAGTGGAAATGCTAGGGGCATAAAAACACTTAAAAAGAAAAGTCAAGAATAACTTAAGAAGACCGAAATTAGAACAATCACAAAAATGGGTAAGAATAAGTAAGTAGTATATATTATAGTAAGTATGAATATTACTAGCACGTGAAAAGGCCAATTTTCAATAAAATGATTTTGACTTAGCTTTGCCCGCAACTTACCCGCTCGCGTGTTTGTTTTTCATTCGCGTGACGGATTTCAAAATTCCTGTATTAGCTCAACTGAGGTTCCTTTATTCCTTTATCAATGCTCAGATTTCGAGCCTGGAACCTTTTGACACACCTTTTGAACCTTTTGAATATACATATACTTAATTAACGAGTAGTTGCCGAGACGTGGACAGCGAATAGTAGGTACGACCAAACTGTGGAACCAACTTGCTTCGGCGGTATTCCCGAACCGATACGACATTGGATCCTTCAAAAAATGAGTCTACATCTTCTTGAAAGGCCGGCAACACTCTTGTGATACCCCTGGTGTTGCAGTAGTCTATGGGCAGCGGTAATCGCTTACCATCAGGTGACCTGTTTGTTTGCCGCCCTATGTTATAAAAAAGGTAAACCACTAACCCGTTGGTCAGATGAAATTATTTGGATTGCGGGAAAGCGATGGATGAGACTGGAACAGGACCTCAAGAAGTGGTGCGAAAAAGAGAAGCCTAAACCCAGTAGTGGGTTAATGTGAGCTGAATATGATGCAATTAATTTGTTTTAGGTGTACGTAATCGCTCAAGGGGTATCAGAAGACTTGTACAAAGAACTGAAGGGGTTTAACGCGGAAACAATGAAAATAGACGATCTTAAAATTGTCCTGCAGAAAATGACCGCGTGGGGCCGAAAATTGCCGGACAAAGTAAGTACCCTATTATTATCTACCTTACCGTAATAAAAAAATCGGAATAAATGGCATGTGCTGTAAATTATTGCACCCGAGCGCGAGCTCGAAGTGCTTTGCTCTCGCTTTTTGACAGTTCCCCCAGTTTCGGAACATAAATTGTCTTTTTTATTTTGTGCCTGGAAATTTGTGTTCCCGTGAGAATTTCAGAAAATACTCTCTTAGTGCTTCCCTACACTCCTTAAGGAACCTACGTGCCAAATTTCAGCTTCCTACGCCCTCAGTCAGTCCCGAAAAATTTTTCTTTTACGATTGATTATGATTATTTTAGATTGCAAATGCGTCAGTCGTTATGAGTCTATTTACAAATTTGCCAATTATGTTTTTACGTAAGTATATTTTATTTATTTATTGTACTTATAAAAAATACAGAAGTATACTTACAAATAGGAGAGCTTAATGCTAAGGCATTATCTATCATGTAACCATCATCATCATCATCATCAGGTCATGAGACCTTTATGTATCCAACATTTATATTTATCCAACAGGTACACATCGACATTGTAGTGAAAGTCCTGGATATGACGGTGTACGCCACACATTTGAACCAGACACGGAAATATTTTGCTGATGGTAAATATGTCTTTAAACTAGACTTATTCCTGCGACTTCTTACGCATAAAAAACGTGTTTTTTAACTCTCGACCCCACGAGAGTAGTGTTATAAGTTTGATGTGTTTGTGTATCTGTGGCCTCGTAGCTGCCAAACGATGAATCGATTTTGACCTATTTTTTTGTGTTTGTAAGGTGTCTTAGTGAGTGTTCTTAACCATGATTCATCGAAGTCGGTTCAGCCGTTTAGGAGTAATCAGCATTTTTGAACGCGAAGTCGGGGGTTTTTGTAAATTTGTAATTATTTTGACTATTTTTTTGTTTCAGCAATGTTTTCAGCTTTAGACTTTCTGAGGTTAGGCAGCCACATAAACCAGCAACTGATACATGTGCCGTCGCAAATGGAGGTCCATATTCCTAGTGTTTTGGGTAAGAATTATATTATTTTGTAATCACAATAATGGGATCATAGAAGCGCCCGACAGACCCATCCCCGGCCTTCACACTATCATATTTTTAATTTTGAGTATGATGGCGGGTCAAAAATATATACGTAATCATAACAGTGTTAACGTAGGGAATATGAAATTGGCGCTTTTTATAGATACTTAAAGTTAAAGTTGTGTAATAGAAAAGTTTGTTGTTGCGGTCCCGGGCTGTTTAATTCTTAACTAGCATAGGCCCGGGACCGTGTTCCGTTGGGAATTTCGGGAAATCTTCTCTTAGTGCTCCCCTACACTCCCTAAGGAATCGACGTACCAAATTTCAGCTTCCTACGTCCAGTAGTTTTGGCTGTGCGTTGGTCAGTCACTCAGTCAGTAACGGAAGAATTTTATATACAACTAGCTGGCGCCTGCGGTTTCGCCCGCTTAAATTTCCCACAGGAACCATGCCTTTTCCGGGATGAAAGGTACCCATTGTCCTTCTTCGTACTTCGAACTATGTATATGCGAAATTTCAGGAAGATTGGTTCAGTAGATGAAGCGTGAAGAGGTAACAAACAAACAAACAAATAAACAAACTCATTTCGCATTTATAATATTAGTTAGGATGGATAATGATGATTATTAAGTGACAAATTTTCAGGAATACCAATAAGACTCCACACCAGCAGTATGTCTTTCGCATCGATTCGAGGCAACTTGTCAGCTTCCGAGAATCTGCTCATCAGAAATGATCTCCATGTAAGGTAATTGTAATTTAATTTATCATTTATATATACACTTTTCATTACTCATACTCGGGAAGTAGGTCTAAAGTTGCCTGAGGGTTGAAAGTAATACTTTTTAGTCTTAAGGAGAATTGTTTTCAACTGACAGCTGTCAAATAATTTAAAATAACTAACCACCTTTACAACTGGTTTTTGAACCATGTTACAACTTTCTATTGTATGAAATAACATAAAGTTAAAAATATATTTATTAAATTACTTTATAATATAATCTACTTTCATCTATTTATTTATAGTAACATAGATTTGGGTAAATTATTTATCATTTTTCAATGATGGAAATTAAAAGTAATTTATAAAGGCGTCGGGATGTGACGACCCCATCGCCCGCTGGATCTCCAGTGCAATCAGTCAACGCAGGGGCAGCTTGTGACGAGCTGTTGGTGAGCGGCGTCACCACGGACCCGATCTCCAGGGGGACCACACACACACGCACCTACACACACACATACACACAGTGACACACCCCCGCCTCTGGCTTCGCCTCCGGCCGGCTCAGAGTGGAGTAGCAAGAGCGGAACACTCGCTCCAGGGTGGAAGAGTAGGTATTGCACGTAATGGCGTAATAACGGGGAAACCCGCTCTCGGGGCTCACCCCCGTGAAGGTGAAACCGGAGCCGCACCTCGCGACACCCTTAGCTGCTCACATTGTGTTGCGCCCTGGCCGCCAACTGGTGGCTTAATTAGGGAGGCCCACAGGCTGTACAGCCAAAGAGCAGCAAGTCACCATCTGCCTAACTTAAATTGTTGTGAGAGATTTAAAGGTAGATGTCCGTATCTCACTCCATAACCCAGCAATCCGGTCCACTAGCATCCCCTCCACATAGCCCAAACTTTGTTAATCCCTACCTGGCAATAGTTCGGCAGTTGTGGAGGACTGTCCGTTAGTATATCCCTATGGTACACTAAGGACAGATCTCCGCAGATGCAGCCATCTCACTTTTTGATTAAAAAGTACAAAAAGGCCTCTTCATGTTGGCTTTGGCCCCATGAACGCCTCAAAGCGACCGGGTCCCAATGGACCCGTGTCTCTGAAAAGCGTACCAACATAATAATAATTCTTTTATTTCGACCAACAGGGATCATAATTTGTTAGTAGCACAGATAACTTAAAACCTAGTATTAGTACATACACAAAAACACACATACAGACATCACACCTGTTCGTTTTTCAGTACGTGTATCATTGAACAATGATACACATACTGAAAATCGACACGTGATGCAATCATCTTCAGAATACCGCTGGAGCTGGCCCGAAGTCTGCTTGCCAGGGATGTGCACCGTTTGCGGATAGTGGTGTAAAAACAATCCACCCTCGCCTCGGCGAACATCCCCTTCGCGCTACAACGTCGAGACAACCCCAACAACACTCTGAAGGCATCATTATATTGGACTCGTAGGGCGCTAAATTGCGTTTGTGTATATTGCACCCATAGGCTGCTCGTGTAAAAAGATGTGCAGTATGCTCTAAAGAGTTATTTTAACTTCTCGAGAACAACAAGCAATCCTACGGGCTATCATATTAGCGCGCATTGATAGCGCCCTACGCTCCCGTTCAACATCAGTATTGTCCTTCAAGTCGGAGGTCAACCAGTGTCCAAGATATTTAAATTTGTAAAAAGGGTTTACAAATAAGAGCAAGGGCGTCTTATTTAATTTTATAGGTGGAATAGTATCCGGACGTTTCCTTCCGGCTTGAAAGACCATACATACACTCTTCTGCTCGTTATAAATTAAGCCATGACTAGTGGCGTATCGCTCACATACACTCGACAACCTGTCGAGACCACAGGGAGAGGCACTCAGCAGAGCCATGTCGTCCGCGTAACTAATGTTATTGAGACATACGTCATCAATATGGCAGCCGACATGCAGGCTGCTGAGCTCCCCAATCAATGCATTCACGTACAGGTTGAATAGCTTAGGCGAGGACAGCCCTCCCTGTCTTACTCCACACTCCAACCTGTATGGCTCTGAGAAAGCATTCGACCACCTTTACGACATTGACCTGGTTAAGATACCAGAACTTGAATAAGTTACACAGTTCAGGTGGTACTTTCATTTCGCCTAGCTTCTGCCACAAGATGTCGTAGGAAACCAGGTCGAAAGCCTTCTACAGATCCAAAAAGCAGCTGTACACAGGGGTATTTTGCTCCGTATAGTACTTGACAGTCTGGTTCAAACTCAAAATTGCGGTCTCAGTGGATAGGCCGGGTCTAAAACCAAACTGGTTGTCATGTAATGTAATATACTTATCCAGTTGTTTATTGAGCAGACTATCAAGCACCTAAATAGGTAGCTGGCCAGTCACAGAAATAAATACGCTGGAAAAGCTGGAAAGCCGCAATTCGATCTTCATTTGTTTTTTCGAGTTGTAGAGTTTTGTTTATTTATACTCCCGTCTATAGCAAAGATTTGTTTTAACTCATTTCTTCTTCAGTTAATTGATGTTTTTATTTTTACTTTCCTTGTATTCGTAATGAAAAAGGTACAGTTTTTACTTCGGGTGAAAGATTTATTTAGTCCATCGAACTAAAATCCATTCTAAGGAATGAGCGATTTTTCTGACAACTAAATTAAGAAAAAAAAATCAGTATAAAAAAGTCTCAACAGAATTTTATTGAAAGCCGAGTCGTAATAATGGCTAAACCTATATGGTGCGCCTTTTATTGTCAGCCAGAGGCAGAAAAAAATCACATAACAGTTTGACAGTTACACAAATTACAATATTGATACGTTTTAGATTTTTTTATTAGGTTTTACTTTTTTTTAATGCCAATACCGTGCATTTTTGCTTTTTGAATGGTCTCTCCTTTTACTAAGCGCCACCTATATGAATTCATCTGGAACTATTTTTTTTTAATTTGGGTCTCGGAAAATCCCTCATTGCAATTGATGTTTCTTCTTCTTTTCGAGTCGTAATGGCTATGTCAAATCAGTTGAGACCAGTATGTGGCCACGGCAATATCATTGTCCTTGGCCTCGTTGAGGTCCTCCAAGGTGCATGAAATAGGGCAGTTGGGACATGCCAGGAGGTGATCCATTGTCTGAATCGCACCACAGTCGCACAGGTTATTGTTTGAAGAGCCCCACTTTTTACGGTTTTCTTGGCGTCTCCCAACACCAGCCCGCAGTCTGTCAATTGATGTTTGATATGTTTTTTAATATAGATAGTAATTAACCTATTTCCAATTTGACTCAGATACCAAGGCATAGCCCTGGCTTCTGTTGTCCACCGACGGTCTACTACTGCAATCAGAACACGTGGCAAGAATACAGAGCTCAGTTGTCGCGCATCTACCGATGAAGTTCAACATCTCAGTGGAAGTAGAGTAAGTACTTACAGATACTTACTTACTCCGTTGGCTCAGTGACCCCAAAGTGGATCTTGGCCTCCGAAACGAGAGAGGGCCATCTACTTCTATTCTGCGCGGTGGCTCGCCAGTTATCCGCTCCCAGCTCACGCAGATCAGCCTCCACAGTGTCTCTCCAGCGATATCTGAGGCGCCTGACTGGGCACCTTCCCACTTTCCCCGGGTAGGCTGATTTGACGTCACGACGCCTTCATTCTCTCGAGATGAGAGAGAGATGATGATGAGGACTTACAGATGCAGTACGTCTTTATCCACAGAAATTAATCAAGATAGAACAGCGACGCGAGTGCGTTGCTAAGGAATCGCCCGTGTCAATTTTTGCATAAAACACAATTTGTGCACGCCCCCAATCTCTGATGTGTATTTAAATTTTGTATCCACCAGGCAACTTTTGTAGCTTTACTTATGTTCTCCATATATCTCATGTACTCAAATATGTTTTATAAGTCTGTTCACTTAGAGGGGAGAGGCTGGTGTACTGAGATACAGGCTCTGCTTAGTTCAGACACCAGTCTGTCACGATCTTATATTGTTATTCTTAACCTTAAACTTCTTATTTCTGTAAATGTTCGATTGTGGAGAGAAATTAAGTAATTCTGAATGTATGTAAAGATATGTTATGAGAAGAGCGGAGAAAAACAATCTTGACGCTGGATTATAATTCAAGATTTTCTATTCAATTTACTTCAGAAATAGCCACGACCTGGTCAGTGCATTCCACTCGAAGAAGGGCGGGATAGCGATGCACAGTAGGAAAGAGATAACAATATTGACGGACTACGTTCAGCATGTGAAGACTGTGGGAGGAGAGAAGAGATGGGTGAGATTTCTGTTTTTTTTTAATACCACAGATAAAATAATTGCTAGAAGTAGGTATTGATGCACTCTATCATACAATAAAAATGCGCCTCTCTAGTAGACAATATTAGTTGCCTATTTTTTATTCGTATAATCGCAGTTAGAGGGCATCACTGAGCTGGAACAAAATATAATTATACAATGCACACTTTACTGACTGTGCGTGCTAAATATTGTAAAGTACGTAGTTGTAGTAGTTTGAGGCGGTGGTGGCCGAGCGGTAGGGCGCCCGCGACACCGCAAAGGTCCCAGGTTCAAATCCTGCCCGTGCTACATGAGTTTGTATACCAACCTGACTCATGTACCTATGTTAGTTTTCATCGACCACCACTTGCTTTCGGTGAAGTAAAACATCCTCAGAACCTGAACTCTGGCAAAGAAAAAATACACTAACGCGAAACTCGATTATCAGCTAGTGTGTGAAATGCAGAAGGCAATGGCAAACCACTCCATTTAAAAATTGCCAAGAGAGTCGTTGTGTGTGTTTCATACCATACAATGACCACGACTCTCAGTCATGAGGAAATACAACTAAAGAGAGAGACGTTTTTTCTAAATAGATGACGTGAAATCAACTTTTGAGGTATACATTTTCTTATGTCGCTATCTTTTGTCGTGTTATGGTTACTAATTGGCAAATGTTGTAGTTGAGACGCCGGACCCAATGATAGTACTGAATGAAAGTTTCAAAATTTGCTTACAGGATGGCGCCACTGGCTATTTCTCGGACTGCCGACTGGAGGGATCCTTTGTTGATTTGATGAACAAAGCATTCGGAATAAAAGTTAAAGGAGACGTACGGTAAATATAAATTCACTAGCTGTTGCTTTCGGCTTTCTCATCCCCCTTAGGAGTGGATTTTTCTTAGAGCTCACGTACACGATAACACTTTCCAATTTCCAACCTTTTTTTATTGTTTTACAACAAAATATGGAATCCGACGTATATTGACGTATAATGTTTCCTTATAAGTATGATTTTATCATCCATTCTTGAATAACGTTACAGCTAATTTTCCCTCTTTTTGCTTCCAATCTCTCCCCTCTCGACAAAAAGTTTCAAATAAATCAAGTAACACGTGTGCCCAGTTTCGTAAGGACCCGTTCAGCGGACCTAGAGGTCGCATGTCTGAATGGATCCTAACAAACCCACATCCTGACAAAAGCAAAATCGACCAGTCTAAATGGATTATTTTATTATTTACTATATGGGGACGCCAGCGCGAGCACCAGACGGGTGATCAGTCCACTTATGCTGGGACCATTTCACCCAATTCCCCGAGACCCGTATAGGGTTTTGAGTTACCTGGTAACTCACGTTTGTGGCGACCCACTGATTCTACCTGTTACTTTGCAGAATTTTAACAACTGCCCTATTGTAATGTCGCTCAGATCATCCTCAGATAGGGCGTCTGAGCCCAATATCATCATCATTATCGTCAGCCTGCCATGACCCACTGCTGGGTATAAGCCTCCTTTTGTCTACGCCAACCTTCTCCTTCCTGGGCTATTGCAATCCAGTTCTTTCAGCAATTCTTTACATCTTCAACCCATCTTGCTACCGAGTGTCCTACGCTTCTTCTCCCATTTCTAGGGTACCACTCGACGATTTTTATGTAGGATTTTTATATATTTTCAGCTTTCTAGACCCAATATTAAAGCTAGGGTACTTCCTGAAGAATATGATCCTGTCGACAGTGCCCACCTCAAATTCCTGTGGGCTGGTCCTCCCAATCCACGGCAAGGAGGTGGAAAAGGTCATAACCTTGCGACTGAAGATATCTCATCAAAATTACAACGTTTTCAATATGGAGTTGGTGCCAGAAATCAAGTATTACAAGTAAGTTTTTTTTTATTTTGACAAACGGGTCGCTCACGTGCTGTTATCTTCGAGCAACAAGGACTTCCGCACGCGGGTCCGTGTTGCTCTATGGCTGTTATGTAGGGATTGCTGACTAAAAACGAGCAATCGGGACCTGATGGTAGGTGATCACCGCTGCCAATGGATTACTGCAATTGTGTGACAAGAGTGTTGCCTTTCAAGAAGACATGGACTCGTTTTTAGGGCATCCATGACTCTAATATAAATAGCATGGGCCCGAGATTTCGTTCCCGTGGGAATTTTAAGAAATCCTCTCTTAGTGCTCCCCTACACTCCCTAAGGAACCTACATGCCAAATTTCAGCTTCCTTCGCCCAGTAGTTTTGGCTGTGCGTTGTCTGTCAGTCACTCAGTCAGTAACTATAACGGAATTTATTGATTGTTTGACTTATTTTCACAGAACTGGAAAATCAGACGAAGCTTACCTAAAATCCGTTTCTAAAGCGGATTTGAAGATAACCAAGAAACATTTCAACTTGACAATAGTGATCGATAATGAAGGATATGATATCAATAACTATGATTATCCAAGGGATTTAAAAGTAAGTACTATAGTTGTTGTTATTTCATAATCAAACGTGCTTCTATTGGCACAAATAGAACATTTTTTCTGTAGGTACCTCAAAAGGCAACAACCTAATTATTAAAAAAATAAAAAACACGACTGACAACTCACATAGTCTATGTCACTCGGAAGAATGCAAGGAATCTAGAAATACCTCTCACATCAAAATCGGTTCAGCCGTTCAGGACTTATGGTGGAATAAAGATTACATACATACATGAACTCTGAAAACATAACATTCCTTTTTTGATCAGTCGTGTAAAAACAGAACCATAGGATCATTTTGATGTTCGTCTACGAGTATCCGTCTTCATGTCAAGACTCAACACCCTTTTTCTTAGTAACACGTAGAGGCTCAAGTTATTTACATCAGACTAGTATGGGTTCGGGACTTTATTCCCATGGGAATTTCGGGAATTCCTCTCTTAGTGCTCCCCTACACCTACAGGAACCTACATGCCAAATTTCAGCTTCCTACGCCCAGTAGTTTTGGCTGTGCGTTGTCTGTCAGTCACTCAGTAACGGAATATTTTTTTAGGTAGATTGATTGATTTATCTTGGATCAACGTCTCTATCCTAACTAATATTATAAATGCGAAAGTGAGTTGTTTTTTTGTTACCTCTTCACGCTTTATCTACTGAACCAATCTTCCTGAAATTTCGCATACACATAGTTAGAAGTACTGAGAAGGACATAGGGTACCTTTCATCTAGGGAAAAAGCACGGGTCCCGTGGGAAATTCACACGGCCGAAGCCGCGGGCAAAAGCTAGTTGGCTATAAAATAATCAATCTTAAACGTCGTTCACGTATGTCGCAATTTTTTGCATATTTTTTCGCGACTGACTTAAAAGGAGTGTTATGTTTTCAGGGTTCATGTTTGTTTGTAGGTATATGTATGTAAGTTTCTTTATTCCACCATAAGTCCTGAACGGCTTAACAAATTTTGATGTGAGGTATTTTTAGATTCCTCGCATTCCTCCGAGTGACATAGACTATGTGAGTTGTCAGTCGTGTTTTAATCAGCTTGTTCTTTTTCAGTTAAACTTCACCCACCTAATAGACTACAGCCCATGGATAGACCAGGACATCTCAACATTACCACTTCCATACAACGGGACCACATCGCTGATGTACAGCAGCGGGCAGACAGACAGACAGACGAAACTCGACGTGAAGTTCAGCTTTACGCCTGGGAATACGTCTTCTGGAAAGAGTTTCGCCGTCGATGTCGTAAGAGATAGAAAGGTATGTAACCCCAACTAATTTTATAGGCTAGCTTTTCACCACGGCGTCGTTTGCCTGAATTTCTCACGGGATCAATACTTTTTCCCGGGATGAGAGGTAGAAGGTACTACGACACATGAAGAAGTATTATAATGAGTGTGTTTTAAAACTGGTGTCAGATTATCTCCTAAAGGTATTTTTCTTTGCCTAAAGGCAAACTAAAGGCAGACTTGATGACAACTGCTGCAAGATGGCGGTAGTAATCAAGTCTGAATTTAGGCGACTTGAGAATCTGACACCGGTTTAAACACACTCATTTTATTATATCATGATATTTGAATATTCCAGATGCCAGAATTAATAAACTCGATAGCCAAATTGCTAAGTTCTGATCCCCGAAGCTGTTTTAGACAGACTGATGAGAATTGAGAGGTCCGATGTCTACGGACCACTGCGATCCTTCACTATATTCACTATTAAGGTATTGTTTTAAATTCTATAATTTGTTAATGCAAAGAATTTTGTGACCATGTTTGATGCTCCTTTACAGAAAACACTAGGCACTTTTAAAAAATCGTTTTTATTTTGTACACTGCTAAAGTAAAATGTAGATCATTAGACAAGGAATAATATTATTCCGAAATTCTAACAAGAACGAAGAACCAACTTCTTTACTAACTGAACGAAGGTTAAGTTAATAAAGAATTTCGTAATGGAATATGAAACTTGCCATTTTGATACTTTGATTTCAGCAATGCATTTGACCCGATTGATATCGCCATTACTAGTTATACTTTCTCTTTTCATAGTTTTATCATAGTTTATTTCCTAGTTCTTCAATAATGCATGCAGTTACTGGCAAAAAAATCTAATTTGTTAAAATAACTGATAATGTTTGCAAGTTTTCGTCTGGTGTTCCGCAGGGTAGTGTCTTATCTCCAATTTTGTTACCAATTTTTATACGTCATCTTAACATAGGTAGGTATATATAAAAATGGATGCTGATTTTCTGATTGTCATTTCATCGCAAATCTAAAAATCATTCAACCTAGACATTGCAGATGGTGTTTTTATAGCGTAAGAAAGCAATTTTTGAAAGTGCTATCCTTAAAACGCTTCAACGCAAACAAAGGCTAGTTAGTTAAATGTTTAAAAGTGTTCACAATGACTTCCTTTCCAGGAGAACGATACTGGTTTTACATCAATCAGTAATGACAAAATCGAAACAGTATTTGAGACGCCGACACCTAACACTTTCCAATACATAGACAGTTTCACTACCACACAGAGGATGAAGAAAATTGGACTGTATAGTAAGTTTTTTTTGTTCAATCATACTAATATAAGTATTTTAAAATTGTTACTAATATTAGTTAGGAAGGATTAAGATTAGGATAGGAAATGCCTGTATTAAGTTATAGGAAATCAAAGTAGATGGCGATATGCAAAAAACAAACCATAAGTTAGTTATGCTGGTGTTGCCACTGGCGTGAAAAAATATCGCAGTTTAATTTACTATTGAATAAATAGAAATAAAATTCTTCTATTTCAGGCAGAACCCATAGTATTAGTAACAAAGACAAATAACTAAGTTAGTATTTTATCTATATCAAAATCTGTTGATGGTTTAGTGTTTTTGACTAGGTGGACGCGAGTTCAGTGCTGCATGACACCACTGTCCACGTCAACCTAGCCGCAATCATTTTACTCTTGTGAATCAATAAAAAAATTACTTTTCAGAGGAATGTCGCGTCCAAGAATCTATAGTGAATACTTTGCGAGGTACAGTCGAACGCGTAGACCCTCAGCCGTGTCCGAATAGTGTGGTGCTAGCTGACTGTACAAGCGAACCTAAGTAAGTTTTTTTAATTGTGAATAATATCTAAGTGGATTTTTTCCCCACCAGTAATGTATTAGGGAAAACCAGTAACATTTTTTTCTACATCATTGCAGCTTTTGTTTTGTCCGTCTTCGGAAATAGGTCTCCTCCATACTCTTCCATAGTATTAGATTCTTCCATTTAGTAAGAGAAATCAAGTATCTGGGTGTTATCATAGACGACACACTTACCTTCAAGACTCACATCGTGGACACTTGCGAAAGCGAAAGTGGCCATGATGCAGTGCCGAAGAGCGATAGGAAAACCTGGGGAATTAAACCCGAAATATTCATATGGGTATACAAGGCAATAATAATGCCAAGAATTCTTCACGGTGCCATAGTGTGGTGGCATAAAGCTGCTCAAAGTACCAACAAAAGGGAACTAGACAAGGTCCAAAGACTGGCTGGACTGATGGTATCGGGGGTGATGAAATCAACCCCGACGGCGTCACTAGAAATGGCCCTCGGTCTAAATCCATTGGACATAGAAATAAAAAGGAGGGCAACAGAGCAATGGTTTCGACTAAAAAGCCATAAACTCTGGAAAGGGATACACACAGACAAAGGTCACGTGGAAATAGAACGCGAATATATAGGTAACCTGTCAATGATCCTAGCAAATAATGATCTCATTAGGAAAGCAAGGATCTTTGACAAAAAGTACAAGATACACATAGGTACCAGAGAAGACTGGAAAGTCGCAGATGAGGCGGGCATTGTCGCGACAACCTGTTTCACTGATGGCTCCAGGAAAGAATCTACAAAGCTATCTGGCTCCGGTATACTGATCACACATCAGGACGGTACAGAATATGAAAGAACCGTAAAATTGGGTAAATACGCTAGCGTGTTCCAAGGAGAAATAAACGCAATCCTAGAGTGTGTGAACACTATAAGCGAATGGAATATTTTGGAAGCCAATAGAAGATGGAGAAGAACTAGAAGTCTAAGACAATCTAAAATCTTCATCAAAGCAGCAGACCAACAGAAATCAAAACACCTGCTCAAATTGAGCAGGAAGAACATTAGAATCATTATAGGAATCCTCACAGGACACTGTCAACTGAACAGGCACTTGACAGTGATTAAGCAAATGGACGATCCCATTTGTCCCAGCTGCCTGGAAAGAGGAAACTAGCTTTCACTTAGTAGCAGAATATCCTGCATTTGCCGCTGCAAGGAGAGAAATATTGGGCTCAGACGTCCTATCTGAGGATGATCTGAGCAACATTACAATAGGGCAGATGTTAAAATTCTGCAAAGTAACAGGTAGATTCAATGGGTCGC
The DNA here is from genome assembly GCA_018467065.1 of Ephestia elutella. Taxonomy (NCBI): domain Eukaryota; kingdom Metazoa; phylum Arthropoda; class Insecta; order Lepidoptera; family Pyralidae; genus Ephestia; species Ephestia elutella. The sequence continues at coordinate 7,418,757 of CM031587.1, read as the reverse complement.
CACCAACGTGAGTTACCAGGTAACTCAAAACCCTATACGGGTCTCGGGGAATTGGGTGAAATGGTCCCAGCATAAGTGGACTGATCACCCGTCTGGTGCTCGCGCTGGCGTCCCCACATAGTAAATAATAAAATAAATAATAATACTCTTCCATAACTTCCTGTCTCTAGCCTCATCCAGTTGTGACCGACATGCTTCCTAATATCGTTCACCGATCCCTTTTTTCATTTTTTCTACATACATACATAATATTGTCAGTCACGCCTTTTTTCTCGTGGAGGTAGGCAGACTAGCGATTTCCACTTGCTACGATCTTTACAGATCTCTACTGTCTACACTCATCACTCTCTTCATACTTGCTCTCCGGTTATGGGTGCTCGTAATATCCACAATCTGGTCGCAATGCGCATTTTTTCTTTTTATATTTCTTCAGAACAGTTACTTTTTTACCAGTAACAGTTTTAATTAATCTGCCTATTTTGTTCACTTTTTGTTTTTTTTTATATTTATTTTTAGATTTGCAGTGTTAAGACAGAAAAGCGGTGGGTACAGAGTCTACTCCGGAGGACATTACGTCGATGTAACGAACGATAATTATAAAATGGATCAGAAAAATATTTCTGAAACCACTTCTCTCAATGCCACGGATTATTTCGAGTAAGTTTAATAATATTTTGGCGATTTTTTATTTACTTTATTTTATTTATTATTTATTAAGCAAACAGTTAACAATCACATACAATTCCGTAACAATTTCAACATAATATAGTGTAGCGTTACACCGCTACAAAGTCAAGTCTATTTTAGTTTGTGATTCTATTTCTACGCAAACTTTTTTTTTTTTTTCTCTCCCATTGACAGTCAGTCAAAAAAATCGAACCACCAGAATTTCAATTTCAAAAACCTTATCATAAAGAAAGAACAAAGAAAAAAGTTTGCGTAGAAATAGAATCACAAACTAAAATAGACTTGACTTTGTAGCGGTGTAACGCTACAATAGGTACTAAACTAGATCGATAACCAAAAACGTGAATGCATTACATCCTGCTTCCTACTAATATTATAAATGCGAAAGTTTGGATGTGAGTTTGTGAGGATATTTGTTACTCCATCACGCAAAATCTACTGGACGGATTACGATGAAATTTGGTATACGGGTAGAGAAGTACCGGGAATAGCACATACGGTACTTTTTATTCTGAAATTCCCACGGGAGCGAAGCCCCGAGGCGCAGCTAGTGTTTATCTAAATGTATTTATTACTAACTAGCTGTCGCCCGCGGCTTCGCCCGCGTGAGTTTCGCTTAGATAAAAAATCTTTTTGTGTTCCAAACTGTTTCAGATGTCTCGGATTTTCGTTTTTTATACGTCTACAGAAATTGTTCATCAGATTAATCAAGTTTTGCTAAGGCGCCATTTCCATATATGTTTTAGTGTAGCTGCTCTTGAAGCTTTTCATCAGATGTTCCATATCTTCAATTTTTATACGTCAGCAGAAAATGCTCATCAGGTTGAACGACTTTTACAAAGGCGCCATTTATGTTATAGTGTAGCTGGTCTCTTGCAGTTCTTCATCAGATGTTCCAGATCTTCAATTTTTATACGTCAGCAGAAAATGCTCATCAGGTTCAACGACTTTTGTTAAGGCACCATTTCCATATTTCTTATAGTTTAGCTGTTCTGTTATGGTTCTTCATCAGGTGTTCCAGTTTTCAAAATCAATTATAGCCTATATGTTGCCCAGACTTTATAGCTATACAACAAAAAAAGTTTCATTCAAATCCGTCCAGTAGTTTTTGCGTGAAACGCGTACATACATACAGACAGACAGACAGACAGACAGACAGACAGACAGACAGACAGACAAGAAATTCCAAAAAATGTTTTTTGCTTTCTATTATTCTTTTTAAGTGTCCCTCTATCCATTTCAGTCAAAAATACTAAATGTACAGACAAAATATTTTTACTGTTTTATTATATGTATAGATTACTTTTTCTTTACTTATTACAAGATTACAAATATCTATTAGGTAGGTGTATCAGTATGATATCAGCTAATTTTATAACTTTATGTGACAGAAATCATTGGAGTATAATTTAGGCTAATTATAATTTTTCCCAAAATATATCTAGTCACTGAATAACGTGACATATAGTAAGCATTATGGATATTAAATAGAATTATGAATCTTTTATGCTGTGTAGACAAAAAATCTTTATTTGTAAATGATAATGGTACCCAAATAACAAAGTTGACCTGCACAGAACACCCGAAAGATGTAAAACATCTGAGCATGGTGGCACGACGGCGGCGTTATACCATTTGCCGTCACGGCATTCCAGTTGATTTTGCTGCCAATCCGTGACAATAGATGTTTCACATCAAAAAGATTCGTAATATAAGATCTATTAAATGTATTCTTACTGTTGCTAATAATGTTGTTACTTTGTTTTTGTTTGAAATGTCCTAGTTTTCCTAATAAATAAATAAATATTGCACCCGAGCGCGAGCTCGAAGTGCTTTGCTCTCGCTTTTTGACAGGTGGTCTAGTTTCGGAACATAAATTGTCTCTACTGTATTCATATTGCACTTATAGGTTTATATGAGTAAACGAATATCAAGAGAAATTAGATGCATTTCAAAAAGATTAATTGTGTCTATTTTTTTTTCTACAGCATCCAAAAACTCGGCGAGATCACGAGGATATCATCAGAAACAGATATTGACGTGTACAGCACTAGAAATGAACTAATAATATTAATACCTAGCGTTTATATAAACAGCGTGTGCGGCGAATGTGCCGGTGAAAGCGTGCCAATGGCGTGTTAGTATTCAAATTCTGACGCGCCATTGGTCCGGCGGCGTTCCATATTTGAATTGATAACTGCTGTTTTTAAATACAAATGTAAAGTTTAACCGTGGTTTAACCTATAAGAAAATAGATCGACATTAGTGTATTTATTTTTTCATTTAATTTTTTAAAGTTTCTCTTGTAGTTATGACGTTACTGCTATGAAAAAATCTCGTTTTATCATACTGTCTCTTTCTGATATACATTTAGAATGTATATCAGAAAGAGACAAATATAAATGTCGACATCGTCTTTATAATTTTTTTTCGAAAAGATAAAAAAATCTTAAATATTTTTGTGATCTAGAAAAATAACTTGAAAACGGTATTTTTTTGTAAAAACTATCAAAAATGGCTGTATCTAATTCCAGAAGGATCTCACTTGAGGATTACAAACTTTACTATTGAGACAATAAGGTTTATTTTTGAATAGATAAACGCAAGAGGGTTTAAACGCTTTTACGAGAAAAATAATTAATATTTGTAGATAGATAGATACTTAGATCAACACTTTATTGCACCACTTACAGAAAATAACATACAAAGTAGTGACAGTAAATACATAAATGAGCGTAAAGGCCGGCTTATCTCAAATGCAATTTCTTCCAGCCAACCTTTGGTATTTGTATATAGAAAGTTGTTTCTCCATGGGTCTAGAGTAACGTGACCATATTGTCCTGCCCGACCATATATCCCGCTTGTGGTGGGACTTCCCCATTCTACGCTATTTGTATCTACCTTTGTAAAAAAACAATTTTTTTTTTTGTAAAAAAACTTCTTCACCAATAAGTGTCCCGTTATGACAGAAAAATCCTAATCCTAACTAATATTATAAATGCGAAAGTGAGTTTGTTTGTTACCTCTTCACGCTTTATCTACTGAACCAATCTTCCTGAAATTTCGCATACACATAGTTCGACGTACTGAGGACATAGGGTACCTTTCATCCCGGGAAAAAGCACTGTTCCCGTGGGAAATTCACGCGGGCGAAGCCGCGGGCAAAAGCTAGTACATCAAATTTATTTCGAAAAGAGCGATCCGCCCTTGCTTCGCACAATGTACCCAAAGAAATTATCTAAGTTATAGTGAAAACCGCATCTAAATCAGTTGCGAAGAAGTATAAAAGATCTAAGTGCAGGTACCAACTTAATTTTATTGAGTGTGCGAAAAATCTTTCAACAAAAAAATTGCAAAAATATGGTCACATTATTCTAGAGCGAAGTTGGTAAGAACTAAGTAATTAAGTTAATTCTAAGTTATATTAAGTACTTTATAAGTATTTCTAGCTAAAATAGTGCTTATTTTATTATTTACATATTTATAGAACAACAATTTTTTGCGTACCTAAGTAATAGGCAAATGAAATTTCATTAAAATTTAATCATAAGAAACATAAATTAAACGTTAAAAAATAAATTAATTAACAAAATAGTATGCTTTTGTTTAAATTAAATAACTTATTTATAATCTACCCACAAAATAATAGTGTTTGGTAGGTGTGCAAAGCATTGACGTATCATAAACTAATAGACGGTAGAGTACGATGCAATAAATAGTATGAAAGAAACTGGGTTTTTATTTCTCTCTCTTTCTGTCAGCCGAAAGACGTCCACTGCTGGACAAAGGCCTCCCCCAAGGATTTACACAACGACCGGTCCTGCGCTGCCCGCATCCATGCGCATCCCGCGACATTTTTTTATTGTCTAAAAATCTAACAATCTGGCATAGGTTTAATATCGATATGGCGCATAGAACCTAAAATATTAATGTCAATAGTAAATTCCGCGCGGACGATGTCACGGGCAAAAGCTAATTTAATTTTTTTTTCTGTGACACCATCATACTCTACTGAATTTACTGTTAATCCATAATAGAAGGGTAGACAGAGCCAATAGTGAGACTCCAAGGCCACGCTTAGCTGAATAGTGGGCTTTCTGATGGAATGGAGATTCAGATATAGTGACAGGTTGCTAGCCCATCGCCTACGAGCGGAGGAATCCCCAGTTTAAAGCTCTTTTCCTAAATGATTACTACTACTTAATATTAAAAATGCGAAATTCTGTCTATCTCTTTCACGGCTAAACCGCTGGACCGATTTTGATGAAATTTGGTATGGGTATACTTGAAGTCCCAGAGTCAAATATAAGCCACTTTTATTTTTCAAAAATCAACCCACAAGGGGCTAAAATGTTGTCAAACTTGGTATGAAAAACATTAGATGTACTTTTTGCCGCAAGAAAATTCACGGGGCAATAGCTAATTTTAAATATTTTCTTATGAGTTGCTTTATGATTTATCCATAAATCAATCAATTGTATATATACAGGGTGTTTGGTAGTTCGATACAAAGCGAAAAAAGCCTTAAAGCGAAGCTAGTATTGACCATTTAGTCATTTAAGAGAAAAATTTCTTAAGCAGTGTTACCGAATTTTTAGGAATTTTTTCAACTTTTTTACGAAAAACCCAAAATTTTTCACTTGATAATATGTAAGTATATAAAAAAATCCTAAAAAAACGGTAACACTTTGCTTAAGATAACTTTGTCTTAAATGACTCTAAATGGTATATACTAGCTTCGGTTTAAGGCTTTGTATCGAACTATCAAACACCCTGTATAACAATAGTTAGTTTGCTTTCGTACCGGTATCTCAACAGGTTGACAGTTACTTTTGGTACATTACATTGGCCTAGCTTTTGCCATAGTAAATCGTACTCCTATTGTGCGTTTTCAAGTGACGCAATAAACTAAATCTACGACTAAACCGATGTTGACACACTTCACATAGAAATGGTTTCTCCCCAGTGTGAATTCTCAAGTGATCCAATAAATTACAATTATGACTAAATCGATGTTGACACACTTCACATTGAAATGGTTTCTCACCAGTGTGAGTTCTCAAATGTTTTAATAAATTACACTTTCCAGTAAAACGACGATTACAAACATCACATTGGAATGGTTTCTCCCCAGTGTGAGTTCTCGAATGTTTTAATAAATCAGACTTTCCATTGAAACGACGATCACAAACATCACATTTGAATGGTTTCTCTCCGGTGTGAATTCTAACGTGAGTTAATAAATGAGACTTACAATTAAAACGATGATTACAAACAACACATTGGAATGGTTTCTCTTCAGTGTGAGTTCTCAAATGTTGTAATAATATAGACTTATCATTAAAACGATGATCACAAACATCACATTGGAATGGTTTCTCCCCAGTGTGAGTTTTCAAATGTACAAATACAGAAGATTTTCGACTGAAATGACGATCACAAACATCACATTTGTATGGTTTCTCTCCAGTGTGAGTTCTCAAATGTATTACCAAATCAGACTTTCCATTAAAACGACGATCACAAACATCACATTGGAATGGTTTCTCTCCAGTGTGAGTTCTCAAATGTCGTGATAATATAGACTTATGACTAAAACAACGATCACAAACATCACATTGGAATGGTTTCTCTCCAGTGTGAGTTCTTAAATGTTTAAATACATCAGTCTTTCGACTAAAACGACGATCACAAACATCACATTTGAATGGTTTCTCTCCAGTGTGAGTTCTCAAATGTATTACCAATTCATAGTTTAAATTAAAACAACGATCACAAACAACACATTGGTATGGTTTCTCTCCAGTGTGAGTCCTATAATGTGTTATCATGGCAGAAGGACACTTAAACTGCCGCTGACAAACGTCGCACTGGTGTGGTCCCTGAGCAGTCCGAGTTGTTGACTCTCGCCGAGACTCGCGCTGTTTCCTGTTGGTCGTACTTCCGTCAGCTTGTGTCCGTTTGTCAGCTGCCGACGTCAGCGCTGAAGCGACACCTGAGAATGACCTTTATCAGTAAATCTCATGTATCAGTTTGCTTGGCTTCACTAATCTGTGGACAGCCAGGATCCAGGAAACAATCTGTACTGCAAATGGGAGGTGACATACGTGATGCACAACTACACAGTGTCAGTAGCCAACACTCAGGTATAGTTATCCACATTGTCCATGGGATTTCCAATAGAGTAAAAAGTTAGTCGCCTAGTAGATGGAAACATTCATCTGGGCATCATAATAGGGTATTAAACTGCTTTTGTAGGTTGGTATAAGGGTTCCTATTATGAGACAAGAGTAAAACCTACCTTTCCCGAGCTCTCCCTGCTCTGTTGCATCCATATCTGTTTCACACAGCTGTGATGGACTGATGGGGTCTTCTTCATCAAATTCGCTTTTTATTTCACGAATGTCGGCCGCGTCTGCTGGCTGCGGGGGACCTGCACACACGCCTCTCATGATGGATTCGCGTTTGATGAATTCTAACAGGTCAAATTAAGAAAAATAAATCCCAATAGATGGCGTTTTATGAAAACCAGTCGTAATAATGGCTGTACTTATATTGTGCGCTTTTTCTTGTCAACTCAATGCAAAAAAATACCTAATATTTTGACAGTTGCACAAATCACAATGTTGATACTTTAAAAAAAAAAATTCTAAATAATTAGTTCTAAATTATCAGCGACAACACCACATAATTTTTTACAAATTACTAATAGACTAATGTTTTAGTAAAGTATTCATGCCTATATTTTTAATTATTAAATAAAATTTCAACCAAAATTATAACCTGGAGCTCAAAGCGATTTAACTATTAAAAATATAGGCTGTTTACGCGACAAAACATAGTAATGGTAAACCGAATACAAATATTTGGTTTGGTAAAGGTTAAAGCGAATAAAATATTCGGTATTTGGAAAAATCACTATTCGGCACATCTCTAATCATAATAAATAGATTCATTTAAATATGGAGTTCATTTGTTACATGTAAATAGTTTAAAAGTAAATGTATAAAGTTCATAACACAGAATAAAAATGCAAACAGGCCTCTATTTGCATTATCTTAATATCTCTTCTATTTTATTATATTCAAAATTAAATACTTAAAAAAAAACAGCATGATTAATGATGCAAACAGCAAGGTTACATGACTCATCACTAGCTGAATTCGAACTGTCAAAATAAGCTCGAACTGTCACAGTGGGCACCGATTCGCGAATCATATGCTTGATCTATACTAAGGGGGAGCAATTCCATAATCTTGGAGCAGCTGCCATCTCTCAATCATTAACATTGCTGAATCAGTCACACTTATATTAAGTTGTAAACAGATATCAATGGAAATATCAGTGAATGTTTGAGTATCAGAATAGTGCATACCTTCCTCTGGTTCCTCATATTCAATGTCAGCATTAGCAACATCTGACTCCGGCTCAGTTTTGATTACAACAGGGATTGGTACATCCATGCTGTTATATTCAGCTCTGGAGTACCGTAGTGACCCACACAGGCCGACAGCCTCACTGTCCACCAAGGATATTAATTTTTCAGTTATCTGTCAATATACACAAACTTACTGCAAAACAGACTATATAATAAATACTGAATTCACATTTTATAACCTCACAAAGAAGATTGAAGTTCTACCTCTGATTGTGGCAGAGAATGTGCTGAATGCTTTATGCACACTATAGCATTCAGCACATTCTCTGCCCAAGCAGAAGTCCGCATCAACTTGAGACACTTGTTGAGCTGAGCGTAGATATAACACGCCGCCACGGAGCTACCGTCAGCCATGAGCAGCTGAAATGTTCACAACACAACACTTAAACACATTTTGTTTTCTTCCAAACGGAAGTATTTAGTATAGAAGAGCATAATTTATTGCGGTTGCACTGACTGCATTGTTGGTGATCCTCTCGTACACCAGCTGCAGCGAGCCGGCGATGGGCAACTATTATTAAACTGGACAGACGCGACAGGCAGCTACTGCGTCAGGCATTTCAACAGATATATTTCATTTCGCTCTTATCTGTTCTGATTTTCCATCCATGTAATCAAAAATACTTCCCACACAAAACAACACAATGTTTCGCAAAATCTCAGACGAATTTAAAAATATTTTTTTACTAAGTCTATCTATAAATACCTAGGTAATAAGGGTACCTATTTCGCAAACCACATTGATTGAATTGATGTCACATTGACATTGACAATAAATTGCTCACTCGTTTTTATCGGCCAAGGCAACTAACCTTTTTCGGGTAAAGTGTCTTAGGCCGGCCTCATACAGCCGGAATGTCTCTCTGAATTCAGAAACGGAATTCATACCTAATATTAATCCAGAAAGCATGGAATTACGTATAATGTAATAATGCTCCACACACATTCTAATGGATGATACTACAAAAATATAAGTTAAAATTACGTACCCTGTCTACCCGAGTACTACGAGTACCCTGTCTAGAGTAATTTACCTAAAAATGATTTTTAAGTAGCACTTTGTATGCATATCATTGCTTTCTATTGCACGTATAGAGCTATTCTTAAAATTTGCACTCGTTCCCTAAGTGAAAAGTAAATTTTTTAACAAAAATTGTAGTTTAACCTCCTAAGACCCAGACATTTTTTTGAAAAGTTGTCTTTATAACCGAACGTCTTTCTCAAAGAACAAATTTGTACATGTCATTGAGTCCTGAGTATAGCGAACTGTAAGATGTCACTATGACCCAGCGGTCTATAAATAGAACAATTTCGTTTTTCTGTAATATTACTTAATTTCTGGCAACTATCTAGCAGGAAATGTTTTATTTCTACTCTATGGTTAATCATCTTTGACGTTTAAGTTCAAGAAGCGGAAGTAAGCCGCCATATTTTTATTCAAACAGGTGACAATGGAGGGTCGGCGAAATCAAGGTTAAGTAAATCCAAAAATATCTATTGAAATAGTGAAATTTTTGTAATATATTCTATTGGTTTATATTGTCTGATAGACATATTTTGCAGAGTTGATGTTATTTTCACAATACATGAAACAGATTTTTATTAATCTCCCGGTAAAATAATTAGTTCTTTGTAAAGTGCGTTCGGCATTTATGCACTAAATTCCCTTCAAGAATTTGTTCTTTAAAAAGAGTTTTAGGTCAAAGTGTTTTAACCTTTATGTATAATATTTGCTCAAATTTCGAGAATGGTTAGACCGATTTTTATGATTTTTTGCGTATTTAAAAGCAGATTGCAGAATAAGCAGAGACCAAGAATATCACGCATGCACTGCAGGTGTTCGTCAACCTATGCCTCCGGCAAACACTTGGCATTGCCTGGCTAGAGACCATCTCCAACCGTGAGAAATGTGCAAGGAAACGCCGATTGACAATCAGATCAAGCGCCGCAAATGGTCATGGATCGGCCACATGCTTCAAAGAGACTCCACCAATATCCCTAAACAAGCTCTCCATTACACTACAGGGAAAGAGGAAAGTTTGTCGACCCAAGCGAACCTGGTGGCTTACTGTTGCCGCGGAACTGAAGGCAGTCTCACCAGATCGGAGGCTTAGCGCATTGCCCAGGACAGATCCCGATGGAGAAGCACTATGGATAGATGCCCTCTGTCCCACTTTTGCCTTTGAACCATTAGTAAAGAGGGTCAAAGTAGATTTTATAATGGCTTATTTTATAATTAGATCCGGTAGGTGGTTCTAAAATGATTCGCTTCAGACCTTAAGCACTATCTTATCAGTGATCAATAATTAATTGTTCATCATTCAATTTTTCTTTTTGCTGGGAATTTATTTTTATTCATTATAATTTTTAAAATTTTGATTCTGAGATAGAAGACTTTGTAGATGATAAGAATCCTAATTATAAATAGCCTCGAATAGATGATAGTTATGAGCTTTGAGGCAGTGACCAAAATTATACTAGCTCACAAAGTAAGTTTACTGATGGGGCATATGATGAGGGTGGAACTTTGTCTAGCAAAGAGCGAGCTAGAACCGGAGGACCTAGAAGTCGCGAGATATCAGGAGTTTGTCTGAGCGGCTACGTACGTACACATGGTGTCACATCATTATCATCATTTTTGGAGCAATTATAATTTTGATCAATGTCTCTACGCTCATAACTATCATCTATTCGAGGCTCTATATAATCTGGATTGTTATCATCTACAAAGCCTCCTATCTCAGAATCATGAAGTATTTTAAATAATGCTAGGTTTTAATTGCAATAACTTTGCTTATGGGTTGTATTTGCTTCACATCGATTTGCTTGTGTTGGTGTGAGAAATAAGTATATTTCTCCAGTTCCATTTATAGTGCGCTATTGGCTCGGGGGATGGTATTTTCATGAGGAATTCTATTAAAATACTATATGGTAATGATATCGCACCGGGCAGAAGAGCTGAAGATATGCAGTGGAAAGCATGGCCGATGCTGGAACAAGTTCGTCAGGGATTTCATAGCCAGAAGTGGAATCAAAAAATCTCAATTTCTCTCTATTTTGTAATAAAATTTTATTAAAAAGATTATTAGAACATTTGGTATTTCATTTTAGAAAATAGTTTTATCCAAGTTTCTGAGTTTTGATACGAGGTAGTAGATACCAGGTGCAATTGCAGACGACAAATTAAACGGAAAAGCTCTCTGTTGGAACCCCAAATAAAGCTTTTAATGTACACCATTCAGACCGTACGCCCTATGAGAAGAACAAATGTGTGCATTGAATTTACTACATTGAAACCGAATGTTCTTTACAAAGAATAAATGTATCGAAAATGTGAGTTAGTGCAATAAAAACTTCTTTCAATTACAAACAATGTTTGTTCTAACAAAAATTATGTAGCATTCTCTAACATATTAAAAATCGTCGTTGAAACCTCAGGACTTAGTGATGACATTTATTTTATTCTTTGTAAAGAACATTAGGTCAATTCGACATCTGTCGCTTTGTAATACTCAGGACTTAAGTATGGTGGTCATTTTGTTCTTTAGGCAGTACGCAGGGTCTTAGGAGGTTAATTTTTCAGCTAAAAAAATAATAATTTTTCTCCCTTACTTTGGATTTTACGTCCTAAATTCAAAACTTTGCAAGGTATCCACGTAAGTAATACCTCCTAAGAAAGCCCAATGAGGGATTTTCCGAGACCCAAATAAAAAAAAAAACAGTTTCAAATGAATTCATAGGTGGCGCTTAGTAAAAGGAGAGACGAAAGACCATTCAAAAAGCAAAAATGCACGGTATTGGCATAAAAAAAATCTAATAAAAAAACATCTAAAAAGTATCAATATTGTGATTTGGGCAACTGTCAAACTGTTATGTGATTTTTTCTGCCTCTGGCTGACAATAAAAAGCGCACAATATAGAGTCCATTTATTCATAATAAATGTAAACAATCTTACCATGTCTTTTTATGATTTTACAACAATATACATAATTAAAATAGACTCTTTAGGAAATTACTTTCTTGGTTAATAAATGTTTTACTTTGGAATGTTTAGGTTTTAACTATTAAGTAAGTACTTGATTTATTTTCAACAAAATTAAAAAAAATAAACTGTGAAGATTGTTTACATAATAGGACAATTATGAATAAATGGAGTTTAGGTACAGGTACAGCCATTATTACGACTCGGCTTTCAATAAAACGCCATCTGTTGAGACTTTTTTATACTATTTTTTTTTTCTTAATTTAGCTGTCAGAAAAATCGCTCAGTTTTTTTAAAAAAAGCTCCTTCAGTTTTTTTTATAATCTCTCTAATTCCTAATTTTACGCCGGTTCACTGTCTCGGCCGAGTAGCGTTCACTCGGCGATTTACTGTCTCGCCCGTTTACTCGGTACGTGTATCGAGCTACTGTCTCGCTCCCATTTGCTCGGCGAAACGCTCGGCGTAGTGTTCAGATGCAACGAGTGTGCACCGAGTACTAGGAATTCACTCGGCGATTACTGTCTCGTCCGTTTACTCGGTACGTGTAACTGGGGTATTAGCTTTGTGCATGTGCAGTGCAAGAATGCAGACTTGTGCCGCAGTCGCCGCAGAAACGATTTTTTTTAATTTTCAAGTACATATTTTCAGGTTTCAGATTTATTCCTGTACAACTGTACAACGTGCTTCTTGCCAAAGGGGTTGTTGCACAAAATGTATGGAGAGTCGGCTTTATCATAAGCACATGTCTGAACTTTTCATTTTTGGGTCAGTATCAATGCCTTATAAGTAAATCCGATAAATTCGTAGCCTTTCTATGGTACATTTAGTCAACAAAATCTTAATGAAGGTTAGGCGAGTTCCGCCAAAATGGCCGACATCCATTATGATTTGACGTTGACGCGCTTCATTTGACAGTTCCGATTTCCGGTACGTTCAAAAATGTACTTTTATTACATACGTGCCCGCGGGAAATAATTATTTATTTTATATATTATTCATCTATTTATGTGAAATACACATATGTTTTTTTGATATTGCATATAACATGTGTGTGGAACATTTACTTTAATAAATTTTCTAAAATATAATGAAAATATTGAGCATGTAGTATGTATCTGATTTTCTGTATCATTATTTCTGAACATACGTACGGGCGCCATGTCAGTACATATCGCCATTATACGATATTAAGCGATATTAAATGTATTTTTGTACCATAACAAGATAACGAAAAAACAAATGATGGTCTTAATCGGTTTTTGATATTATTTCTGATTTTTGGGGAACTGCTCATGATATAGCCTGCTATACAACATGCCCTTTCATGATTCTAGGTCAACGGGATGTAGGTACCCTTCGAGCAACAAGGACTTCCGCGCGCGGCAAGGATGTTGCTCTATGGTAGGTACCCCATTTTGATTATTTTCTGAGAAGAGGCTGTGAATATTTGCGTTTACGGTTATTTGCGTTTCGCGTTAACGTAAAAGTTTGATTATTTTAGTGATTGACTAGCTGTTATCCGCGGCGTTTGTACTGACAGTCATCGCACAGCTAAAACCAATGAATTTTTTTTTTTTTTTGCTAAAACCGATAGGCCTAGAAATATGAAATTTTGCACAAATATTTCCAGTTACGACGTAGCACTAAACAAGTCTAATGGGGGGTGTATCAAAAGCAATTTTGTTAGGCTTTCACAACTAAACCGCTTTTAATTAATTTGGTATGGAAATAGTTGAATAGACTTTCTTTAAAAAAATCTAAAGAGTAAAACACGCACAAGATATGCATAGAATATGCATCTATCTTTTTTCTTTTTTTTATCTTTATTATCTTTGGCCATTTTTTTATACAGTAAAGTTCTATAATTGTAAATTAGCTGTATGTTTTCCGAAAACATAAAATTAAAATAAAATAAATAAAATAGGTACTTATCATATAATCCTGGATCAAACATAGTCGACTTTTTAGAGTTCCGTACAAATAACGGAACTTTTATAGGATCACTCGTGCGTCGTCAGTCTGTTTGTCCGTTCATCTGTCATAGCCAATTTGCTCTAATTCTATTGGACCAAATCAGGTGAAATTAAGTAGGATGGTGTAATCCTATGACCCAAGTACAGATGTGCAAAGTAAATAAATATTTCTTTTAATATGGATCATTTTCGGGAGGACAAAAAAAAAGTTTTACAAACCTTACTGGGCCCTTTTTTGAAAGTGGGACTCACCAAAAAAGCGTGAGCCGAATGATTTTACATTCGATATCAATTATTCCGTATTTTTTAATTGTCTATGTCGAATGACGCGCAACGAGTGGTCTAGACTAGACCACTCGTTTTCGTATGATTTGGTAGTCGAACGTTTCTTGCGTCAAAATCTTGAATGACATAGACAACCGGATACGGATATAGATGGAGTCTATTAGTATTTAAATTTCTGCTTTCCGTTTAACGCTTACGTTCTCTTTGATTGAAAATTTAGGAACATTTTTTTAACGATATAAGAGGCACATTGAATCTGAGAACGAAACTTGAAAGGTGTCGACTGATGAAGTCTACGCTCCGACCAGCGCCCATCCAGCTCCAAAACCCCGAGAGCTTTCAGCTCGAGTTGCAGAATCGCTTTGAATGCCTGGGAGACTGCGAAAATCTGGACGATTATAATGACAGGTTCGTGCAAATTGTCCAAACAGCTGGGTCTAAAGCCTTCAAAACCCGCTGCTCAAAAGGAACCAAAAAGATCTCGGACCTCACCAACAAACTCATGGAAGAAAGACGAAACTTGGTTCTGCAGTCCTCTGATGATGCTGCTCAGTATCGACGTCTAAACAGACAGATCTCCAAGTCCCTAACTCACGATTTGCGCCAATTCAATACCGACCGTATTGAAGAGGCGATTAAGCGTAATAAGGGCTCAAAAGTTTTTGCAAGGGATCTGTCTGTTGGTCAAAGTCAACTGACCAAGCTGAAGACTGAGGAAGGCAGAATCATTTCGTCGAAGCCGGAGCTGTTGGAAGAGGTTGAGAAGTTCTACGGACAATTATACGCGAGCGTACGCGCACCTGTCATAAATCTGGCCAAAGATCCAAGAGCCAGATTGACCCGACACTACACCGAAGATATCCCAGACGTCAGCCTATACGAGATTAGAATGGCTCTCAAACAGTTAAAAAACAATAAGGCACCGGGTGACGATGGAATCACGGCTGAGCTTCTGAAAGCAGGTGGAACGCCGGTATTAAAAGCTCTTCAGAAGCTATTTGATTCCGTCATACTCGAGGGACGAACGCCTACGGCATGGCACAGAAGTGTGGTGGTACTTTTCTTCAAAAAAGGGGACAAAACCTTATTGAAGAATTATAGGCCTATCTCACTTCTGAGCCATGTCTACAAACTGTTTTCGAGAGTCATCACGAATAGTCTCGCTCGCAGGTTTGACGACTTCCAGCCTCCCGAACAAGCCGGTTTCCGAAAAGGCTTTAGTACCGTGGACCACTTACATACGCTGCGGCAGATTATACAGAAGACTGAGGAGTATAATCAGCCATTATGCTTGGCGTTTGTGGACTACGAGAAAGCCTTCGATTCGATCGAGACCTGGGCTGTGCTACAGTCTCTCCAACGGTGCCAAATTGACTATCGATATATCGAAGCGCTGAAGTGTTTGTACGAAAACGCCACCATGTCGGTCCGTCTCCAGGATCAAGGCTCGAAACCTATCCAGTTGAAGCGAGGGGTGAGACAGGGAGACGTTATATCTCCAAAACTGTTCACCGCCGCCCTGGAAGATGTTTTCAAGCTTCTGGACTGGAGCGGACTCGGCATCAGTATCAACGGCGAGTACCTCACTCACCTTCGATTCGCTGACGATATCGTAGTCATGGCTGAGACCTTGGAAGACCTAGGCACAATGCTCGATGGCCTCTGTAGAGCCTCTCAACAAGTGGGTCTAAAAATGAACATGGACAAGACGAAAATCATGTCTAATATCCGTGTCGCACCCACTCCTCTAAAGGTTGGAGACTCTACACTCGAAGTTGTTGACAATTATGTATACCTGGGACAAACAGTTCAGTTAGGTAAGTCCAACTTCGAGAAAGAGGTCAACCGTCGAATCCAACTCGGCTGGGCAGCGTTCGGGAAGCTTCGCGATATCTTCTCGTCCAAAATACCGCAGTGTCTCAAGACTAAGGTCTTTGACCAGTGTGTGTTGCCAGTAATGACATACGGAACAGAGACGTGGTCGCTTACTATGGGCCTCATAAGAAGGCTCAAGGTCACCCAAAGGGCGATGGAGCGCGCTATGCTCGGAGTTTCCCTGCGTGATCGAATCAGAAATGAGGAGATCCGTAGTAGAACTAAAGTAACCGACATAGCCCGTAGAATTGCCAAACTTAAGTGGCAGTGGGCGGGGCACATAGCTCGCAGAACAGATAGCCGTTGGGGCAGAAAAGTTCTCGAGTGGCGACCACGAACCGGAAAACGTAGTGTTGGCAGGCCTCCCACTCGGTGGACCGACGACCTGGTGAAGGTCGCGGGTTGCGCATGGATGCGGGCAGCGCAGGACCGGTCGTTGTGGAAATCCTTGGGGAGGCCTTTGTCCAGCAGTGGACGTCTTTCGGCTGAGAGAGAGAGAGAGAGAGTGACATAATAGGACGAGTGCGACAAAATAGTCTATTCGTTTTCGGCGGTATATCACACTTTCAAAAATAGGGCCCCAGATTATTCTAAACGCTCGTTATACCACTCAGCTTTCTGTTAATTGACTAAAATTTCCGCGAATGCGTGATTTCTGAATATTTCGTCGCTTTTTTTTTTGTTTTCGTTCCAAATTAAATGTAAATAGACCAAAATCAGAGGTACCGAACCTTTTTAGGGTTATCCTTAAAAGGTAAAAACGGAACCCTTATATGCTCACTTTGTTATCCGTCTGTCCGTCTGTGCGTCAATATTTTGTTTTTTAGGAACGCCTGAAGGTATCAAGTTGAAATTAATACAGAATACTCGGATCCATGGTCTCTATCAGCAAAAAAAATAATCAAAATTATACGTCAACGCGATCAAGAGATATTACCTTAAATGTGGCGAATTTTCGCATATTTCGCGATTTTAGGCAGCAAACAAAATCTATGGGGTCTTCACGTTGGTCTAAAATTATGAAATTGGCAAAAAGCAAGTTCTAATAGTACTTATCCTAACTAATAGAATAAATGCGAAAGTGAGTTTGTTTGTTTATTTATTTGTTTGTTTGTTACCTCTTCACGCTTTATCTACTGAACCAATCTTTCTGAAATTTCGCATAGGTACACATAGATAGAAGTACTGACAAGAACATAGGAAATCATCATACAAACATACGACATAGGGTTTCATCCAGGGAAAAAGCACTGTTCCCGTGGGAAATTCACACAAGCGAGGCCGCGGGCAAAAGCTAGTACAGGAATAAATCTGAAAACAGTAAATATGTTATTAGAAGTAAAAAAAGTGTTACAAACTTTTCATGCGCTGGATTCAGTATAAATCTTAGGGATCGAACTGCGAAGTTAAGTTTGTTATTGAAACTAGTTGGATTTTTAGTTAGAGCTATAATGTGAGATGCTTTTCGTGTACGGAACCCTCGGTGCGCGAGTTTGACTCTCACTTGGCCGGTTTTTCATAAAATATACTTACCTTTTTTGATAAAACAATACGAGAATAAAATCTAGACACTTTTTAATCGTCATATAGGTACTTAGTTGACGTCAGAAAAGTGCAGCTAAGGTATCCTTGGGGGAGGCCTTTGTCCAGCAGTGGACGTCTTTCGGCTGAGAGAGAGAGAGAGAGAGAGAAGGTTACTACCGCCTATATAGGTGGAAAAGGCCCGTCCCTATTTTTTAATTATTTTGTCATATATGGGAAGCTACAGCACAGCTGTGCAAACAATGCCTCATTAGCCATGTAAGACAAAAATTAAATAGACCGCATCATAATGGTCATTACTCACGCTAACATAAATATTTTAAACCCTTATGTTTTTTATTAGAGCGAAAAATCGTATGATCACAGGCGTGTTTACTCGACGGACGCTAAAGCGCAAATGACCGTAGTTCTATATTTAAACCGAGTGAGCTGTTCGCTGATTGGTCAGGGGTGCACGAGACTAATCGCCTTGTCTTCGATAGACCATAGACAGCCTTTGATGTGTTTCCGCTTCACTTATTTTTTAATTTCACAAAGGAGGTATCGGAGTGTATGTTGCCAGTATGAGTTTTTTTTTAGGTCAAATGGTCGAGTGATTTTTTTGGGGCAGAAGGGTACGGTGTTAAAAATGTACGTTTATTTTGGAGTGTTTTTGGTCTGTGAAACGGAAAGGGTCAACTCATTTTTTGGAGTAATTTTGAAAATCTACATTTTTTTACTGTTTGGCTTATAGAGTTAGGTAGGTACCTACATTTTAGTATTTGGTTAGGGCATAGAGCAGCTAGATAACTATAATAAAAAATCTAAAAGTCGTTACTCATCAGAAATCTATATTTATTTTGCGCAGTTCGTCCGTTCAGGTATTATACTTGTAAGAAGAGAAGATATTGATATGAAAAATGCAATGTAATGTAACCTACTTTCACGAAAATCAACGCATATCCATCAATATCTGCCCCGCCCGGCTTCGCTCGGGAGGTACATACATAAATTGTAGCCTATGTCACTCAGGTACAATGTAGCTTTCTATTGGTGAAAGAATTTTTGAAATTGGTTCAGTAGTTCCGAAGATTACCCTCTATAAACAAACTCACAAATATTTCCTCTTTGTAACATTAGTATGGAGTGTGATAGTGTTATTATATCTCCGACGATCCTCGTAAATCCTGTAACGCATCGAGAATAATCTCCGGCTAGATTATATCTTTTAGTGGTGCAGAGTTTCGTGGAGGAGACGGCAGAGTCCAAGCTTCATTGACAATAATGATTTTGATACGGATACTCACGTCACTCTTGTTAGCTGGATTTGCCGACTAGTGTCGACTTCATACGGAAGTTATTTTCAAGGCGAGTAAGGATCGTCTTTCCGATTAACAACCGGCTAACAGATGCGTGAGTATCCGTATCAAAATCATTATGACTATTTCTTCATTGACAATGCTAAATATTTAACAGGCCTTTGGGTAACAAGGACTTCCGCGCGCGGAACGCACTCCGTGTTGCTCTGTGCAGATGTAGACAGGTTATCAAATGACATCTTCTTAATCCGTGCCTAGTCCCAATATTGGGGGCCGGCCCTCCTCGTAAGTTGACGCCAAGACGGTCTGTCCTTGGTTGTCTGAGTCGAGCCCGTCCCAAATATTTGGTGACGGTTTTGCTTAAGAAATGACATCATTCAAATTATCATCCCGTTGGCCATTGACACATGCCTAGGCACTACCTAGGTAAGTAAGTTCAATATTCAGATTCAAATCATTTATTCAGAAATTAAATGATTTGATTCGTTACAATGAAAAAAGATTCAGCTTTCATAAATTTTATCAGTTAATAAAAGCCTAAAACTGTAAATATTACCTACAAATGTAAGTTTTCGATTAACTTTAATCTCAGAGAGGCTTTGTCTACAAAAATCATAAAATATGAATAGCTCTGGAAACCTGATTTGTTACATAAGTACTTAAAATTATATACGCACAAAGCTTGGACTCTGTGTAATAGTCGTCTTTAGTTCTGCTCTTCATAGAATTAACTAGATATCACCCTTTTGAAAATTATTCCACGGAACTGAGCAAAGGACCGGCGAGAGGGAGACAGCGATAGAGACTATTAGAGAGATAGAATGATGGATTTTACGGGACATTATAAGTTTTTGAAATTAGTTTTAATATTTTCTAGATGTTATTTTTAGAGTTATCGACTAAATAAATAAAAGTTAAAATATTGACCTTATCACGATGATCAGATTCACATTTTAATGATGTTTTCTTTATTCAAAAAGGAAACCCTCTAAACTCCCTAAGGAACCTACATGCCAAATTTCAGCTTCCTTCGCCCAGTAGTTTTGGCTGTGCGTTGTCTGTCAGTCAGTCAGTCAGTAACGGAAGAATTTGAAATAATTCTGGGTAAGCAGTAAGCTCGCTACATCGTAGACCTCATCTCTGTCCTCGGACAAGATTGTGGTCAAGAGCAATACCCATCTTTAAAAAAAAATAGATACCAATAGGTATTGATTATGGTTAGGAAATATTGAGCGATGATTACGAGGAAAAATAATTACTGTAATAAACAAGGAACCCACCTTTGAGAGTTCAGTGAGCAGTCCTGATCCTTTGATCAGTTTCCGAGTGATGAGATACAAGTGAACACACGACCCGGAACATCGACCGTGCGGAGAACAAGCTACGTAAGTTAAAATCCTTATTTAAGTACTTAATATAATTGATTTAACTTATGTAACATTTTTTGAAAAGCAAAAACTAAAATTAACTAACTAAAAAAGAAAAATAATTCAATAGAAAATGTCCCGCAAGTCATTGCCCCGCGGAATGTTAAAGCGGTGCTGGTTGAGTAGTTAAAATAAATTAAAATAAATAATCTATATCGCAG
The DNA here is from genome assembly GCA_018467065.1 of Ephestia elutella. NCBI lineage: Eukaryota > Metazoa > Arthropoda > Insecta > Lepidoptera > Pyralidae > Ephestia > Ephestia elutella. Next base: position 7,398,088 of record CM031587.1, on the reverse strand, counting down.
AAATAGATCGCAGCCCAAATTGCCATATCAAAATAAAGGTAAGTAAAAATAAGATGTACAAAGTTGGAAACGTGTACCAAGAAACGAAGAAAAGTAGAAGAAGTGTGTTTCTTGGTACATGTCTCTTGGTTACGTCTTACTTTCGGTTCTCCCACCGATGAACTTTCATCCAGTACCTAAATGTAGGACTATTCAGTCCGCAGCTCACCGCCCTCAGTATGCTGTTAACAGAGCGACACAGCCTCTCCTAGAAGGATGTAATGCGTACTTTCATAACATCAAAGAAGAAGTCGCGTGAGAATTGAGTTTTATCATGATCCAATTAATGTCACTCAAATCCAATTATATCACGTAGTAGTTCTACTTATTCCCCATTTTTTGTTTTTATGTGATATACTTTTATATTACTTATATTGGCTTCAACTCCTAAATGGAAAAACCACCATTTGACGTGTAGAAGATGATGGAAAAATTAAGCAATAGCATCCTACGCCCAGTAGTTTCGGCTGTGCGTTGTCTGTCAGTCACTCAGTCAGTAACTTAGATATTGATGATGATTGATAATAATGATTAATTACCATACCATGACACCATGTAATTGTCTTCTTGTGTGCAAATAAAGAATTTTTGTATTGTATTGTATCTTCTTCTTCTTCTTCCTCAGCGTATAACTGCCCACCGTTGAGCATACACCTCTCCAATGTTTCTCCATTCTCTCCTGTTGTTGGTCTTCCGCAATTGTATTGTATAAATTATCGTAATTTTGAAAGCTTTATTTCTGTACCGCTCTGTGTTCACGCTCATCCCCTGTATTAGTTGAGCGTAAACGTTTACTATGAGAATTATTTCAAATGTACTGAACCAGGCCCCTTTCACATGTCATGGTGATCGCTTTATATCTGTTCTTTAAGGCCTCTTCACACTGCCCTGGCGATATATTAACACATAAACATCCAAACTTTCGCATTTATAATATTAGAAGATGCTGGACATATGAACGTTAAAACTTCATCCAAATCCTAACTAATATTATAAATGCGAAAGTGAGTTTGTTATTGATTTCATTGTTTGTAACCTTTTCACGCTTTATCTATTGAACCAATCTTCCTGAAATTTCGCATACACATAGTTTGAAGTACTGACAAGGACATAGGGTACCTTTCATCCCGGGAAAAAGCACTGTTCCCGAGGGAAATTCACTCGGGTGAAGCCGCAAGCAAAAGCTAGTTAAATAATTAAAATAAAAAACCTAGACGAAGCCACGAGCGAAATGTAATGAAAAAAATCCCTGTCCCTCGTAATCCCTAAGGCATATTTAATTCGACATCGGACGGTCAGAAACTAGACAACATTTTGAGGCAAAGGAATCATTTTGGTCCACAAATGTTGAAAATGTAAGGCTGTATTTTACATTGTTTCAAATTGTTTAATTGTCTACTACTACTGTCATGATTTCAAATATTTATATTCAAATATACATATATATTTATACACATTTACATATAATGATGTAAATGTATATATTTTAATATAATGGCAATACTGATAACGGTTGTTTGTACCGCCACTACTAGAATAAAATGGCGGGGCGCGCCAAAGATCTGGTCACTTGTTATTGTGCTGCGATTGCCTGCGATACTGTTAAGACATGTTCTTATGTACGACATTATTATACGTGGTTACTATGTGTAATGGAATATATAAATGGAAGATGTGATATATAATATGAAAATTCACATATATATTTGGCAGATATTTGTGGTTTCATTATACTACTAGTACTAGCTTGTGCCCGCGAACTTCGTCCGCGCGTAATTACTATTGTTAATTTCTCCGATCCTAAGCCGTGTTTCAAGATGAAACCTACGCCAGATTTTAGTTAGATCTTCTATAATACAACAGTGAAAATCGCATTATATTTGCGTACAAACATCTATTTGTTTGTACGCAAATTCAGCAAGGCAGGCAGACAGAAAGACAAAAACCAAAAAAAAATTGTTTTGGCTTCTATTAGTCTTTAAAGAACCCTTGTTAAGATATGCGAAGATGTTCACCGATGAGATGAGTGTGATGTGATGTTAGATGTTCTATACATTACTACACCACTCATAGTGATTTTTCCTAGTATCTTTTATGTACAGACAGACCAGTTACAGTTTTATTATATGTATTGATGATGAGATAGAAACTACCAGACACGCCTACACTCACTGAAAATAGTGGGCGTCGTCTAAAGGGCACTACAATCCGACATTGTCCTCCTCCGTCGTATTCCTCATGACTGAGGGTCGTGGTCATTATGTCGAATGAAACACACACAACTATTGATGCTCCCACACTGGCAGTTATAAAATAATATTTAAAACATTTGCTGTCTGCGACGCGCTCGTTGACCGACATATCCTTTATTTATATATTTGTATATGGCAATATAATGTCATAAAGTAAGTTGGCATTATCGCTAAGTTTTAATTTTATTAATTTTCTTAAGTTGGTATTGCGCGCTCAGCTAGGCGCGCACGGCAGTCTGCCGACGATCTTCATGCGAACGGGCGGTTTCGTTGCATCTATTTCCCGAACTAGCATCCATTACACTAGCTCTTTTCATTAACTTGTAACATAAGTGTAACAGAGACAAGAGATGTTATATAACATTTTATAACTGGCACTGTGGGAACACCAATCTTTGGCAATCCATGATGGAGTGGTTTGCCATTGAATTCTCCTTTTCACACATTAGATTAAAAAAAAAATCCAAAAAAAATGAACCGACTTTCATTATAAAACTGAAAATCATGAAATAACTTAATAGGCAGATTAATCTAAAAGAAAAATGTATTGGCATGCTACCTACTGAATGAGGTGAAGTCGGCGTCAAGTGCAGGAGTAAGGATATTATGTAGTTGTTTAGTTAGGCATTTTATTTATACTACATGATTCTTAAGCTAATTTAGATTATTTAATTTTTAATTTGGCACCGACTTCACCTCGTAAAAAGCACAGTTCCCGTGGGAAATTCACGCAGACACTAGCTAGTTTTATATACTTACTAACAAACAATGTATATATATGTTTTGTATGTATTTATGTATATTTTGGTGAATGTATATTTTATATATAATTTTGTTTATGTAGTTCATGTTTTATGTTATATGTGTTTACATATTTTTGCCTTCCGCTACTCTTCTTATTTCATTCAAATATTCCTTTCAAACACTTGGTTGACTGGAAGAAATCCCTTTTTGGGATAAGTCAGCCATTGTACGCCTCTCTTTTTGTTGCACTGCCTTTTGTATTTTTCTTGTGTGTATGTGAAATAAAGAGTTTACAAACAAACAATATTATGGACATTGTCTGAATTAATATCTATTTTAATTTGGATAAATCCTACTACTTAACAGATTAGCAAGCGAAGCCTACCGCCAAAGCCAGTATTACTCTAATTACAGACAATATAAGGTTTCTTACTCTCCCTGGGATAATATTAATTAATATCAGTTAATTCTTGGACCGAGTAATCAAATAAAGGTCTAATTGGGATGATGCCTGGGTAGAAATCAATATACAGTACAAAAATACTTTATAGCAGGTATAAACTTAAAACTCAAAAGAGAGGAAATGTGCAAAAGGCTGGCAATTGCTGGAAGTAATTTCCACAGAGAAAATAATCACTACGTCAATTTCTTCCAGGCAACAATTTGAAAAATTGCTTGATACGAAATATAATGAGGGATTTTCCGAGACCCAAATTTAAAAAAATAAGATCCATATGATTTCATAGGTGCGCTTAGTAAAAGGCGAGACCATTAAAAAAGCAAAAATGCACGGTATTGGCATTTAAAAAAAATAAAACCTAATAAAAAAAAATCTAAAACGTATCAATATTGTGATTTGTGAAACTGTCAAACTGTTATAAATGAATGAATGAAAGAATATTTATTCAAGTAACCAGGACTCATAATGTTAGTAAACTTATGCTATGTTAGTAGAAATTATTTACAAAATTTATTGCGGAGGCCACTCCTGCACCATCCCCCCGGCTATATGGCAGCAATGGCCTACGTACGCACAGTCCAGCCTGCTTGCGATCATGCGCAAGATGCTGTTGTTGCTCTCTCGCACTCGGCGCACCAGGGATGCACACCTTTTACGCATTATTGTGTTAAAACAATCCACCCGTGCATCAGCGAATGTTATGTGATTTTTTTTTTCTGCCTCTGGCTGACAATAAAAAGCGCACAATATAGGTATAGTCATTATTATGACTCGGCTTTCAATGAAACGCCATCTGTTGAGACTTTTTTATACTGATTTTTTTCTTAATTAATTTATTTTATTTTTATAGGAAGACCAACAGCTACAATTTAAGTCTTAAATGTATAAATAGAATAGCTAGCAAAGAAGCCACTTAAAGGTCCTAACAAATAAAAAACAGAATAAAAAACGAAAGTTAACACTACGAATAACACGCTAAAGAGTTACAATAATTACCTAATAAGAATTACAACATATATTATTACAGTCATCATCAAAAAGGAATTTAAAAATATCGAAATCTTTTTTCTTTAAAGAAAATCTTTAAATCTTTTTTTTTAGCTCTCAGAAAAATCGCTCATTGTGCGAGCATATAGTACAGGACGTACAGCTCTAAAAAATATTATTGTGATTCTCTCGTTACTGACTGAGTGACTGACTGACAAAGCACAGCCAAAACTACTAGGCGTAGGAAGCTGAAATTCGGCATGTAGGTTTCTTAGGGAGTGTAGGGGAGCACTAAGAGGAGATTTCTCAAAATTCCCACGGCAACAAAGACCCAGGCCCATGCTAGAAAAACATATACTTTAAAGGCATTTAAATAATATAATATTTCATGGATCAATCAATACAATTTATAATTTTTTGCTTCACTTCAGTGACGTCATCGTTTCCCACAGAAAAAATAAGAACTTATTTTAGTTATTATTTCTAGTTCCAAGGTTTGAACAAGGAACATACATTTCAAATTTTTTTCATATGTGTATAAATTGTTTATGACAATTAGAAAAAACCGTCCAAGAGCCAGTCAAGCTCGCTCACCGAGAGTTCCGTACACGCAAAGCATCTCACATTAACTTGCTTCTGGTTTCCAATTATCTCCAACTCTTCAACTCTATTTACTACCAACAACAACTGTATTTTTTGCACAAAAGTATAGGTATACGCGATGGCGCCAAAATATATAACAACCTACCTAAACAAATAAGAATAGGTATGTAAAGATCTAAATAGTTTTAGAAATCTATATTTCTTAATTTCTTGGTTGACAAAGCGTATCCTAACTAATATTATAAATGCGAAAGTGAGTTTGTTTGTTTGTTTGTTACCTCTTTACGTTTTATCTACTGAACCAATCTTCCTGAAATTTCTCATACACATAGCTGGAAGTACGGAGAAGGACATAGGGTACCTTTCATCCCGAGAAAAAGCACTGTTCCCGTGGGAAATTCACGCAGGCAAAAGCTAGTTATTCTTTAAATGAATATTTAAGTGATGACATGCAATAAATATGTTTTGTTTATTTATCACGTATGGAATTTAATATAATTGATACATATTATTCTCATAATCTGACTTCAAATTGTAATGTATTCATTATGAGCTTGCCTGATTATTTCTGGGGTTTTTAGTATAGGTAATTTTCGCTTCTCGAGAATATTTCCGAGAAGTTTCCAAGAATCTTTCCCCTGTATTCCGGGAACGGCACCTCACTAGCTGCATGTATTACTTATATTAATTCTGTGGCTGCTTGCAACTTGCACCTATAATGTAGGCTACTTGCATAATGGAAACGCGCCTTCACACAATGTTGACTGAAATTGAGGCATGGAAGTAATAAGTACCTTTGTTGTACAAAGGTACTTATTACTTCCATGGTAATAAGTACCTTGTTGTACAAAGGTACTTATTACTTCCATGAATTGAGGTTTTCGACATTCCCAGTTTTCTTAAATTTAGTACAATACAATTCTGTTTTTGAAATACCTGTCAGCGAAGAAAAAACAAAATCAACTAAACAGCAAGCACAGAATGACGTGTTCTTTTGCGAAAAAATCTCGGAAAAAAATAGTTATAAAACTATCGAGATATTATGTACCATAAAACAGAATATTTGTTTATAAAAAGTATTGTTCTGAGTGTGGAGATTGAAGATGTCTCATAAAAACAAATACGGTGAGTCTTCATTATTGCCAAGATCCTTTCGGTCACTTTCGAAACCAGAGTTTCGAAACCAGTTTCGAATAACGAATAATATTCCTAACCGGAACTGGTTTCCAAATAATAATTTTTCTGTTATCGAAACTCGTTACCAATTAAGTAAAGTAATTCTGTTTCTGAAACCGGTTTTTTTAGATCTCAGCTTCTAACAAAGAAGAAATTGAGAAATGCCGTGAAGATTATGAATGAAAGTGTTCAGGAATAATAGGACACATAATTATTCATTATAGTAAGTAAACCAACCACCTTACTATATATTATATATAGCTAGCTTCCGCCCGCGACTTCGCCCGCGTGAACTTCCCACGGGAATAGTGCTTTTCCCCGGGATGAAAAGTACCCTATGTCCTTCTCCGTACTCCCAGCTATGTGTATGCGAAATTTCAGGAAGATTGGTTCAGTAGATAAAGCGTGAAGAGATAACAAACTCACTTTCGCATTTATAATATTAGTTAGGATTAGGATTAACCACAAGATGGCGTGGGGGCGCTAGGTGCAAATACATGATGACGACGCAAAATTAATGTTACAGATATCCAATCTTTATCCTGGGTGAAATGGTCCCAGTAGGTATAGGACTGAGGCAATGAGGTTCTGAAAGACCTACGGAGCCTCGGCTGACAACTGGCGAGAGCTGGTGCAGGACCGCAAAAAATGGCGTCATCTTGTGTCGGAGGCCAAGACCCACTTCGGGTCGCTGCGCCGCAGTAGTAAGTATGAGAGGATTCATCACTCATCTAGTGCTTGCGCTGGCGTCCCCAACTAGTAATAATAAATAGTCTTCATCCTTTAAGGGGTAGACAGACCGACAACAGACAAAGGCGACCTCAAAGCCTAATGTCATCACGCCGGACTGCCACACCGGAGGTCCTGGGTTCGATCCCCGGTCGGGTCAAGATGGAAAATGATCTTCAGATTGATCTGGGTCTTGGATGTTTATCCTTATATTATTATGTATTCGTTACAAAACAGTATCGTTGAGTTAGCATTCCATAACACAAGTCTCGAACTTTCTTCGGAGCTAACTCAATCTGTGTGGTTTATCCGTATACAACATATTTATCAAACTGGCCGTTGCCTGCTCGGAAGCAGCACGGAATAATGATTAACCTCCCATTTCAGATGTACAGCGAAGAGTGGAGTAGCAGTGTTCTGAAGACTGGGCTTACAGACGTGATGATGACGTCATAAGTAGAGACAGGGAGGACATTTTGCGCGTATGGACACCGAGCGTTGGCGTCGACGAGTGTTAGAGTGAAGACCCAGAGAGACCACGAGAGGAAGGGGTCGTCTAGCAGAGATATGGGTGAACGATATCAGGAAGTATGTCGGTCACAACTGGATGAGGAAGGCTAGAGACAGGGAGTTATGGAAGAGGATGGAGGAGGCCTATGTCTGAAGACGGATGAAAATAAAGGCTGCAATGATAATGACGATGAGACGTCTTCAGCCCGGGATGGAGTAATTCTGGTGGACGAGGAAGAAGTAACATTGAAGTCTGATGGTAAACCAAGGTATTTGCCGTATAGATATCATCATCACAGCTTTCTACGACCCACTGCTGGGTTTAAGCCTCCTTTTGTCTACGCCAACCTTATATATGGTCAGATTTCTTTGGCTCTGACTGTACAAGGGTGCTATCAGGTAGGTATAAGTCCGACATTTTATGCGATTTAAATTCTATCGGTTTTTGTTATTTTTGTTAAGTTGTCAGCTTGTCATTCAAAACCATTTCAAACTATTCGAAATTAACTTCACTAAATGTTCACTACATATACATTTGTCAAAGAGACCGGAGTGAAGTTGCTAAAGCCCGACCCAAGTTTCGATTCTGATCTGATTGTACTCTGCCTATAAATAGGCGTAGGAATGTAGTTAAATTTTAGATTTGACGACCTCCGTGGCCTTAACGGTCTTCATGTCGGACTGCCACACCGGAGGTCCCGGTTTCGATCCCCAGTCGGGTCAATGTGGAAAATTATCTTTTTCAGATTGACATAGGTCTTGAATGTACTTATCTGTATATGTATTTGTTATAAAAGTATCGTTGAGTTAGCATCCCATAACACAAGTCACGAACTTACTTTGGGGCTACTCAGTCTGTGTGATTTGTCCGTAAAACAAAAACGAAAAAAAACGGTAATAAACAGTTTATCATAAAATTAAAAATACACTATTTAAACTAGATAACATTATTTGGTATGATGATATCCCGTGGCCAGTAGGACTACAGGCACATAGTGGCATTCCATGGTAGGACCAATAGGACAAATTCGTAGGACCACGAACATCCTACAAGTCCCATTGGTAGAACAAGTAGGACCACGTGTTACATGTGATGATTTCCCGTGGTCCTACCAGTACATGCAGTAGGACCACAGGCACAACCGTGAACCTACCAGTAGTACAAACTTTTAGGACCACGGGTACACCATGTTAAAGGATGCTCGTGACTATACCCCGCTTTAACTGATAAGCTGGAGTAGTTGAGTATCCATTATTGCCTTCCGTAGCAAGTGGACAGATTCACAACTGGACGGATTCTCAACTGGACAGATTATCAGGTGGACGGATTAGCAACTGGACAGAGTACAATCGTGAACAATAAATAACAGGGAGTTCCACTGTTATCCAACTATTCCACTCTAATCCTCCAATCTGTTTATAGGAGTGGATTAGAGTGAACTAAAAGGCGGAATCTAATCCATTGATGGATTTGACCGCTTATTCGGTTTAGGACAGATTCTAGTTAAGGCAGATTCTTGTTAGGGCAGATTCTGTTTACGACAGATTCTTGATAAGGCAGAAGTAACATCACCAACACTCAGGCCAGTAGATTAGAGTGGAATAGGGCAAAAATAACGAATCATTCTCACTAGTTCCATTGGCAAATAGTTCAATGGAACAAGTCAGATTTTTTTTTCTCAGTAGTTCCATTGACTTTGATAATGGAACAAGTGAAACAAAACTTAATCAAACTTGTCTCACTAGTTCCATCGTAGTTGTCCCATGGAACTAGTGAGAATTTATTTTCGCAGTAGTTCCATCGTTTTTTTTTAATGGGTCAAATGAAACTAAAGTTAAATAATACCATTCCACCTTATTTAGTGGTGGTAAATAAGTGCAATTTACAATAAAAGGCGTCGTCCATTACATCATTCCAATAAGGGGAAATCCTACTTTTAAGCTGGAGTGGTTGGGTGGTGGTATTAATGGTTGGTGGAGTGAGATCGATGCAGCATGCGGCTGCTGCTGGAACTACTAGACGAAATTTGATGCAGCTTTCGCTGTTGTTTTGTTGAAGGTCTAACTTAAAATCTGGCGTAGGTTTCATATTGACACGTCACTTAGAACCTGAGATATACAGGGTTATTTGTAAAACGCAAAACCTTCCTAGGGGTGAAAGTACTCATAAATATGAACATCTTTTTGTATGGGACCGACTCTGAAATCTCAAAAAATCAGCTGTTCCATACAATTTGCAATACCTACTCGCCCAAAATGTATAGAACAACTGATTTATTTTTTGAGATTTCAGAGTCGGTCCCATACAAAAAGATGTTCATATTTATGAGTACTTTCACCCCTAGGAAGCAGTGGCGGCGCTAGGCGTCGGCGACGTCGGCGACCGCCGACGGCCTCGCACCAGAGGGGGCCTCGCAAAAGTTTTACAAATTATTTAAAATTTATTTATTTTTTCTTATTTATTTTCATACACTTGCGTGAGTGAAGTGTGTGAGTAGTACTTTAGGGGTATTATCTAGAGTCATCTGGCAACACTATGAAAGTTATTTCGCGCACGAAAAAAAAAAAGGCCTCGCGTAATGTCGCCGACGTCCAAGTGTGGTCTAGCGCCGCCACTGCTAGGAAGGTTTTGCGTTTATTACAAATAACCCTGTATAACCCCAGGGTGAACACAACTCAATGGGCTGAAACCGTTTCTTGCTATTTTAACTTTTTATTCAGTGATTACTGTGCGTACAGCAAAAAAAATACTTGGAAGGGTTCTGTAGGTTGGTCATTTAGGGTGTGAGGTTACTTTTCGTTCAAGTCATCACGGGTCTATGTAAATTTGGTATCGGTGCATTTAGGAAAAAGTGCTGAACAAAAATATATAAGACTAGCTCTCGCACGCGGCTTCGCCCGCGTGATTTCGCTTAAATGAAAAATCATTGTGTTCCAAACCGTTTCAGGTCTTCGATCTTCTTTTTATACGTCTACAGAAAATGCTCATCAGATTAATAAAGTTTTGCTGAGGCGCCATTTCAATGTATGATATAGTGTAGCTGGTCTCTTGGAGTAATTCATCAGATGTTCCAGATCTTAAATTTTTATATGTCAGCAGCAAATGCTCATCAGGTTGAACGACTTTTGTTAAGGCAACATTTCCATATTTCTTATAGTTTAAATGTTCTGTTTTGGTTCTTCATCAGGTGTTTTATTTTCAAAATCAATTATAGCCTAAATGTTGCCCAGGCTTAATAGCTATACAACAAAAAAAGTTTCATTCAAATCAGTTCAGTACTTTCGGAGATTAGCGTGATCATACATACAGACAGACAGACAGACAACAAATTCCAAAAAAATATTTTTGCTTTCTATTATTCTTTTTAAGTGTCCCTCTATCCATTTCAGTCAAAAATACTAAATGTACAGACAAAATATTTTTACTGTTTTATTATATGTATTGTATAGATGGCAAGCACCAAAGTGGTGGGGATAGATGCTATGACGTCTAGAAGTCCGCCATACAAAAATAAAATATTTTTTCTTATGCAAACATATACACACGCTATGACATTTTCACTGCGTTGTCTACCAAATTATTTTCAAAACGTCAAAAAATTTCACAATTCAGAATTCGCTATCAACTGCTTTAATTTAAAAACTACTGAATGGATTGTTCCAAAAATATATACCTGTGACTCTGAATATTATCTTTACAATGTCTAATAAAAATAATGAGACAAGTATATCAAATAACAAAAAAAGTATAACGATTTCAATTTTCCTCAGCTGCGACAAAAAAAAAATCCCTAACGATTCATTTTTCTTTTAACATTCCATGTGGGGTATCAAATGAATGGGCTTTTTAAGTTGATTATAATATATAACACAGTATGATATTTTCACTACTTGGTCTAACAAATTATGAGAAATCGTCCAAAAAAATCACAATTCTTCGAAACAGTGGTGGTTCTGTGTTTAAGTCACCCCCTGTGGATCGAAAGGACCTAGGTTCAAGCCAGCCATTGTGTAGGTTACCTCAAGATGTTTTCCTTCACCGGAAGTAAGTGGTGGTCAGTTAAACATGAGTCAGATTGATGCCAACTTATGTGGCGCAAGTAGGATTTGAACCTGGGTCCTTTCGATCCACAGCGGGTGTCCTAACCACAAGACCATCACCGTTTCGAATAATTGTGGATTGGATTTTTTAACGTTTTTTTATAAACCAAGTAAGTTTTGTTAAACCAAGTAGTGAAAATATCATACTGTATTATATATTTGTAATCTACTTAATAAGCTTATTATTAAAAAATAAAAAACACGACTGATAACTCACTTAGCACACTCGGAGGAGAGAATCACATCAAAATCTGTTTAGCCGTTCAGAACTTATGGTGGAATAAAGAAACTTACATACATACATGAACCCTGAAAACAAAACACTCCTTTTTGGTCAGTCGTGTAAAAAGCCCTTTCATTTATACCCCACATGGAATGTTAAAGGAAAAATTAATCTTTAGGAAATTAATTTGTCGCAGCTAAAATCAGGAAAATTGAAATCGTTACCTATACTTTTTCGATTTTTTTTTTATTAAAGATGGGTTTGTTCTTGACCACGATCTTGTCCGAGGACAGAGATGAGGTCTACGATGTGGCGAGCTTACCCAGAAGCAGCCTATTCACTCTGGTTTTGAAGAGAGTTAGGTTGTATGTGCTCGGGAACACAGACGCAGGCAGGGAGTTCCACTGCTTCACTGTGCGCATTAAAAACGATGACGAAAAGCGCTTGGTGCGTGCGGGGGGAATATTAACCAAGATGGGATGACGCAGTGCGTCTGGTTGTCCGATTGAAGAAAGGGGCAGGTGGTATGAGCTCATGCAGCTCGTGAGCACACTCACCGAAGTACAATCGGTAGAAAACCGACAAGCTGGCAACTATTTGATATTAATCTGGTTATTTTTTCTTAGACATTGTAAAAACGATATTTATATATTTATTTATTTCCAAAAATACATACCTGTGACCCAGGTATGTATTTTTGGAATAATCCATTTAGTAGTTTTCAAATTAGAGCAGTTCATAGCGAACTCTGAATTGTGAAATTTTTGACGTTACCAAATAATTTGTTAGACAAAGCAGTGAAATTATGATAGTGTGTTGTATATTTGTAATCTACTCGTAAAGCCCTTTCATTTGATACCCCACAAGGCATGTTTATAAGAAAAAAAAAATGTATGGCGGACTTTGACGTCACAGCAACTACCCCCACCACATTGGTGCTAGTCTTCCTATATATTTGTGTTCAGCACATTTTTCTGAATGCACCAATACGAAATTTACATAGATCCGTGATGACTTGAACAAAATTCGATTTCTAGAAGACTTTTTTGACATTTGCCGACTTCTTAGTCTGGGTTTTGTCATGACATACAGGGTGTTTTTTAAATCATTGGCATCCTTTCTACTGGTGAAAGTACTCATGAACATGAGCAACTTTTTGTATGGGACCGACTCAATCCGATGGAAAAAATAATCAGCTGTTCCATACATTTCGGGTGAGTAGGTATTGGAAAATAGTATGGAACAGCAGATTTTTTTTTCCATCGGATTGAGTCGGTCCCATACAAAAAGTTGCTCATGTTCATGAGTACTTTCACCAGTAGAAAGGATGTCTATGATTTAAAAAACACCATGTATATTTTCTTTTTGTGGAATATCCAAATTCTCATTCGGAAATCTGTCTTACTACAACGTTTTGTAGTAAGTGTCTAAAGTTAAATACTTGTTAAACATATTTTCTTATTTTCTATTTAGGTAATCTAAATAATCACATGTTACTAAAGATGGGTTTTGCCCGGGATTATAAGGTTTTTGCCCGGTGCATTCCCATCTTAAAAAGTGTTTGTGTAAGTGTTTAAATGTTTAAAGTGTGTGTTTAAGTGTTTGTGTGTGTTTTGTGTGTATTAACGGGCTGAAACCGTTTCCCACTTTATTTTTTCTTCTGCGATTACTGTGCGTATACCAAAAAGGTTCACCTTGAAGGGGTCTTGTCGTAATCCGATGATATCCCGTGGTCTCACCAGTAGGACCACGGGTCCATTGATTGTGGTACCTCGATTTAACAGATATTTTCTTGTACCTATTTATATTTTTGAATATGTACATATTCAAAACTAAAGATGTATCCGCAAATATTAATAATATTTTACGCGGACAACTTCATTTTTTTCTTCTGTTGTTTGTGCATACAAATTTGATTCTCTTTAGGGCCTCTTCAGTTATTTAGTAGGTATCGCGTGGGCCCATCGGTAGGACCACAAATCTGTGAGACCACGCAATGCAATATGTCAATCCTGATTAGGATTGTTTTAATACATGGTGGTGATGGTCGTAGTCGTCGATGTGATGGTCGTGGTCGTCGATGTGATGGTTGTGGTCGTCGATGTGATGGTAATGCTAGATCGAAAGATATTTTCTTGTTATCTACTTTCATTTATGTTAATATATCCTAAACTGTAGATAGGTATGTTTCTCAGTTATTTTCCTAAAGTGAGAAAGATTAAGCATTACATTAAAGATTAGTGTTTTACGTATTGCGCGGACAAAACTTTTTTTAATTTTTTTATTCTGTACGGACGTACATGTGCGTACAAATTTGATTCTTTTTAGGACCACTAGTGGTACTAGCGAGAAATTTACGGTGGTACCGCGTGGTCCCAATGGACCACAGATTAGGATTGTTTTAATATATGGTGGTAATGGTCTTGGTGATGGTCAAGCTGGTTGCCTTTGTGCTCTTTATTGGCAGGGACAACGGAATATATTTTCTTGTTTATTTGTTATTATATACAAAACAGGAAATATGTTTCTACGTTATTTTTAATAATTCAATTTACGCGAAGAGCATTCCGTTTTTGGCGATATAACAATAATCGCCATGATGTTCACCTGAAGTGATAAAGATTAACGGTGGCTAGTGGGAAATTTACTGTTTTATCGCGTGGTACCATCGGTAGGACCACGGATTGTGGTGATGGTGAGTGGTGGTGATGGTCATGGTTGTGGTTGTTCTGATGCTCATTAATGGTAGTGAGAAAGAAATATTTCTTGTTAATTTTATATACAGTGGTGGCCAGCTAATTAGGGACACCAGTCGATTTTCATACAAACGAGGTTATTTTGAAGCTTTGGTTCAACGTCAGGATTGATCTGAGCTGTGATCTGATAATGGCTATCCAGGGATAGAATGGAGGACATCCAAATCGCTATACACACCCAACTGATCAGATCAGCATTCTAAGAACTGTTTGGATTTATTTAAAAAACCGCGAAAATAGCATTAAAATGTATGGAAATCTTGAAACTCAGAAAGCTGAGCTGAGTAGCCCTTAGAATGCTGATCTGATCAGTTGGGTGTGTATTATAGTGATCTGGATGTTCTCTATTCTATCCCTGGATGGCCATCATCAGATCACAATTCAGATCAATCCTGGGGCTGAACCAAAGCTTCAAAGTAACCTCGTTTATATGAAAATCGACTGGCGTCCCTAATTAGCTGGCCACCACTGTATGTTAATACATCAAAAACTGTAGATATTACGTTTTGCGCGGACAAGAATTCCAGATCCTCATGTCCTTAATATTTAAACATGAACCGTGTGAGGTGTTTCATTGGTAACTATTTTGTTTTATTCTGTTAACGTGCGTACTTGATTTTCTTTAGTACCACTAGTGGTATTAGTACCACAATAAGCGGGAATTTTACGGAGGTATAGCGTGGTCTCATTAGTAGGACCAGAGATAAGGATTTTTTTAAAACATGGTGGTGATGGTCGTGGTGTTGGTCGTAGTGATGGTCGTAGTGATGGTCATATTTCTGATGGTTCTGATGCTCATTAATAGTAGGGAGAACGAAAGATATGATAATATATCCAAAACTGTAAGTATGTATTTCTGCGTCATTTTAAAAATCACGTTTTACGTGTCCCACATTACCGTTTTTTGCAATACTACAGTAATTTTCATAATATTTATAAGATCCGGTTTATTTTTTTTTCCTAGAGTACCGTTTCGTACTACATTACCACCGGTGGTACTACGGGAAATTTGGTTCTCTTTACACCGGGGGTTCAAGCGGAAAATTTTGATTTCTTTTTAAAGCGATGTGAAGTAAAATTCGTCGGCTATGTTCGGCTCATTGGTAGTGGTGGGATCCGCCAGCCGCCAATCAATGGGTTCAAGCTTGTACACTTTTATTATACACCAATTAGGATTTTTTTACAGATGGTGGTGATGGTCGTAGTGGTCGTTGACGTTGTTGTGGTGGAAGGGAAAATGAAGGATATTTTCTTGTACTTCAAATATTTATCCCTCCGCCATTTTAAAAATTACGTTTTACGTGTCCAACATTACAGTTTTTAAAATTTACAAGATCGGGTTTATTTTTGATTTTAATACAGTTCAGTTTAGTACCACCATTTACCACTGGTGGTTCTACGGGAAATTTGCTCTCTTTAATTATACACTGATTAGGACTGTTTTAACAGATGGTGGTGATGGTCGTGGTGGTCGTTGAGGTTGTTGTGGTGGAAGGGAGAACGAAGGATATTTACTTTAACTTCAAATATTTATCTCTCCGCCATTTTAAAAATTACGTTTTACGTGTCCAACATTACAGTTTTTACCAATATTAAAATCGCCTTAAAATTCACAAGATCGTTTATTTTTTATTTTAATAGAGGTACAGTTTAGTACCACTATTAACACCGGTGGTACTACGAGAAATTTTGTTCTCTTTACACTGGTGGTTCAAGCGGAAAATTTGGTTCTCTGTAATTATATACGGATTAGGACTGTTTAAATAAATGGTGGTGATGGTCGTAGTGGTCGTTGATGTTGTTGAGATGGAAGGAAGAACGAAGGATATTTTCTTGTAACTTCAAATATTTATCTCTTCGCCATTTTAAAAATTACGTTTTACGTGTCCAACATTACAGTTTTTAGCAATATTGCAGTACTCGCCTTAAAATTCGATTAGGTACATAATACCTACTTTACCAAAATTACCAATTTACCAAAATGACCACATTTTCATAATGACTACTGCTGTTCCCAAAAGTGACCACTTTACCAAAATAACCACTTTTTCATAATGACTACTGCTGTTCCCAAAAGTGACCACTTTACCAAAATGACCACTTTTTCATAATGACTATTGCTGTTCCCAAAATGACTACTTTACCAAAATGACCACATTTTTCATAATGACTATTGCTGTTCCCAAAATGACTACTTTACCAAAATGACCACATTTTTTATGATCGTAGGTACCCAACTAGCAAAAGAGTCTTAGTTTGCATATTTTTTTTTTTTGCTTATAATTTGTGCCCAAATCCAGGCTTATAAGATGATGTAAAATCAATGTAAGAGCGAAAAATTGTAGTCTTTAGACTTTTGTATGAAAAAGAAGTACAATAATATCTACTTGTATTTTCATTCTTAAAACTCAAACACCACGTTCAAAAAATCTCCACGCCAAATAAAAGATATTAATAATTATTATTTTTTTATTTATTTTTTAATATAAGTAGGTACAACAAAAGTTATTCACGACCAACTTTAAAAAAGTCACTAAACTAAATCTTATCGATACCTACAGGTTTCTTTTTTAAATAATTATTTGTTTTTCTCATATAACCTTCACACTTATCGAATGCATTTTCATAACTAAAAAAAAAAACTCTTATATTTGTTAAAATTAATATATGTCTAGAACGGAATTTATTTAAATTTTAACCCCATACCAAGTTTCAAAAATATTACTTTTTTTAAGAAATGTCATGCATGAAATCTTGTTTTTTACTAAATCTGATAGCAATTTATTTAATTTGTGGTCAAAAGTTATCAGACAATTCTTTCTGTTTTTTTTTTTAAGTGTTAAAAAGCCCAGAATTTATTTTAAAATCTGCCTGCTTTCCTTCCTTTGCCAGTTTATATAAAAAATAATAAAAATTAGGCCCTTTTGGAATATTGGCGTTGATTCGTCTATGCCAACCCTCCAGTGGATTAGTTGTTCTGTGTCTCTGTGATGCACAACTTAAGACTTGTGACTCCATAGGTTTCCACTGCTGCTTGAAATATTTAAGAAAAGCTTGCATTTCGGTGGTAATTGGAGCTTGTTCTAGAATTTGTCCCCAAGCCTCAGGGATTCGTTCTGTAGGCAGGAGTGGAAATAGAGCACACAACCGAGTTATTTTCCTACCCTCTTTAGAGTATGTTGTTTTGAGCTCTTTTGATTTTTTCCACACTGCTTTATTAAAGTGGTAAAAGCAGCCACTGATTTTCGCACAGGGAAATGAATTTCTAACGCCATTTATTTGGCCCTGTTCGTAATCACATTTGTAAATTTCAATGTTCATGCCAAGTTCATCTCGAAGAAGTTGATAAAAACGAGTGTAGGTTTCTTCGCATTTGTCTGGAAGCAACCCATACACTACAGGTACGACGTGTGTCGTTTAGTCCGTTGAACCTAGGTTGATGTGGATAGTAAACAATTGATAGAATGGCTTCGGCACACATCTAAATGTGCCATCACCGAAGTATACAACATGACTTTTCTTTGCCTGGTATTTGATAATTTATTTGCCCAGAGAAGTGGCAAAATCAATATTTTGTCATCGCCAGCACCATCTTGGCATACCAAAAATCGTTTGTATATGTCAGGAACCTCAACATCTTTCAGTTTTTCAAAAATTAATTTATTAGTGTTTAGACACTTCTTGCGTTCTCTATAAAGAGTATTTTTTATTGTGCAGAACGCCGGTATTTCTGATTCATATTGCTTACCTTTATTTTTTAATACTTCAAAATTCCGTTCATAAATCGCTAATATCGGCCCAAAATCAATACACACATCTCTTTTACATTTTTCAATTATTAATAAAACTTCATTTTTGATCGTATTCCTTTCCTTTCCTTTCTATGTGTGCGCCTTTTCTCGCAGAATAACAGTTTCAGTCAAATTCAAAGTAAGAGTCGCTGAACATTCTTGCCGCTTGACGCATCGCCACAAAATCGAATCTTTGTTAATTTTACTTACATTGAATCGGTAACCCCCACGCAATAAGCTTCTTTGTCCTTTTTGATTATTTACGAAAGAAAAATCCATTTTTGCAAGAAATTATTACTTAGATATAATCCAAATGGCAGGAAAACAATTGAAGGAAGTGACAATTGAGAAATAAAATGAACTTTGATCGATTTGGTGTTTGATTTGATATTCAAGGAGTTTCATATCTAGGAGTTTTCAAGTGGCGGCGGATAATACTAAAGTCACAGAAGTAATTTTTTTTTTAAATATAAGCAGAAGGAACACAAATTTCACACACACGCTGATGATATTTGACAATATTTGCATCCTGTTCATGATAAGGACTGTCACATAACTCTGTCCCTTGCCTTCCTTAGCATTGCAATGTATTGCAACACGAACCACTACACTGAAAGATTTAAAATCCGAGCCGGTTTTTTCATGCGAAATGTTCTTAACTGTCATGTTTGTTGTGTTGTCATAGTTGTCATATATATTTATGTCTGTGACTAAAGTAGGTATAGGTAAAGCACAGACATCTTAAATCGGTGATGCCGAAGCCGTGTGAATTTCGCCAGAGTAGAATAGGACCACTCCATGTCTGATCGTGGATGTCGTACAAGGTGACACAAGGTCAACCACTAAATCTGTGCGCTCAACACAGTTTTAACATCATAAACACCTAACCTAGGTTTGTTTCTGATCTACCTATTGGGTTGCGGAGGTCAGACGACAGTCGCTCTGTGTAAAAACCAGTAACATCGTCAAATCGCCAAGGTAAGGCAGCAGACCCCGGGCTCTTAGCGTAGCCGCTAAGGGCCCGAATACGCTCGGAAGAAGAAGGTTAAGTAGGTACTTACAATGTCTAATGAGGGATTTTCCGAGATCGAAATAAAAAATGCACGGTATTGGCATTAAAAAAAAAACAAAAAAAAAAAACATCTAAAAAGTATTGTAGGGACACACTAGGTCAGCAGTTTTGGCTTCGCGTTTCTACCGCATGTCGACACAATTCAGTCGTCACCTCACCGCGGTCTATATCGCTAGTAGTACCTGTATTAATAAATCCTAAGCCGTGCGCGTCATATTATTTTATCTGTGTTAGTGATATTTTGGATTCTAATTAGTGAAAATTATGTAAGACATTGTTCATACTAAATTGACAATAAATTAACAGTTATCAGTGAAGTGTGTCGTGTATCCATTACGCTCCTTTAGTTAGTTTAGGCCCTCACACGTAACAGACATTCACACAAGAACTTATACTCATTATTAATACTATAAAGTGGCCTACAGTGGTGACCCGGACTTTGAACTTTTGTTTGGATACATGAAAAATTGAGTGAGGTGACGGCTCACTCCATAAAAAGGCGGCACGGTTAAGGTACATTCGGCGTAAAAAATTTGAAGAAATTTATTTTTGTGAATTATGTCAAATGGACAACCTGGCGACGCGAGCGGGTCGCGGCCCGCGCAGCCCGCGCAGCCGGCGCAGCCTGGGCAGCCTGCGCACCCGGTACAGCCCGCAGGTTCCACGACAGCGAGTATGGATATCGCTACTGTTTCGGTTTCTTCAAGATTGCCTGAGTTTTGGCCCGACCAACCTAGACATTGGTTTATACAGATAGAGGCGATACTTAATCCACAGAAAATAAGTGACCAAAATAGATATGATTTAGCCATCGGGAAATTAACAAAAGACGCAATTAGTCAGATTGCAGATTTACTTTTGGACCCACCAGCCACCGGAAAATTTAATGCGCTGAAGCAGCGGTTACTATCTATTTACGAAGAATCAGCTACGAGACAATTACAGAAATTACTTAGTGAGATGGAGCTTGGCGAACAAAAACCGTCGCAACTTTTACGGAAGATGAGAGAATTGGCACGAGGCAAGGTTCCTGATGAAACATTAAGAATATTGTGGCAAAATCACCTACCAGCTGCGGCTAGAGCAGTGCTAGCTGTGACGGATAGTACAAACTTAGATAATTTGGCGACAACCGCGGACACGGTTCTGGAAGCCACGCGACCGGTCCAGGTATCAGAGGTTGCAGCACCATCAACATCGCAGTCAGAAGACAGAATTTTAGCAGAAATTTCAAAATTAACTACGCAGCTGAAAAATATGAACGGAGGACACCAAGACCGTCACGGAAGGAACAGGCAAAGAGGCAGAGGATTTAGAGGTTTTAATCGACAACGTTCGGCGTCACGGGGAAGCAGAGGACCTAGACCAGAGCCAGGAAGCCCAAATTGGTTATGCCATTATCACTTCAGGTTCCGGGACAGGGCTCATAAATGCGTTCAGCCCTGCGCATGGAGGAAGCAGCCGGAAAACTAGGTGAGGTGCAAGCTGCGGTGGAAGCTTGCGCCATCCAGCCATCACACCGCTTGAGCGTCTTGGACTCCAACAGTGGACTTCGTTTTTTAATAGATACAGGTGCAAATATTTCAATTTTACCAGTTAAAAATGCTAGCAAATGTATCAATAGAAATTTTGATTATAAATTATATGCTGCCAATGGCACTGAAATTAAAACATTTGGCATAAAGACATTAGAACTAAATTTAGGTCTTCGTAGAGCATATCGTTGGACGTTTATAATAGCAGATGTCAAACAGCCAATATTAGGTGCAGACTTTTTAATTAAATTTGGTTTATTGGTAGATTTAAAATCCAGAAAATTAATAGATAACGTAACTAATATTAAAGTTAATGCTTCTGTTGTAAATTACACGGAGCCTTCAGTTAAAACAGTTGATGAGAGCCACCCTTATCATGCATTACTGAGTAAATATCCGGAAATAACGAAACCTATCTCTTTCAGAGAGCCTCCTAGTCATGATGTTTGTCACTATATAGAAACCAAGGGTCCCCCGGTGTATGCCAAAGCCAGACCTCTACCCCCAGACAGATACAAGAAAGCGAAGGAAGAATTTCAGGTTATGCAGGATTTGGGCATTTGTCGGCCTTCTAAAAGTCCTTGGGCTAGTCCATTACATATTGTTACTAAAAGAAGCGGAGATATTAGACCTTGCGGCGATTATCGCAAATTAAATGCAGTTACTAAGCCCGACAGATACCCAATTCCTAGGTTGCAGGACTTCACTTATATATTGGCAGGTAAAAAAATTTTTAGTACCTTAGATGTAAATAGAGCCTATCATTTTATACCCGTTGCAGAGCACCATATTGAGAAAACTGCGATTATAACTCCATTTGGACTTTTCGAATTTCCGAGAATGGGTTTCGGATTACGTAACGCAGCTCAAACTTTTCAAAGATTCATGTCTACGGTCTTCCAAGGCCTAGATTTTGTTTTTTGCTATATAGATGATATTTTGGTGGTCTCAGAGACACCAAATCTTCACCAGGAGCATCTAGAGAAGGTATTTTCAAGGTTACAAGAGTACGGTATCACTATCAATATTTCAAAGTGTAATTTTGGTAAGTCAAAAGTCGATTTTCTAGGTTTCGAGGTCGCGGAGGAAGGCATACGGCCACTGCAACATAAGGTAAAAGCTATTTTAGAATACCCTAAACCAGAGACAATCCAGGGATTACGTCGGTTCTTAGGAATGGTAAATTTTTATAGGTCTCATATTCCCAATGCAATAGATTCTCAGGCTGAACTTAATAACTACTTGCACAATTGCAAGAAAAATGATAAAACTAAAATTGAGTGGACACAAGAATCTATTTTAGCTTTTGAGAAATGTAAAGAGAGCTTAAAAAACGCCGTTACATTGTCTCACCCTATTTCAGATTCACCAATAGCTTTAATGTCAGATGCATCAGATAAATGTGTAGGAGCCGTTTTACAACAAAAAATAGGTGATTATTGGAAACCTCTAGGTTATTTTTCAAAAAAGATGACATTAGCGCAGCAAAAATACAGCACCTATGATAGGGAGTTGTTAGGTATATTTTTGGCAGTCAGATATTTTAGAAGATTATTTGAAGGACAGCATTTGATTATATTCACAGATCATAAACCTTTAACTTTTGCATTTAAAAACGTTGATAATAACAAAGAAACGCCTCGTAGAACAAGGCAGTTGTTATTTATCAGTGAGTTCACTTCTGATATTCGATACGTAGAAGGTAAAAATAATGTTGTTGCTGATGCGTTGTCGCGCGTAGACACAATTTCCTGTCCCACAGTACTTGATTTCAACGAATTAGCTGACGCGCAAGAACAAGACCCGTACATAGCACGAACCGTAGCGAACAATAACAATGTTATATTAACCAAAATGTTTTTGCCATTAAGCAATAAACCGATATATTGCGAAGTTTCAATGAATAATATCAGACCATATTTACCGGAACATTTTAGAAAAACGGCATTTGAGGCTGTTCACAATTTAAGTCATCCCGGTATTAGAACAACGAGGAAATTAGTTACACAAAAATATTTTTGGCCTTGTATGAATCGAGACATCAGTTTATGGTCAAAATCTTGTATTCAATGTCAAAAAGCAAAGGTCAATAGGCATAATTTTTCAGAATTTCAAGAATTTTCAGATGTCAATCGTTTCGAACATATACATTGTGATATTATAGGACCTTTGACAACCACATCCGATGGTTATAGATATTGTGTAACTATAATAGATAGAAAAACACGTTGGCCCGAAGCTTTTCCAGTTAAAGAAATTACTGCTGAGTGTGTAGCTAAAGTTATGTATGAAGGATGGATTGTTCGTTACGGTTGTCCTGTGAAAATAACTACGGATCAAGGAAGGCAATTCGAAAGTAATTTGTTCGCAAGTTTATTAAAATGTTTAGGTATTCAAAGATACAGAACTTCGGCATTTCATCCCCAAAGTAACGGTAGGGTTGAAAGATGGCATCGTTCTTTAAAAACAGCGTTGACGGCTAGGCTAGGTAACAACACCTCATGGATTGAGGAGATACATACAGTTATGTTAGGTCTTAGAGCAGCTCTGAGAAGCGACAATGGCGTCAGTGCTGCCGAAATGACATTTGGTCGTACCCTTAGGTTACCTGGTGATTTCTACGATAGTGCAGGTACAAGTATAAGCGACGATACGCTAGTAGATAGGATACGTCATAAAATAGAAGCTTTAAAGCCTAGTTTCAAGTCACATGGTAGTTCAAGATCATTTTTTGTACATCCAGATTTAAAGACGTGCACTCATGTTTTTGTTAGAGATGACACTGTGAGAAAACCTTTACGCCCTCCGTATGACGGACCTTATCCCGTCCTTAAACGGTTCGATAAAGTTTTTCAGGTACAGTTACCTAATCGTAAGGCTAATATTTCGATAGACAGGTTAAAACCGGCTTATTTGTTCAACGAGGACACAAATAGCATGTCCGGCTCCTTGCCTAAGAATAACGATGTCGTAGAGCCTACTACTAATAATGAAAATGATAGTTTTGTACAGTCAAGTCCAGTTGCCCCTAAAGAAAAAGAACGTGTTACTTTTAAGACAAGTCGCGGTCGTATAGTTAAACCGCCAGTTCGTTTTAATTTATAGAGTTAAATATGTTTCTACTTGTAGTGTTCCCGCAGGCCGCGATGCTCAACAGTTTTATTCTTAAAGCTGTTGGGATGCCAAGGGTTCTACTAACAGAAAAGTTTTTAATGTTTGTTGGCAACTGCTATTATATTGAATATTTCATTTTATGAATACATTTTTTAGTCATTGCGAATGATAGTTAATTGCATAGGACATGGTAATTTTTGCATACAAGTACTATTTAAGTTACAAGTGTTGTGTTTAAAAAATAAATGCAGTATTTAGTATAGGTAGTTATTTGACATTATAAATTGTATGAATTTAACTTAGATAAACCCTATTAATTAGGTATCCAAATTGAGTTAAAGATATGAAAACAAAATAATGTCAATTTGAACCTTATTACTGTAATAAAAAACCTAAATATATAATCATATGTAAGGCATTCATTTAAAGTTATTTCAGAATTTAAAGATACATAGTGTATCAGAAAATGTTGTTATACTTGCACATTGGAATCTCGGTCAATTGAAAAGTATGTACTTAGTCATATAAAATATAGCATTTTTGCAAAAAACGTTACTTAGAATACGTCATACTTATTTTTTTTGTGAAAGTGTGTGAAAAGTGATTAGTTTGAAATTCTTGTTTAGTTAAAAGTAATTACAATCGTTGAATTTGTTCATTCTTCTACAGTTTTTTTTATTTGGCAAGAAAGTCACAATGGGCGTTGGTCAAAGCAAACAAGAAAATATTGCGATCGCCCAGGCCCAATCGCATAGTACAGTAGAGTCGAGATTGGATTATTTGTCCATTATGGTAATAGTGACTGTTGCCTTGCTGATTTGTGTTATGGTGTGTTTTGTGCGCCAACATTGTATCAAGAAAACTAAAAACTGGTTGAGACGAGAGGTTCACAGCGCCAGCCTACCAACTCCTACCACGAGAGTCCAGGCTGTGCCCGTACAACCTGCTCAACCAACAACAGTGGTGTACTAGTTGACGTCAATTCAAAAGTGCATTTAGATAAGAAAACGCTTTTCACATACTTACTACACTAGGAGTATACTTAGTTTTTAAGTCTGATGGTTTTTTCCACTGGTACAGTATATTTTAATACCTACCTATTGTATAATGTAATTAGGTAAAAATTAAAAAACCAATGCATTCCAAATTTACCTTTATTCTGGTATTCTGTATTCAAGTTTAGCATAAAAGTTAGATATATTTTTTTATTTTTTTTGCAAATGTAATGTTTTTCAAAATTTACAAACCTACTAATCAATTAATTTTATACTGTAAATGACATTCTGTTCAAAATTTCTATTTTCAATCACGGCTTAAGGATATTTTGTTTTGTATTCATGTGTTTCATTCCACTTTACTTAAATTCAAAATTCAATTATGTTTTGTATTGTATTCAGTGTTTCAAATTATCGTCGTCTATTGCATCATACAAGCTTGTAGTTCCAAGTACTTAGTTGTTTACGAATCGACCGCCGAGGCCAGGCCATTTTTGCTTACGCGGCGCATTGCAACGCGTAGCCTGTGCCAGTTGTATGATGTTTTAGATTTTTCGTTTTAAAACTTTGTTAAAATTTTTGTTCCTGTTAACCAAAAATTTAGGAAGGGTGTATTGTAGGGACACACTAGGTCAGCAGTTTTGGCTTCGCGTTTCTACCGCATGTCGACACAATTCAGTCGTCACCTCACCGCGGTCTATATCGCTAGTAGTACCTGTATTAATAAATCCTAAGCCGTGCGCGTCATATTATTTTATCTGTGTTAGTGATATTTTGGATTCTAATTAGTGAAAATTATGTAAGACATTGTTCATACTAAATTGACAATAAATTAACAGTTATCAGTGAAGTGTGTCGTGTATCCATTACGCTCCTTTAGTTAGTTTAGGCCCTCACACGTAACAGACATTCACACAAGAACTTATACTCATTATTAATACTATAAAGTGGCCTACAGTATCAATATTGTGATTTGAGCAACTGTCAAACTGTTATGTGATTTTTTTCTGCCTCTGGCTGACAATAAAAAACGCACAATATAGGTACAGCCATTATTACGACTTGGCTTTCAATAAAACGCCATCTGTTGAGACTTTTTTTATACTGATTTTTTTTTTCTTAATTAAATGTCAGAAAAATCGCTCATTATTTACAACGTAGTCATTATCGGAAAGTAGACATTTGAGGCAGTAGTCTCTTTGGTGAAGTAGACATTATGTACCAAGTAGTCATTATCGGAAAGTAGACATTTAAGGCAGTAGTCTTTTTGGTAAAGTAGACATTATGTACCAAGTAGTCATTATCGGAAAGTAGACATTTAAGGCAGTAGTCTTTTTGGTAAAGTAGACATTATGTACAAAGTAGTCACTATGGGAAAGTAGATATTTGTGGCAGTAGTCTTTTTGGTAAAGTAGGTATTATGTACCTAATCGTTAAAATTCACAAGGTCGGGCTTATTTTTGATTTTAATAGAGTACAGTTTAGTACCACCATTTACCACTGGTGGTATTACGGGAAATTTGGTTCTCTTTAATTATATACCGATTCAGATGGTGGTGATGGTCGTGGTGGTCGTTGTCGTTGTTGTGATGGAAGGAAGAACGAAGGATATTTACTTGTAACTTCAAATATTTATCTCTCCGCCATTTTAAAAATTTCGTTTTACGTTTCCAACATAACCGTTCTTTACAATATTGCAGTACTTGCCATAATGTTCACAAGATCGGGTTTATTTTTGATTTTCCTAGAGTACTGTTTAGTACCACCATTACCACCGATGGTACCTACTACGGGTTCGGTTCTCTTTACACGGCTGGTTCAAGCGGAAAATTTAAATTTATTTTATTATACATCAATTAGGATTGTTTTTATAGATGGTGGTGATGGTAGTGGTGGTCGTTGAGGTTGTTGTGGTGGAAGGGAGAACGAAGGATATTTTCTTGTAACTTCAAATATTAATCTCTCCGCCATTTAAAAAATTACGTTTTACGTGTCCAACATTACAGTTTTTAGCAATATTGCAGTACTTGCTTTAAAATTCACAAGATCTAGTTTATTTTTTATTTTAATAGAGGTACAGTTTAGTACCACCATTTACCACTGGTGGTATTAATTTGCTAAATTCTAATTTTAATTTAAATTTGCTTCTCTTTAATTATAACAGATGGTGGTGATGGTCGTGGTGGTCGTTGAGGTTGTTGTGGTGGAAGTGAGAACGAAAAATATTTTCTTGTAACTTATTATTTATCTCTCCGCCATTTTAAAAATTACGTTTTACGTGTCCAACATTAGTTTTTACCAATATTAAAATCGCCTTAAAATTCACAAGATCGTTTATTTTTTATTTTTATAGAGGTACAGTTTAGTACCACTATTAACACCGGTGGTACTACGAGAAATTTTGTTCTCTTTACACTGGTGGTTCAAGCGGAAAATTTGGTTCTCTGTAATTATATACGGATTAGGACTGTTTTAATAAATGGTGGTGATGGTCGTAGTGGTCGTTGATGTTGTTGAGATGGAAGGAAGAACGAAGGATATTTACTTGTAACTTCAAATATTTATCTCTCCGCCATTTTAATATTTTGTAATAATGACTATTTTGACTATATACATATTATACATATAAAATGTATAATTTATTATTAATAAGGGTTTTTCGCCTGCAAATTAAAAAAAAATATATTTTGTTTTTTATTTTATTTATTTAAAAATTACATTTTACGTGTCGAAAATAACCGTTTTTTGCAATATTGCAATACTTGCCATAATGTTCCCAAGATCGGGTTTTTATTTTATTTTCCAAGAGTACTGTTTAGTACCACCATTACCACCGATGGTACCTACTACGGGTTCGGTTCTCTTTACACCGCTAATGGTTCAAGCGGAAAATTTGAATTTCTTTTATTATACACCAATTAGGATTGTTTTTACAGATGGTGGTGATGGTCGTAGTGGTCGTTGATGTTGTTGAGATGGAAGGAAGAACGAAGGATATTTTCTTGTAACTTCAAATATTTATCTCTACGCCATTTTAAAAATTACGTTTTACGTGTCCAACATTACAGTTTTTAGCAATATTGCAGTGCTCGCCTTATTTTCCCATAGGATCTACAGTTTTCCTGTAGTACCACCGCATCACCGGTGGTACTACGGGAAATTTGGTTCTCTTTAATTATACATCAATTAAAATTGTTTTAACAGATGGTGGTGATGTTAGTCGTAGTGGTCGATGTAGTTGTAATGGAAGGGAGAATGAAGGATATTTTCTTGTATCTTTAATTTACAATAATATTTCCAAAACTGCAAGTATGTATTACTGCGTCATTTTAAAATGGTGTTTTACGCGTCTAACATTATCATTTTTTTGCAATATTGCAGTACTTGCCATAATGTTCGCAAATCGGGTTTATATTTTTCCTAGAGTACCGTTTAGTACCACCAGTATCACCGGTGGTACTACGGGAAATTTGGTTCTCTTTAATTATACACAAATTAGAATTATTTTAACAGATGGTGGTGATGGTAGTCGTAGTGGTCGATGTAGTTATAATGGAAGGGAGAATGAAGGATATTTTCTTGTATCTTTAATGTATAATAATATATACAAAACTCCAAGTATGTATTACTGCGTCATTTTAAAAATTACGTTTTGCGCGTCTAACATTACCTTTTTTTGCAATATTGCAGTACTTACCATAATGTTCACAAATCGGTTTAATTTTTTTCCTAGAGTACCGTTTAGTACCACCAGTATCACCGGTGGTACTACGGAGAATTTGGTTCTCTTTAATTATACACATATAAGAATTATTTTAACAGATGGTGGTGATGGTAGTCGTAGTGGTCGATGTAGTTATAATGGAAGGGAGAATGAAGGATATTTTCTTGTATCTTTAATGTATAATAATATATACAAAACTCCAAGTATGTATTACTGCGTCATTTTAAAAATTACGTTTTGCGCGTCTAACATTACCTTTTTTTGCAATATTGCAGTACTTACCATAATGTTCACAAATCGGTTTTATTTTTTTCCTAGAGTACCGTTTAGTAAGTACCACCAGTATCACCGGTGGTACTACGGAGAATTTGGTTCTCTTTAATTAGACACCAATAGAGGACCGGACAAGAAATGAGAATTGTTAAAAATACGTAATTTTATGATAATATTAAACACATTTTGCAACTTTTCAGCACGAGTTTATTCTCCTGAGCTAATTTATTAGAGTTCAAACTTTTTGGGAAAGTCCATTTTTTACGCGTCACGTCATATGAATGCACGTTTAGTTAGGGGCGTTTTGGTATCGCTCAAACTTCGCCAAAAATCTGAATTGTTTTTTGCTATGTCTTGGGAAATACTTTGGTTATTGATATAATTATTTTATGGATGATTCTATTATTGTGAGATATTTCAAAGGAGCATCAACAAAAAAGTTGTCCGGTCCCCTATTGGGATTGTTTTAATAGATGGTGATGATGGTAGTAGTGGTGGATGTTGTCGTAGTGCTTACTAGAAGGAAGTTTACCCTGGTATCTCGCATCGGAACGACAAGACCACAGCCACAGGTACCAATTTGTTATAATGATTAGAAACAATTTATCTGTTGGTGGATATGGTCATGGTTAGTAGTGGTCATTGACGTAGTTGTAATGAAAGGGAGAACAAAGGATATCTTTTTGTAATTTTAATTTTTCGTAATCTATCTGTCGCAGTCGGATCGTATAATCCGCCGTATTACATTACGGCTAGCCGTTTTAAAAACAGAGCTGTTTTGAAATGCGGCGATTTTACGATTAGCTGGATTGTCACTGCGATACGTTCTTCAATTAGGCGGCCCATGTTAAGCCGCATCTTACTACTAAGTATGTAGAATATAGGGTGACCATACTTACAAAATAAAACTGTTCAAATGAAAATCTATTTTAATAAGAAAATGCTGACAGATTTCTTTTTACGATATTCTTAAAAATTTAATCATAGTTATACGCCATCGTTGTTGCTATGACAGGCTGCGCCATGAGTGTTAAAAATTTAAATTAACAACTGTCATAGTGGCAGCTAATGACTCTCTATATTACATTACGTCTAGCCGTGTTGAAGAGCGTATGGTGCCGAATAAATTTCGGCGGATTTTCATTCAGCCGTATTCAATCCGGCTTATCGTTGAACCGCCGCATTACAAAACGGCGCTGTTTTGTAAAACGGCTAGCCGTAATGTAATACGGCGGATTATACATCTGACTGCGACATATCCATAACTGCAAATATGTTTGTCTAAGTCATTTTAAATAATTTCGTTTGGTGATGGTTGTAGTGGTGTTTGCGCTAATGGAAGGGACAATGAAGAATATTTTCTTTTAACTATAATTTATGGTAATTTATCCATAACTGCAAATATGTATCTCTCCGCCATTTAAAAAAAAAAACGTTTTACGTGTCGTACATAACCGTTCTTTACAATATTGCAGTACTTGCCATAATGTTCACAAGATCGGGTTTATTTTTGATTTTCCTTGAGTACTGGTTAGTAACACCAGTATCACCGGTGGTACTTTGGAAATTAGGTTCTCTTTACACTGGTGGTTCAAGCGGAAAATTTGGTTTTCTTTAATCATACGCCGATTAGGACTGTTTTAAAAGATGGTAGTGGTGTTGATGTGGTCGCTGGTATGATGGTAGATGAAGTTGTAATTGTAGGAAGAACTAAGGATATTTTCTTGTAACTTAATTTATCTATCTCAAATTATTTTTGAGAAAATGCAGCAGTGGAATTTGTTGCGCCGCCTCTTCTCCACTTGCGCTTTGGGACGGTGGTAACCTTAGCTTTAAGTAATTTTATGACGTTAACTAACTAAAAAATAAGAATGTGACGATTTATAAGTGCTATTTTTAAGCCTATATGAATAAAAATAATTGACTTTGACTTTATCGTAATTTATCCATAACTGCAAATATGTATTTCTACGTCATTTCAAATAATTTCGTTTGGTGATGGTAGTAGTGGTCGTTGTTGTAATGGAAGGGAGAACGAAGGATATTTTCTTGTAACTTTAATTTATGGTAATTTATCTAAAATTGCAAATATCCTCCAACTTTACCGTTTTAGCTATTTTGCAGTTATCTCCTAAATAGGTATTCACAATATTAGGTTTATTTTTGATTTTCCTATAGTACTGTTTATTACCACCGGTTATACGAGATTTGGATTGTTTTTTGCAGATGGTGGTGATGGTGGTAGTGGTCGTAGTTGTTGTTATTGTAGGGGTTCAAATCCTACCTGGGTCGCATGAGTTTTGTATTAGGGTGGAGCGAAATTACTTTTTTCTGATTTTAAATTTCTAATAGTGAAAAGTTTATGCCTTTTGGTTTCAAACATACACATTTAAAATATTATTTGAAAAAAATAGGGTAACCGTCTCCGCAAGGTCATTGAACTTTTACGAATAGTCGATTTTAGACTCAAGTTTGAAGATTTTTAATTTTATTAAAATGACAAATATATGTATAATTCATATTAATTTCAGAAAGGTAAAATCCTCTATTTTCGATAAAAAATAATAAACAAGGTGCAATACTACATAATAGAAGAGTACGGGGGTGCAAAGGAGGGTCAGTTTTCGCATGAATAATTGAAAACGCGCTTGACAATTTTTTTGACAAATATCGTATAAATTCTTAGTACTATATTGGAAAAGGCTCGGAGTGCCTGTAATGTGTCCATTAGTTAATGATTTTTGTATGTTAAAGTCAAATGTTTTACCAACTTACAAAGATATATGAAGTTTTAAGAGTTGACGAGGTAAACTATAAGAACGTCAAAAAAACAGCCTATATTTTCGGAAATTGCTAAGTTTGTCATAAAAAATTAAATATTTATGGCTTACTGCATTCATACCAACAGTAATACTTTCCAGAGATATTTAATTGTTAACAGCACATCATAAAAAATGTAAAAATCTGCTCAAGTCCATTAAATGTATTTTATCTGCAGACTTGAAAAGTTTTCGACGGGATAGTATGATGCTTTTTGATATTTTTGCTAGCAAATGCAAAGATTTTACTCACTGCAATTATCCAAGATATAAGAAAGTACCAAAACATGAGCAAATATTATTGATTGTAAAGAAATAAGCTCCCAGAAATATTCACAGATCTTTGTACGTATCAGCAATAATTTCAGGCAACTCTCCCGAAGATTTAGGCTTTACGATACATCTACAGTTAAATAGTCGCATGCCCGTTGACTGAAAAGTAAAAATTGACTGTTAGGTTTATATAGCGACGGAAAAATCATCACTTGGCCTGATCACTTCGGCTACATTAATTGTGAAACGATATGCTTCATTGTGGTTCTGTATTAAAAGAAAAACCATCAGAGTTAAGATGGTTCTCGGTCTCTTTTTAACATTATTATTTACACGATACCTTCTAGAAGATTTAGAATATTAGAACCCAGTCACTCAAAGAAATGGCTATTTTATGTATTGTACAACGACAATATTTTCTGGCTATGTTAATTGTCACGCAGAAGCAAATACGTGAGTTGGATGCTCGTCGTAGTTTGAAGGCACGCAGTATTTCTACATCAACAACCCCAAGATTTTTTGTAGTGGCAGATATTAATTTCAATATTTTAAATGATATAGAAATAATATATTGGCAAAACGATTGTTTCTAGCCACCATTTTTTATACAATTATTGACTAAAGAAATTGGCAGAATAGTACAGCCTGGTAGCGAGAATCAGCTGTTATTCTTTAAGTTCTGTGTCCCATGCAATCTGTTGAATGAGTTGTGAAGATCACAGATGAAGTGGCCACTTAACATTACACTAAAACATTTCAATTGAGAGCCATACAGGTTGAATTAGAATTAAGAGAGAAAATGCCGAAATTTGACACTAAGTGTCATTTTAGAGCAAATTAATTTTAATTTTTTTACTTTTTTTATTAAAATATATTATTGTATGCTTAATTAACGCATTTTGTGTTAATTCACATAATTTGAACCCCCCGTTTACATGTCAATAAAAGGTCTGACAGGTAAAGCAAATTTTTCAAAAATTTTAAAACTTTGAAGTCAGTGCGGAGGCAAAAGATGTTGTTTGATTTATATCAAAATTTACATATAGTATTAATTTCGGGCAAGACATAAATCCCTCACTATTAGAATTCAAAATAAAGAAAAAAAATATTCCCCATACATCCGCGCTCCACCCTATTTTATATCAATCTGTTTCATGTATTTTAGTTTTCTCATAGACCACCACCTGCTCCCGGTGAAGGAAAACATTGTGAGAAACCTGCACATTGGCTGACTATTTAGTTTACTAGTGTGTATACGGCTACTGCCACTAGATGGCGGTAGTCGTGAAAAAGTCATGCCATATGCCTTTAGGCAACTTGAATAAAATCTGACACCAGTGTTAGTAATAACACACTCGGTGAGAAATAAAGATTGTAAGGAGAACAAAGGATATTTTTTGTGACTATAAATAATGCTATAGCCGTGGTCCTATCAATGTGTTCTAGAGATGGGTTTACGCCGGGACAAAACGGTTTCTGCCGGTTTATTCCTGGGGGTAAGCCCACCTATAGATGGGTTTACGTCGGGCAATAACATTTTCTCCCCGTTTAGTCCCGGGCTTAAACCCATCTCTAATTTGTCCTACTTATAGCCGTGGTCCTATCAATTTATCCTACTAGGTATACGGAAAACGTAGTGTTTTGGCAGGCCTCCCACTCGGTGGACCGACCGACGACCTGGTGAAGGTCGCGGGATGCGCATGGATGCGGGCAGCGCAGGACCGGTCGTTGTGGAAATCCTTGGGGGAGGCCTTTGTCCAGCAGTGGACGTCTTTCGGCTGAGAGAGAGAGAGAGGTATATGAGTGGATATAGTCGTGGTCCTACCAATTTGTCCTACTGGTAGGACCACGGGATACCACTGTCTGTGGTACTACTAATAGCCTTGGTTCTATCAATTTGTCCTATGTGAGTCAATAGTCAAGTCATGGTCCTACCAATTTGTTCTACTGGTAGGGCCACGGGATACCACTGCCTGTGGTCCTACTTATAGTCATGGTCATACTAGGTATGTGAGTGGATATAGTCGTGGTCCTACCAATTTGTCCTACTGGTGGAACCACGGGATACCACTGTGCCTGTGGTCCTATATAACCGTGGTTCTATCAATTTGTCCTACTAGTAATACCACGGGATACCACTGCCTGTGGTCCTACTTATAGTCATGATCCTATCAATTTGTCTCACTATGTGAGTGGATAGTCGTGGTCCTACTGCTTGTAGTAGGACCACGAAGTAACATCATCTAATAATATTGTACATATGTCATCTAGTTTAAATAGTATATTTGTTTTTAATTTAATGATAAATAAAAATACCAACTTTAAAAATGTTGGTGCATGCATTTTGGCCATTTTGATTCATTTGTATTTTTTATTGTTGTTAAAATTTTGTATGTACTCGTATTTCCTTTTCAAACTTTAATATTTCTTTCTTTCAAAAAACAAATTTGAATAATTTAATTTTACTGTTCTTTGCAATGTTGCAATACTCTAATAAACTATGATGATGATTAATATGGTTTTTTAATTATAAGACATATGTTGTAAAGTGACGTCTTTGGAGAAAATGCAGCAGTGGAGTTTGTTGCGCCGCCGCCGCCTCTTCTCCACTAGCGCTTTGAAGGCGGTAGTAGCTTCAAGTAATTTTCTGACGTCAACTTTCTCAAATACCTGTATGACAATTTAAAAGTGCTATTTTTAAGCCATCTAGCGGGGCAATGTTGCCAGCCTCCTGGGCACGCTTCCGCGGGGCAATGACCTGCTGGATATTTTCTACTTATAGTTTTAATTTATTAGGTTTTTTTTATTTTTTGTAAAGTTTTAGTTTATTTTTCAGTTAGTTTTAGCAGCGATAAAATATTACAATATTTTATCGGGAGTATTGCAATAATTTAGGACATAGGGTACCATGTCCTTCTCCGTATTTCTAGCAATGTATGTGTATGCAAAATTTCAGGAAGATTGGTTCAGTAGATAAAGCGTGAAGAGGTAACAAACAAACAAACTCACTTTCGCATTTATAATATTAGTTAGGATTTTAGTTTTTAGCTTATTCTTTTTAAAGGTTTATTTGTAAATTGTTTTTTAAATAAAATAATTATTTTCATTTCATTGGCTGTCAGTGTAATAAGTAGGTACTTGTGTGTGTGTAAGAAACTTTGTAAAATGAGTGCTGTGGAGTTTGTGATAATAAAACGAATATTTTCATGTAACTGTTTTTCCATTTAGCCTTTATAGAACGTAAACTCCGTTTTTCCTAATTGTCCTATTATGTAAACAATGTTACCATGTATTTTTATGATTTTACAACAATATAAATTAAAACAGACTTTTTAGGGAATTACTTTCGTGGTTAATAAATGTTTTACTTTAGAATGTTTAGGTTTGAATTAATGTTTGATTTAATTTCAACAAAATTCAATAAAGTACTGTGAAGATTGTTTACATTTTAGGACAGTAAGAAAAATGAATATATATGGACTCGATCTTTTATCCTAAATTAGCATGGGCGCAGGTCTTAGCTCGCGTGGGAATTTTGGGAATTTAGTACCTAGTGCTCCAACAATCAAATATTAATATTATAATACAAAGTTTGGATGCGAGTTTGTGAAGATGTTCGCAAAATCTACTGGACTGAAATTACTGAAATTTGGTACCTATACTGGTAGAAAAATACCGAGAATAGCACATATGTAGTGTATTTTTTCTTTGACATAGGCAAGTAGGGCACTTTTTATCCCGAAATTTCCACGGGGGTGAAACCCCGGGCTGCGGCTAGTTATATAAGCTCTAGCGAGTTATACGCGCAGCTCTGGCTAGAAATTGGAATCATGCGACGCAGCGCCTCTTCCTGGACATAATACCTGAAGTAATCATGATCCAACTTCTATAGTCGATAATCGCTATTTCTGTGTTGCGGACATACACAGACCATGGAAGTAATAAGTACTTTATGACGCAGACTCTTTGAGTTTTCATAAATTAAGGAAGGGCATGCTGTCGCGGGCTTTTGCTCTATAATGCAATGTTTGTATTTAAATTTACCGAACAGATTCTAACGTTGTTAAAGTGGGACCAATTCGGGAGTTTACTCTTTTGAATAAAAAAAAGAATTTTGGAAAAATGTCCACAATTGGCGGAGACATACACGAAATAAAAATACATACATCGAGACATATCTCTTTTGAATATAAGGAGA
The DNA here is from genome assembly GCA_018467065.1 of Ephestia elutella. Classification (NCBI taxonomy): domain Eukaryota; kingdom Metazoa; phylum Arthropoda; class Insecta; order Lepidoptera; family Pyralidae; genus Ephestia; species Ephestia elutella. The sequence continues at coordinate 7,361,714 of CM031587.1, read as the reverse complement.
ATTTTGAAAATAAGTCCACAATTATTATTATTATATTATCCATGGGCAGCGGTGATCGTTTACCATCAGGTGACCTGCTTGCTCGTTTGCCGCCCTATGTTATAAAAAAAAAACAATTGGCGGAGAAATCGGGGAACATACACAAAAATACATACATCGAGACATATAACCTCCTCCATTTTTGGTAAGTCGGTTGAAAAGCGATGTATATATTTTACATAAAAAAATACAAAAGGAATTAATTCTCGTAGCATCGTAAACCTGCTACGCCGTAGACATTCGTAGCGCTACGATGCTACGCCGTAGTTACTTTGCTCTTAAGTTTTTGAAAGGGTTTATTTAAATTTTTTCTTTGTTTCAATTTTACTTTCGTAGTAAATATTATTACATACATACATACATACATATTATCACGCCTTTTTCCCGTGGGGGTAGGCAGAGACTAGCGATTTCCACTTGCTACGATCCTTACAGATCTCTCTTGCTTCATCTACACTCATCACTCTCTTCATACATGCTCTCCGGTTATGGGTGCTCCTAATATCTCTCTATCTAAATATTATTGATCTGTATTAATGTTTGAACGTGCATCACGCAAAAAGTTCTGGAAAAAATATGCAGCGCCCGTCGGGTCCTTATTGTCACTATTTATAAGCAAAAGACCTATATCATACATTAGCCTGTGCCGGCGACTTCGTCTGCGCATATCTCAGTTCTAAGCGGCGTATCGAGATGAAACCTACGCTAGATTTTAAGATAGACCTTCTTTAATACAACAGTGAAAACCGCATGTTTGGTCCAGTAGTTTTTGCGTGATGCGCGTAGAAACATACAGAAAGACAGACAGACAAAAAATTAAAAAAAAATGTTTTTGGTTTCTATTAGTCTTATAAAGACCCCACATATTGGTTTTTTCTAGATATCTCTTATGTACAGACACAGTCCAGTTACAGTTTTATTATATTTATGGAAGCAATAATCGTTTTAATTGATTGATTGATGCGTCCACTTTTTACACGACTGACCAAAAAAGGTTATGTTTTCAGGGTTCATGTATGTAAGTTTATTTATTCCACCATAAGTCCTAAACGGCTGAACAGATTTTGATGTGAGAGGTATTGTTAGATTCCTTGCATTCCTCCGAGTGACATAGGCTATGTGAGTTGTCAGTTGTATTTTTTTTATAGCTTGTTGAACTTCGCCCACTCAGCAAAGTTCAACAAGCTCCAAAAAAAAATGCTGTTGAACTTTGCTGAGAGGGCGATGATGGCATGGACTTTTGTGACAAAATATTGGGGCCACTAGTCCCATGGGACTACTGAGACAAAAATACTGGAACGAAATCGAATCAGTTGTCCCATAATGGGACAACTCAATGGGACTAGTGGGATAAACTGAGGAATTGTTCGACGTAATACCTGCCGCAAAATTTCACCACCATACCACCCGTCATTAGTTGAAGTTTCATCCATACCATCTGGTTGACTGGCTGTCAACCACCGTACGCTTTAAAAGACACTTCTTGCCACGTACGACTAACTGTGGAATCAACTTCCTGCGGCGGTGTTTCCGAACCGATACGACATTGGAACCTTCAAAAAATGAGTCTACGTCTTCTTGAAAGGCCGGCAACACTCTTGTAATACCCCTGGTGTTATAGTATTCCATGGGCAGCGGTGATCGCTTACCATCAGGTGACCCGCTTGCTCGTTTGCCGCTCTATGTTATAAAAAAATAAAAATAAATAAACTGGGTTTTTACAGTAGTATTGATAAGGTCTAGGAAACTCTTAAATCTGGCGTAGGCTTCATCTCGATACGCCGCCGCTTAGAACTTGATACAAAAGAATAGTAAATTACTCGCGGACGAAGTCGCGGGCATAAGCTAGTACAGCAATATGTACGTGGTAATTTGATTCAATTATGTATGAGTGCGCTAAAGTTCAGAGTCCGATGCGGCTTATGCCAGGCGGCGGAAAAATTACGCATCTATGCTACTTCGACCACTGTGGCGTAATAATCACTCAAGACTGTTTCATGAGTTTCTTTCGGCATTTCTTCTCAGCAGTGGTCGTTCCGAAATGCTAGTAGTTTGTAGGTTTGAGACATAATATATTATGATTAAATAATTAGTTTTCGACATGAAAAAGATCCTTCTATGAAGGTCAAGTTTCAATAAAAAAAAATTACTTTGACTTTGATTTGACTGTCATTACATCGGAGGTCCCAGGTTCGATCCCTGGTCAGGTTAAGATGGAAAATGAACTTTTTCAGATTGGCCTGGGTCTTGGATGTTTATCTATATATGTATTTGTTATAAAATATAGTATCGCTGAGTTAGTATCCCATAACACAAGTCTCGAACTTACTTTGGGCCTAACTCGTGCGATTTGTCCGATTCGGCATTTCTTCTCAGCAGTGGTAGTTCCAGAATGCTAGTAGTTTGTAGCTTTGAGATTTTTAATATATTTAATACAATTCTGTAATTAATTTTGACGCGAAAAAGTGCCTGAGGTCTTTTTTCAACAAACAAATTTTGATTTTGTACACATTTACCAGCTTTTGCCAGGGGCTTCGCTTGAGTGATTTTCCCACGGGAACAGTGCTTTTTCCCGGAATGAAAGGTACCCTATGTCCTTCTCAGTACTTCTAACTATGTGTATGCGAAATTTCAGTAAGATTGGTTCAGTAGATAAAGCGTGACGAGTTAACAAAGGAAAAAACTCACTTTCGCATTTATAATATTAGTTAAGACTAGCCGCGCCCCGGGGCTTCGCTCCCGTGGGAATTTTGGGATAAAAAGTACCCTATGTGCTATTCCCGGTATTTCTCTACACGTATACCAAATATCATCGAAATCCTTCCAATAGATTTTGCGTGATTAAGTAACAAACATACTCAAAAATCCACAAACTTACATCCAAACTTTCGCATTTATAATATTAGTATGATGTAGGATTAGTTAAGATTATGTCACTCGAATTTCTGTGAACTATAAACTACTCCTCAAAAATATTATAGGTAATCTGTGCTTACATAACTCATGAAGTTATATCAAAACTTACATGTGGTGCCCTCTGGCGGTCATTCCTAAAACAACACGGCTCGGAATTCTTACGGCGGAAAAATGGCAAGTGCGAGTTGGGCTTCATATACGGTTACGGTTCTGTACATTTCTTCTCTCAGCCGAAAGACGTCCACTGCTGGACAAAGGCCTCCCCCAAGGATTTTCACAACGACCGGTCCATTTACTTATGACATAAATGGTAATTTTATGTTTGAATTGGAAGATTCTACAGGGCGAATTCCTAAACTTATTTGTATCCTTGAATAATTTGAATAGGTATCAATATGAGCAACTTTTGTATGGGATCGGCTGACTCTTTCAACCGATCTTTAAAAAAAGTCAGCTTTTAATACTATTTTACGATAAAAATGTGTTTGATTAAATGTATGATTTTGGTGATATTTACGTAGCGAAAAATAAATAAATCTTAATTTCGAGTAAAATACACTCATACATTAATTATGTCAGCATCACACCTATAAACTATGTCAGTATAATATATTATAATATATAGTATAATATTTTGTAAAAAGTGCTTTCTTTGAAGGCTAAGCAGGTAAAGTCTCACTATATGAGTCTCTAATTTTAATTTTATTTATTACTGCGCATATTGTCCTGATTGTGTCCTGAGTGTGTATATTTATTTTAACAATGTTTATTTCTTTATTTCTTTAAAAACAGAAACTCACTGCACTGTTTATTTTATTGTTAATTTATTTATTTTTATTTTACCTTTATTTTTAATAGTGTTTACTGCACCCTACATTATTTTCATGTATATTTCCTTTCACCCAAAGGTTGGCTGGAAGAAATTGCTTTTGCGATAAGCCCGCCTTTGCGCTCATTTTTGTATTTACTTTTGTCTCTACTTTGTATGTTCTTTCTGTAAATGGTGCAATAAAGTGTTGATCTATCTGTCTAAGTTTCAATAAAGAAGCGTAAGGCGTGCTCTTTTGTTGGAGGCCAAGACTCATTTTGGGTCACTGAGCCCAGATAGTAAGTATACTCTCCAGCCCTCTATCTCCACAAAAAAACACCAATTTTGGTTTTGTCGTGAATAAAGGAAAAACAGACAAAAACACTAGCTCATTTCAAGAATAAGTATGTTAAAAAGTTTTGGAAGTATTGATACATGACTGAATGAGCGAGAGAGAGTATGAATGCTATTCAATTAAGTATTGTATGAATCCCGTGTGAATTTCCCACGGGAACAGTGCTTTTTCCCGATATGAAAAGTAGCCTTTGTCCTTCTCAGTACTTGTAACTATGTGTATGTGAAATTTCAGAAAGCGTGAAGAGGTAAAACCAAATAAAGTCGCTTTCGTATTTATAATATTAGCTAGGATTATAAATCCCAAAGAAACAAACTACTAGCATTTCAGAACGACCACTGTTGACAAGAAATGCCGAAAGAAACTCATTTTAAATAGTCTTGGTCGCAGCATTGCATACTAAAGTATAAAACGTAGACAGGCTACGAAGTCTCGTAGCTCTACTACGCCGTAGACATCTACGAGTGGCAGAATGCTTTTGAATATCACAATAGTAACGGATAGGTTTTTATGTTTTTTTTTTTTTAACTAGAATTTATAGTAGAGACGACTGAACGTAGAAACTTAAAATTTTTCAAAAAGTTTTTAATAAGTGAGCACTAAGAAAGGTAATTTGGAAATTCTTTAGGGGGTGAAATGTGTGAAAATATGAAATTCAAGCAAAGCCTAGGGCTAGTAGTAAATAAGCTAGTAGGTACCTAATAAATATAAATTATATCAAAGACATGTAAATTTCTAATTGATCCACTAAAAACAAACAAAAATAAAATCAAAGCTTTTCTTTTCATAATTATCATTCAAAAAACATTTGGGGATTTCCACCCACTCACGCGGGCCCCTGAAACCTTTTTCACACACCCTCCCCCCACCCTACCGCTATTACAACCTCGGTCCACAGCAATCCCTCTCCAGTCGGCGCTCGCCTCTAGAAGCGAGCACACGTGCGCAAGGAGACCTTGCGTCAATTCCGTAAAAAAATTCGCGCCAACACTGTGATTTTAACGTGAAAATTTAATTTTATTAACAAAACGGTGAGTTTTATCATACCCTAATGAGTGTTTGTCTCAAATTTCACATGTGTTTCGTTGTGTTGAACCTGTAATCGGATTTTAAACCTTATGTTGTACGCAATGCGTGTTGTTTTCGAATGTAAAAGGGATTCAAAGTGTTTTGTATTTTAACAAAAGTTTATATTTGAGCAGATTTCGTGAGGTGCCTCCTAAGTATTTTAAATACAGCCTCCTTTTTAAATTTACCTTTGTGGAGGTAAATGTTTTGGTTTTCGATCTAATATTCTTACTGTTTAGCCGATTACGGAAAAGGTAGGTTATTTCTTGAGTATTTTTCGTAGAAGCGATGATATATTAGAGGATACCTAAGTTGTATATACTATTTTTTTATTGTATTATATGTCATATATGTCCTGCACAACTCAATTTGGCGAACCAGAGGGGAGGCCTTTGCCAAGCAGAAAGACTATAAAAAGAAATATGCATGTCGATTCCATGGAAGTAATAAGTACTTTGTACAACAAAGTACTTATTACTTCCATGGTCGTTTCATAGCAGCAATAGAGATTTTTTGTTTTTTTTTGTTGATTTCCTCGTTTTAATGAGGAGGCAAAGAGTACTAGCTCATGCAGCCAATAAGCAATAGAGAGAAAAATATTAAGAACTCCACTGACAATAGTGTCGCTTTTTAATGATTAAAATTGAATTTAATTTAAAAAACTACATGTGATCTGTAAAAAATATAAGAACGTTAAGTCCATAAGTATTTATTTTTCGATTTTTGAGCATCTCAGATGCAACTAATTTCTATATGAGAGTACTTACTTACTTTAACGTAAAGTCCGTTTTTTACTAATTATCGTAAACAATCTTACCATGTCTTTTTATGATTTAACTACAATATAAATTAAAATAGACCTTTTAGGAAATTACTTTCGTGGTTAATAAATGTTTTACGTTAGAATGTTTAGGTTTGAACTTTTATTTGATTTATTTTTAACAAAATTTCAAAAAAAGTACTGTGAAGATTGTATACATATTATGACAAGTAAGAAAAGACGGAGTATAGTGATTTTTTTCTGTGAATACAAAATTAAAAGTCGATCAAGGGAAGGGGCTATAAACTAGAGGTTCTTCTTTACTATTTCTTAATTTTAATTCTTCCAGCCCACTATGAAGCTAAAAGTAGCGTTCCAGGCTTGGCTCTGTCTACCCCGTAAGGGATAAAGACGTGGTTCTGTATCTAAAAGTGCCTGTGTTAATTTCAGTTTCTAAATAATCACACTTCATACTTAACTTATATTATAAAGAAGTGTTTGTAAGTTTGCGAGTTCGTTTGTAGTGGGTAACCTTCGGAACTACTGAACCGATTTCAAAAATTCTTTCACCAATAGAAAGCTACATTATACCTGAGTGACATAGACTATAATTTATGTATATACCTCCCAAGCGAAGCCGGGGCGGGGCGCTAGTATTTACATAATTGATATTCAGACGACCTGCTATTTTCAGACCAGATTTCAAAAAGATCTTTTCAAATCTTATTAAAACCTTTTGCCAGCTGCTTTACGAGAGCTTACGTATAATATAATATCGATCACATCGGTATTTCTTTTCAGCAATGGTCGTTCCGAAATGCTTGTAGTTTGTAGCTTAATTAGTATTGACGTGAAAAAGTACCTATTAAGGTTTATTTTCGATAAAAAAACTTGATTTTGAAATACCTATATTTCATAACCATGCATGTAATATACATCTGAAAGTCAATAATTTTGAAAAAAATATCTTTATTACAAGGAAATAAGGAAAAGAAGAAACTAAAAACTAAAACTAACTAATATAAACTAAAACTAACTGAAAAATAAACTAAAACTAAAAGAATACATACATAGAATCACGTCTTTATCCCTTACGGGGTAGACAGAGCCAAGAGTCGTGAGACTCGAAGGCCACGCTTAGCTGAATAGTGGGCTCTCTGATGGAATGGAGATTAATGGATGAATAATAAACTAATAATTTATTTATTCTTTTAATGTTGCTATAATTTGACTAGCACTTAAAACAAAAACCTCTAAGAGCCATTTATATAAAGTAATATACATTTATTATCCTCTTTTTGATTCATTTTATACAACTTTTTCCCTGAAGAGAAAACCGCAAGCCAAGAACGAATTTTCGAGATTGTACTTCGTAACTGAGACAAAAGTTACGATTGGCTCAAATTATATTGACTTTCGTCAGAATAATGCATGGTTTACGCGTTGCGAGCGACTGGTAGTAGACAGCTCGTATTGAGAACAACAGGGGACCGGACAAGGTATGAGAATTGTTAAAAAAATGTAATTTTATGATACAACTAGCTGGTGCCCGCGGCTTCGCTCGCGTTAATCCTTTCTTAGCGGATGCCTACGTCATAACATCTGCCTGCATGCCAAATTTCGGCCAAATGCCAAAGGTTTGGGCTGTACATTGATAGATCACTATGTCAGTCAGTCAGTCACCTTTGAGTTATATATATAGATACATATTATTAAACACATTTTGCGCCTTTTCAGCACGAGTTTATTCTCCTGAGCTAATTTATTGAGTTCAAACTTTTTGGGAAAGTCCATTTTCTACGCGTGACGTCATATGAATGCACGTTTAGTTAGTGGCGTTTTGGTATCGTCCAAACATCGCTTAAAAATGTGAATTGTTTTTTGCTATATCTTGGGAAATACTTTGGTTATTGATGTTATTCTTTTAAGGATGATTCTATTCATGTGAGATATTTTAAAGAAGCACCAAAATAAAAAGATGTCCGGTTATTTTACATGAATTATAATATTTTGCGGTAAGTACAGTCACATGCAGAGAAACCTGACCCTTCTAAGATAGAAAATATAAGACACTTTTACCATGTGTATTATTTAGTGCACCTTCATTACTTTTTCTTCATTCAATCGACAATATTATTGTAATAGCAAGAGAAACCTTTTATTGGCCCTATTATAGAATAAGATTTGAACTGTATTTGCTGTAAACGGTGTTGGTTTCTTTAATACAATTAAATAAATAAGATAGGATTCGGAAACTAACTGGTCTATTTCTGTACATAGGAGATATTTAAGAAAAAAATCTTAATAAGATCTTTGTAGGGCCAATAGTAGACAAAACTATTTTTTTTAAATTTCTGTCTGTCTTTCTGTTTGTTTTGAAATTTGCTGCGGTTTTCGCCGTTGTATTGTTCAAAGTTAGTTCAAGCCGCTTAGAATTAACAATAGTAATTTCTGCGTGGACAAAGTCGCAGACAAAACGTAGTTGTCATATAAAATACAACAGATGCTACCTCTAGTTGAATAATATTATTCAAATACCTCCCAGCTACTTGCATGTGAATGTAAATATCGAATGTATTCATTTATATTTTACATACTAGCTTTTTCCCGCGGTTTCGCCCGCATGGATTTCCAAAAAGAAAAGTGCTTTTTTTCCAGGATGAAAGGTTACCCTATGTCCTTCTCAGTACTTCTAACTACATGTATGCGAAATTTCAGGAAGATTGGTTCAATAGCAGGGCTTGCTAACCTGGTTAAAATTCTAAACCAGCTCACTCGATGCGCCATACATTTAAAAAAAGAGCGTTTTAAATCAGTTACGGTTGAGCAAAACCATATATTATTTCTGGTTATGTTCAAACCGCGATATCATTTCAGTTCCTGTTCAAAATACCGGAAAGACCCAAAACATTTCGCTCTTTTCGACGATCGTGTTCTATCTCGCTCTAACTATGATTATTTCTCACTCTCGCTCGATATAAATCTAACCAATCTACACGTTGAGACTTGCAAATGCGTAAGTGAGATAAAACGCTGAGCGATATACCCGTCCTTGTCACTCGCCCGCGCGGGATTAACCAGGTAATTTCCGCTCGCGAGACCGATTCAAAAGGGTTTTCACTTCGATCGTAATGGCCCGAGCGTTACTGCGTAACCAGGTCAAAACACTTATTTTTTAGGTTTTTTATTAACCGGTTTCAAGCCCTGTTCAATAGTCCGCTCACAACGTGTAAGCCAGGCATAACTCGAGATAGAATGAGTTTCGTTGAACAATGATTTTCGGAGGATGCCTCCGGGCGCTGTGTTGCTAAATTTTGTCTCAAAATTATTGTGATTTTAATGGAGTTATTAAATTGACATCTCGAACGAAGACTTTTATGTTTATTTTATACAACACATAATACTTTATTGCGAAAAGTTTTACTTTTTCGCCATTGTATAAGAATATAAGTCAAGGAATAAAATTATGGACTACAATATTTTTTTTGCATGTCACTTTTTGCTTTATTTAGAGCTCTTAAACTCTTTTTTTAATTTCATATTTAAGGTCTACAAAATAATACACCATTTCAACCCCTTTAAACACTACCGGAGCGTATTCTATTAATTTTTTATGCTATCCCTCCCATTAAAAAACTCCGGGGCTGTTGTTAAAAAACAATTCCAACGGCCCCGTCAACGCTGTAGCCGGGCCCGCCGGGGCCGTTGTGAAAATTTTTCCTAAAATAAATAATTTTTCCGCCGGGGCCGGAATTTAAGAGAAATTTCTTGAGAATTTTATTCCCGAGAAATTTTCCAAGAAATTACAGAGAAATTTCCAAGAAATTTCTTGAAAATTTATTTCCCGATAAATTTTTAAAGAAAAAAAAATCTAGTACTAGCTGTTGCCCGCGGTTCCATTCGCGGCAAAAAGTCATGTATTTCATAAAAACTTTGAAAAGCCGTGAAATGGTGAGATACAGACTTTCGCAAAAAATTGGGAGAAAACGTTCCCGAAAATTTCTAGAAAGTTTCGGAAATTTTCCATGAAATAAATTTTCGGAATCCGAGAAATTCTTGGCGGCACATCGCTAGTTGGGAGTCACTCAGTTTGGCATGATGACTAGGCCACGGATGTCCTCAAAATTACTTGACTAGAAACGTTGTTGTAACACCGCTGTAATATAAAGATCAATAAAAGCAAGTTTTGTTTCTCTATTGGGGTGTACAGAATGTTTGGTACAAAAATAGATGGCCTACTTTTCGGTTATTTTCGGTTACCTTTATTTGGTGTACTGATTCGGGGGGGAAATTGGAATAAAGGGATTGGTAGAATATTAACCCCTTACGCGACATTCAAACAAATGTTTAAACGTACTTTGGCCATTTGAGGAATATTTTGTCAAACTTTGTGACCAAAGTTTGACAAAATATTAATCTCTATTTAGCCGTATTCCTCATGACTGAGGGTCGTGGTCATTATCCTATTCCTAACTAATATTATCAATGTGAAAGTGAGTTTGTTTGTTTGTTTGTTTGTTTGTTACCTCTTCACGCTTTAACTACTGAACCATTCTTCCTGAATTTCGCATACACATAGTTAGAAGTACGGAGAAGGACATAGGGTACCTTTCATCCCGGGGAAAGGCACAGTTCCCGTAGGAAATTCACGCGGGCGAAGCCGCGGGCGAAAGCTAGTATCATTATATGAACACACACAACGACTATCTTGGCAATTTTACTGGAGTGGTTTTCCATTGCCTTCTCCATTTCACACACTAGCTGATAATCATAAACCAGAGTGCAGGTTTCCTCACGATATTTTTCTTCACCGGAAGCAAGTGGTGGTCGATGAAAACTAACATAGATACATGAGTCAGATTAGTATACAAACTCATTTAGCCCGGGCAGGATTCGAACCTGGGACCTTTAAAATATTAATAAAGTTTACTTAGTTTTAGCAAAAAGTTAACTGTTATTAGCTAACTGGGTTCGGTTAGATATTGCAAAAAGTTATGTAGGTACCTAGTCTCTTTTTTGTGTAATGGGTTGACGACGGTTTGGTTGTGTATAAATAAGTATTATTTTCAGTGAAGTTTGTTTTATTTTTAATCTTTATTGCACAAAATATGAGCTGCATGAGCTCATACCGCCTGCCCCTTTCTTCAACCGTAACCGGACAACCAGACGCACTGCGGGCTATCATCCCTTCTTGGTTAATATTCCCCCCGCACGCACCAAGCGCTTTTCGTCATCATTCTTGATGCGCAAAGCAAAGCACTGGAACTCCCTACCTGCGTCTGTGTTTCCGAGCACATATAACCTGACTCTCTTCAAAACCAGAGTGAATAGGCTGCTTCTGGGTAAGCTTGCTTCATCGTAGACCTCATCTCTGTCCTCGGGCAAGATTGTGGTCAAGAGCAAATCCAACTTTAATAAAAAAAAAATATATAAACTGTAAAAGTAGGTACCTACCTATCATTTCCAAGAATTATCATGTTTGAGGTTCATGTTCGAGGGTGTTAGCCATGATTCATGGAATAAGTTAATGTATTAACATTAACTTATTCCATGAATCATGGCTAACTATATATATATATATATATACTAGCTGTCGCCCGCGGCTTCGCCCGCGTGAGTTTCGCTTAGATGAAAAATCTCTCTTGGAGCTTTTCATCAGATGTTCCAGATCTTCAATTTTTATGCGTGAGCAGAAAATGCTCATCAGGTTGAACAACTTTTGTTAAGGCACCATTTCCATATTTCTTATAGTTTAGCTGTTCTGTTAAGGTTCTTCATCAGGTGTTCCAGTTTTCAAAATAAATTATAGCCTAAATATTGCCCAGGCTTAATAGCTATACAACAAAAAAAGTTTCATTCAAATCGGTTCAGTACTTTCGGAGATTAGCGTGATCATACATACAGACAGACAGACAGACAAGAAATTCCAAAAAAATATTTTTGCTTCTTATTATTCTTTTTAGGTGTCCCTCTATCCTTTTCAGTCAAAAATACAAAATGTACAGACAAAATATTTTTACTGTTTTATTATATGTATAGATATGGAATAAGTTAATGTATTAACATTAACTTATTCCATGAATCATGGCTAACACCCTCGATTAAGTTGTCTTTCAAACAAAATAAACACAATCGAAATCGATTCATCTGTTCGGATACTACGATTCCAATAAACTTGTAATCGATTGACTTGTCACCTCACACTAATCATCATACCATAAAATTATCATCATCATCATCATCATACATATAATAAAACTGTAACTGGCTTGTGTCTGTACATAGGAGATATTAAAGAAAAAAACAAGGAAGGGTCTTTATAGGGCCAATAGAAGCCAAAACAATTTTTTTTTGAATTTTTGTCTTTCTGTCTGTATGTTTGTACGCGCATCACGCAAAAACTACTAGGCCAAATCTGATGCGGTTTTCACTGTTGTATTATAGAAAGTCTAACTTAAAATCTGCCGTAAATTTCATCTTGATCCGTCACTTAGAACCTGAGATATTAACAATAGTAAATTCCGCGCGGACGAAGTCGCGGGCACAAGCTTGTATCATAATAATACAGGAAGTGTTTGTAAATTTGTGAGTTTGTAAGTTTGTTTGAAGGGAGTAATCTTTGGAACTACTGAACCGATTTCAAAAATTATTTCACCAATAGAAAGCTACATTTTACCTGAGTAACAAAGGTTATATTATAAGTAATGTATGTCCGAACGTAGTCGGGGCGGAGAGCTAGTATAAATTTGTTTATTTAATGAGTTACAAAATAAAATAAGTTGTAAAAATAAGACTTAAATCTAAAGTAATAATAGTTACTTTTGTAACCAATCACACATAGAGCTTCAAAGATTTTCCCTTAGTACTAGAGATATAATATAGGCCAAATCCTATTGTTTTCTGCGTGAGCAGAAAAATCATAAACAAGATAGAATCAAATGACAAGAGATAGATGTATTAGTGATCGGCACAGCCGACACTCGCAAATAAAAATATCATAATCAATTGATTAATTTAAATATGAAGTTCATTTGTTAAATGTAATTAGTTTAAAGTAATGTATAAAGTTCATAACACAAAATAAAAATGCAAACAGGCCTCAAATTTTTATTTATCTTCTATTTTATTATAATCGAAATTAAATTTAAAAAAAAGCATGATTAATGATTGTAAAGTTTACATGTCTCATCACTATCGAATTTAACTGTCAAAAGATGCACCACGCGATGCACCGACGTGTCACGATTTGCGGCTTGGTCTATACTAGGGAATGATTCAATTGTCTAGGCAACCATGCTATTCACAGTTTGTTTAAATACATAATGATAACAAGTTGCTGCTAGTGGGTGAAAGTTAGAGAAAAAAAATTAAGTTAATTTTGCTTGTATATAAAAGTAACAAACCGAGAAAAAAAAAACAAATGAAAAAAGCTTGCTCATGCTCATTACACTTTGTCACACATCTGAATTAGTAAATTGACCAAATAAAAATAGTTCTTTTTTAAATAAATAGGTATTAACGCAATATTTTCATGGATTAGCGTAAATTTTGACACATTTCTTACCAAAAACATTGTATCGAAACAGACGACTAAAATATCCCGCCAAAAACCAAATTCGGTAGACATTTTCACGGATCATCTCACTTGTGACATCTAAAAACATGTTTCGCAATGAAAATCACCTTTATTCGCATTAACAATAAGGGCATAGAAAAGTTTTTGAACGTGCTGTCTTCGGGGAGTAGGGAATCTATAAATATGGAATAAATTATTCAAGAAGACAAAATTGGAAGTGACACTCCGCTCATGGGTAGAAGATTTTAGGCAGATTGTCAACAGTGGCCCACAGAGCATGTAAGGAGTTAGAAAAGCGATTGAACCTGCTCATACAGTGTGTTATATTTAAAAAAATAAAGCTTTTTTAGGGTTCCGTAGTCCGACAAGGAACCCCTAAAAGATCGTTCAGTCCGTTCGTCCGTCCTAGTCTGTCACAGCAGAATATCTTCTACGTTTATGGACTGATTTACATGTATGTAACTTGGTTCGAGGATACTGCACATATTGATCTCATTTTTTAAAATACAAAAAATTTAAATTACCCTTTTTAAGGGTACCTCCCCATACATCTAAAGGGGGGGGTGAATTATTTTTTTGAGTGCACCCCCTTGTGTGGGGTATCGTTGAAAAGGACTAAGAAAATAAGATAGAGTTTCCATACAACACTTTTTTATCAGCTTTACTATTTGCGAGATATAGCCCGCCAAAGTCGTTTACACAGTGTCCCCCCCCCTGTAATTTCTAAAGTCTTGGAACTATAAACTTCAAATCACTCACGTAAAGAAACAGGCGCGGAAAATCTTATTTAAAATTATTTCGGGTATTCTGTGATGAATACTTTTGAAATTATAAATAAAATAAAAATATATACTTTTTTCCAAAAGATTAGGTTTAGGTAGCCGACCCCGTGAAATACTGGAAAAGGCTAGGGAGATAATGATGATGCAAGAAATGCAAAACAGCGCGGTGCCAAAAATGACTACGGAACCCTACTTTATGCGTGGTCCGACACGCACATGGCCGGTTTTTTAAATTTTCACTTTTTGAGAGGCGTGTAGTTTGAAAACGGATGAGAATTTGTAAAACTTAAGGAATCAAAGTTATAGAAAGTTTTATCTGTGGCGGGGCTCCGTTTCCTTGAGAGTATATGTTTACAAGCCACACTGCCGCCTCTGAATTGTGTTGTATTTTTAGTTCTCATTTACATAAAAATCTCGCACAGCCTATGACAAAGCCTGGCTGCAGCTGAACAACCTGACTCTTCAAAACCATAGTAAATAGGCTGCGTCTGGGTAAACTCGCTACATCGTAGACCTCATCTCTGTCCTCGGGCAAGATTGTGGTCAAGAGCAAACCCAACTTTAATTAAAAAAGAAGCTGGCACTGTGACACTAGTGCCGCAGCACACACTATCCAGTAAAATCATATGAAATACCTACCACTTCCATTCATTTTCATTTAAATATAAGCAATGTTCTTAAATTTTGATGAAATTCTTGTCGTTGGAGATTTTCCATCACTCTCTATCCTCAGCCATAGCCTTGACCTCCTTGTACGACACAACTTTTGCCTTCTTCTTTATTTGGTCTACATAAGCCCTTCTTGGCTTTCCTCTTCCTTTTCTAGCTTCTATTTCCCCTTCTATCAGGTTTTTAAACAAATCATCATATCGTACAGGATGGCCGAACACAAAGTACTTATTACTTCCATGGGCCGAACATCTTTCCACGTCTCGAACTTGCGTTCTTTTTAAAAGCTTTTATGTAACTTGCAATGTATGTATGTTCATTCGGGTGGAATCTTGAACTCAATTTTGAAGTAGATATCTTCAACCGATTGAGCTGAATTTTTGTGCACACGTTTAGTTTGGATGATATGGTATGTGACGTCATTCTAAATCCAATATGGCGGACCATCCAAGATGGCGGAATAGTTCTTTGTAATGCATTACTACAATATGGATATCAAATGAAAGGGTTTGTTGAGAGTAACAATGGAAGCTTTTTTACTATTTTTTTTCCCGTTACTTCCATGCACTTTATATATTCCGTGACGTTACAAATAAGGACGGTTCCACGTATTAAAGATGACATTTTCAGAGCCTATAAATTTGTCTTACATCCGACCCTGTTGTGGTTTCTTAGGGTTGGGCTTAACACGAAATGAAAATAGGTTTGATTATATTACGTAAGTATGTTTTAACACGAAGACGAAGAGAATTGTAAAGTTTGTGGAATTGTTGTAAAATATATATATCTACTAACTAATGTTTAATTTTATTTTTAAACTTTTTGTGGATTTTTTTGAGATAGGTACTTTATTGGAAACGTTTGGAGCCACGATATAGGGTAAAAATTGACACTAACAGACATAATTCACTGATTTTTGTATAGATGGTTATTTTACCCTCGATATAAAAACGTAAGTATGAAGTTTTGTTTGTTGTTAACTTGACCGAGCCCGGGTCCTAGTGTGACAGCCTGGCATGACCACTATGCCACAGGGGTCGTCAAAAAGTTGCAGAGATTAGAGCGTTCAAACAAACAAACTTGAGCTTTATTATATAGGTGTGACTAGTTTAAGCCTTTGGCGAGTTACTTGGTCACGTTTGTGTACTAGCTTTAGTCTGTGGTTTTGCTTGTTGAGACTATCAGTATATATAAAACTAATCGCGCCCCGCGGCTTCGCTCCCGTGGGAATTTCGTAATAAAAAGTACCCTATGTGCTATTCTCGGTATTTTTCTACCCGTATACCAAATTTCATCGAAATCCGTCCAGTAGATTTTGCGTGATTGAGTAACAAATATTCTCACAAACTCACGTCCAAAGTTTCGCATTTATAAATATTAGGAAGTTAGGATTCTTCTGTTACTGAGTGACTGACAGACAACGCACAGCCAAAACTACTGGGCGTAGGAAGCTGAAATTTGTCATGTAGGTTCCTTAGGGAGTGTAGGGGAGCACTAAGAGAGGATTTCCCGAAATTCCCAACGGAACAAAGTCTCGGCCCATACTACATGCATCTTATATACAGCGAATAGACAACTTTAAGCTTTTGGCGGCTCTAATGAATTATACACATCTTTAAAGAAAAGTAGGTAATAACTATGACGTCAATAATTTTGGGTACAAGATATATATTAATAAGGGATGCAGTAGATGCAGCCATATCATTTAATTAGAACAAAAAACTTTTTTTCCAAAAAAAATTACCGACTTCCATTATAAAACTTAAAATCATGAAATAACTTAATAGGCATAAAGAAAAATGCATTGGCATGATAGGTACCTATTGATTGAGGTGAAGTCAGTGCCAAGTGCAGGGTAAGTATTATGTAATTGTTTAATAAGGCATTTTAATTTACTACATGGTTCTAATCTTAATTCAGATTAATTAATTTTTAATTTGGCACCGACTTCACCTCATTCAGTAAGTATCATGCATTTTCTTTTTGATTAATCTGCACATTAAGTTATTTTAAGTTTTACAATGAAAGTCGGTTATTTTTTTGGAAAAAACAGTTTTATTTTATCATTTTTAGTGCACTTGGCGCAATTTGTTATCATGAAAACTAGACATCAGAACTTTTTATGTCAGTTTGATTTGAAATGTCAAAATCATGCTCAAGATATGTCAGAATTCCCTGGAAATCTATTATTTTTGACACATTAATAGACCAAGAGCCCGCGACGACCAAATCTTCCTTATTTTAAAAATGCTGAATATTTCTCTTTGTGGGATATAAGGGTTAAAAAGATTAGCGACTGGGCATGAAGTTTGGATCTTACTAGTTGCTTATGCAGGTAATATGGATAGCAAAAGTGAATTCTTGGGGACCCCTCAATTTAACATTAAATTCATCTATTTGAAAAGTACAACAAGCTAAGTATTAGAAAATAAAAAAACACGACTGACAACTCACATAGCCTATGTCACTCGGAGGAATGCAAGGAATCTAACAATACCGCTTACATCAAAATCTATTAAACCGTTCAGGACTTATGGTGGAATAAAGAAACTTATATCCTCTCCTACTTTAGACATATTCTTCATGACTGAGGGTCATGGTCATTTTATCGAATGAAACACACAACACACAACGAATATCTCAGCAATGTTAATGGAGTGGTTTGCCATTGCCTTCTCCATTTCACACACTAGCTGATAATCATCAACCAGAGTGCAGGTTTCTTCACGAAGTTTTCCTGTGAAGCAAGTGGTGGTTGATGAAAACTATACACGAGTCAGATTGATATACAAACTCATTTCAGCACGAAAAGAAACTTACATACATACATATAACCATACAACTGAAAACATAACACTCCTTTTTTGGTCAGGCGTGTAAAAATACGTTGACCAAGGCGTAGAGTACCTAGTATGGCCTTGCAGCTCACTCAATGAACAAACTACACCATATACATATATGTATGTTTATACCTTCTAAAGAGGGTTGACCTTCTTGCGGTGAATGCACTTCTGCAAGTGTGGAGTGCCATTAAAACACGCGAGATGGAAAAAAACTGAAGTGACATGAGTGAGACCGAAGCTAGCTTTCTTGAACATTCGATTTTTTTTTCCATTTATCATTGCAGATTGCTTAAAATCCTAACTAATACTTATTATAAATGTGAAAGTGAGTTTGTTTATTGGTTTGTTACTGTAATGCCATATATCGCATGTCAACGTCACACATGTCAATGTCACTGACTGTGACGTTGAGGTGGTTTTGTGAACCCCAACTTCTCTGAACTATCTTTTAGATGGATTTCGTAAGAGACACTGTTAACTTGTAATTTGTTGGATATTGATATTAAAATAAACTCCGAGTGCCTAACAAAGGACTTTTATTAAAATACTTACACTACAGTTACCTCTTCACACTTTATCTACTGAACCAATCTTCCTGAAATTTCATTCAAATCCATACACATAGTTGGAAGTACGGAGAAAGACATAGTGTACATTTCATCTCGGGAAAAAGCACTGTTCCCGTGGGAAATTCACCCGGGCGAAGCCGCGGGCGAAAGCTAGTAGGTAAAAATAACAAAATAGTACTTAATTACGGATGAAAAGAGATTATCGAAAGGTATTTTTAAAGCAGAGATGAATGGAAGAGTTGGTCAGGTTGACCTCGGAGAACGCACTGCGACCAGATTACGGACCTCCTTAAAAAGGGAGTTATTAGGATTACCCATAACCGGAGAGCATATGAAGAGAGTGACGAGTGTAGAGGAAGTGAGAGAGATCTGTAAGGATCGTAGCAAGTGGAAATTGCTATAGTTATGCCTGTCCCACGGGAAAAAGGCGTGGTAATAATGTATGTATGTAGTACTTACTTACCCACTATCTGTAAGATAATCAAAATTATACATCAAAGAGATCAGGAAATATTGTCGTAAATGTCAGTCTTTTTCACATATTTTGCGATTTCAATCAAAACCTATTGGGCACTTCCCGTTAACCTAGAATTGGGAAAGAAGCAAGGTCTAACGGTACTTATAGAGAAATAAATCTGAGAACTGTAAATATGTGTACGAAACCCTCGGTGCGCAAGTCTGACTCGCACTTGGCAGGTATTTATAGACATACTGAATCATAGAAACCAGAGTCCGTATTACAAAAGAAATCCCGCAGATTTTTTTTTTTTTTTATAACATAGGACGGCAAACGAGCAAGCGGGTCACCTGATGGTAAGCGATCACCGCTGCCCATGGACTACTGCAACACCAGGGGTATCACAAGAGTGTTGCCGGCCTTTCAAGAAGATGTAGACTCGTTTTTTGAAGGTTCCAATGTCGTATCGTGTCGTATCGGTATTTGTAAAAGAGGAAAGCATATACACAGCAGTGGCAGTAGAAAGCTGACGATGACGATAATGACAAAAAGAAAATACATTCTTATTTGTTTTTTTAGATATTTTATATTATTGAAGGAAAGGTGAAGGAAAGAAGAAGTCTAGGGAGACCGATAAAGAGTTATGTCAAAGACAATTGTTTTTATTTAAATAGGCTTAAAAATAGCACTTATGAATCGTCAAATTCTTGTTTTTTAGTTAGTTGACGTCATAAAATTACTTAAAGCTAAGGTTACCCCTGCCTCCAAAGCGCAAGTGGAGAAGAGGCGGCGCAACAAACTCCACTGCTGCATTTTCTCCAAAGACGTTACTTTACAACATATGTCTTACAATTAAATGACTGTATGTAAGCCAACTGAAAGAGAAGGCAGGCGTCGTGTCGTATCAAGACCTTAGTTGTAAAGCTGAGAATAGAGAAGTGTGGCGTATACTCCACTGACAAGAGCACTGCTCTTAAATAAGAAAAAGTAGATATTTTACTGCAAAACCTAATTTATTTCGGAGATACACGTGTTTCTGAGATAGTACGAATACCTAAGATACTCTTACGTATATGAAGCATGCGGCAAGGAATGCACTCAAGACATAGACTTAACAATAAAATAGACAAACTTAAGAATTTATACTGCCACACCGGAGGTCCCGGGTTTGATCCCCATTCGGGTCAAGATGGAAAATGATCTTTTCCAGATTGACATGGGTTGCGGATGTTTATCTATTTATGTATTTGTTATAAAATAAAGTATCGGCTAGTTAGTATCCTAAAACACAAGTCTCGAGTAAGTAAGTGTGATTTGTCCGGATATATTTATTTTTTATTTTCCCCGAATGGACGGAACTAAATAGACACATACGTGGGGCGCACTATAAGTTTCCGGAATGAATATGAAAAAATACTATTAAAGGTACAAAATTAATTTATTGTTTTTCAAAATAATCTCCCTTGGCGTCTATGCACTTTTTCATTCGATGAAACCAGTTTTGTAAACTTTTGTGCCACTCCTCTGTGGTGACCTCTGAAACGTGTTTTTCATACTCCTCGACAGCCTCTTCTGGTGATGAAAATCGTTGACCGCGTAATTGGTTCTTAATTTTTGGGAACAGAAAAAAGTCACAAGGTGCCAGGTCGGGACTATATGCAGGATGACTCATGAGTTCTACATTTTTCGCCTTCAAAAAGTCGTTTGTCTGTCTGGCCGTGTGAGAACTAGCATTGTCGTGGTGCAGGATGATACGGCATTTACGGTTATTTTTACGGAGTTCGTCAATAAATTCCGGCAAACAAATGGTCGTGTACCAGTCACTATTCACTGTACGACGATTCTCTAAAGCAACAGTAGCCACGTGTCCAGTTTTATTAAAAAAAGAAGCAATCATCCGCTTAGATGCACTTTTCACGCGCGCCACTTTGGTTGGCTTCGGCTCATCTTGAAAGACCTATACGCTCGATTGCTGCTTTGTTTTGGGATCGTAGCAATAAATCCATGTTTCGTCACCTGTTACTATGTCCCACACCAAATTTGACGCACCTTCGTTGAATCTGGTAAGCATGGCACTGCACCAAGTGACGCGGTCCGTTTTTTGAGCCTCGGTTAAGTTGTGTGGGATCCACCGCGAGCACAGCTTTCTCACACCCAAATGTTTGTGTAGGATTAATTGTATTTGACTCATGCCTATTTCTAAGGATGCGCGAATTTCATGGTAGGTCACATGCCTGTCTGTTTCAATCATACGGCGCACAGCATTGATGTTTTTGTTGGTCACAGCGGTGGACGGCCGACCATCGCGAGATTCGTCACTGAGATTGATACGACCACGCTTGAATTCTGCAAACCAGCTATAAACAGTTGTCTTGCATGGTGCTTCATTGCCAAAAGCTGTTTCAAGCCGAGGGATGCTGTGTTGAGCTGTCAAATTACACTTAAAATCGTAGAAAATCATACTACGAAAATTTTCCCGAGTTAAATCCATGTTGATGCAGACACACAATTTTTTTAATGGCGCCACAAGGTAAAAACAAAAGACAGTCAGATGAAACAAACTGCATTCTACAGCCAAAGAGTCTATTTTCAAATGTTGCAATAAATTTTTAAATATTGTTTATGTAAGTGGCCAGTTCCGGAAACTTACAGTGCGCCCTATGTAACTCTTTATTGCACCATGAATAAAAACAGTAATAGTACACGTACTAAAAGCATCTAGCTTATTGTCTCTCCGTTTCAGCTAGGCCAAGAATACTTTGGTATTCTGTGTGTTCTCCTCTAGGGGTCGCATTTCTGAACCGATGCCCGTGAAATTTTGGAAGCAGGTATGGTGGCAATTTTGGCAACCTGACTCTCTTCAAAACCAGAGTGAATAGGCTGCTTCTGGGTAAGCTCGCTACATCGTAGACCTCATCTCTGTCCTCGGGCAAGATTGTGGTCAAGAGCAAACCCATATCAAATTTAAAAAAAGGGTCGATAAACATATGAAAATCGACAGTCGAGCCATTTTTTGGAACTTTTTGAAAATGGCGGAGTTGGCACAAGGGGCCTAAGCGCTTTTGGATTTTATGGCTTTATCTCTATATATAAGCTCGCGAGGTTATACCTACAGCTCACAGAGCCACTAGTGATAATTTTAGTAACTTTTTCATTTTTAAAATCGTAGCCAAATGAAACACGTCTATATTTTTTGCAGTCTGTGGTCTTAAAAGGTTTCCCTCGTCGAAAGCAAAAAGGGTTTTACTGTCTCCGCTGTTGACCCAAAACTGGAGATATGTAGTTTATTATAATACGGCTACCTGTGTGTACCACACTAGTAAGTAACTAGCCACGCCCAGGGGCTTCGCTCCCGTGGGAATTCCGGGATAAAAAGTACCCTATGTGCTATTCCCGGTATTTTTCTTCCCGTATACCAAATTTCTTTGAAATCCGTCCAGTGGATTTTACGTGATTAAATAACAAACAGCCTCACAAATTCACAAACTCCCATCCAAACTTTTCATTTAATTAGTCGGATTTGTTTATTTAAACACTTTATTGCACAAATTACACAAATAGGGGACCGGCCAATGTATGAGAATTGTTAAAAATATGTAATTTTATGATAGAATACATATAATTAAACACATTTTGCGACTTTTTATCACGAGTTCATTCTCCAGAGCTTTTTATTAGAGTTCAAACTTTTTGGGAAAGTCCATTTTCTACGCGTGACGTCATATGAATGCACGTTTAGTTAGGGGCGTTTTGGTATCGTCCAAACATCGCTTAAAAATGTGAATTGTTTTTTGCTATATCTTGGGAAATACTTTGGTTATTGATGTAATTCTTTTACGGATGATTCTATTATTGTGAGATATTTCAAAGAAGCATAAAAAAAAAGTTGTCCGGTCCCCTATTGGTGAACGCCATATAGCATTCTCTACTAGTCAACTATTAACAAACAGAGCATACACTTAAGGCGGCCCCTAGACCTACAATAACATTGTACAATACATTTTATTGTACAATAAGATTGAAATGCCCTTTGAATCCAAACGATCAATAAAATTGCACAATAATACAAAAGTATTTTTTCGCGAAATGTTTTCATGTTCAGTGGCCATATTAACACGCGCGCGTGTGCGCCTATTCTCCTCCTCAAGTAACAGACTGAAAAATATTGCGCACTACCTACACGATGCAATTAAAAAATATGGTACAATAAAAATTAAACTCACTCAAACTTTCTTTCAATTATTGCACAATGTTCAATATTAACCCTAAACGGTCAATAAAATTTGCACAATTTTTAATATTGCGCAATAAAATTGATCGTCTAGGGACCGCCTAGTCACCATTAGGTTTATCTAGCTGTAGATCCTTCTCCTTTAGTCGTATTTCCTCATGACTGAGGGTCGTGGTCATTATATGGAATGAAACACAACGACGATCTTGGCAATGTTAATGGAGTGGTTTGCCATTGCCTTCTCCATTTTACACACTAGCTGATAATCATCAACCAGAGTGCAGGTTTCCTCACGATGTTTTCCTTCACCGAAAGCAAGTGGTCGATGAAAACTTCCATACATGAGTCAGATTATACAAACTCATGTAGCACGGGCAGGATTTGAACCTGGGACCTTTGCAGTCACAGGCGGGCGCCCTACCACTCGGCCACCACCACCGCTTCAATCTTTAGCTTCAAGTATAAACTAGAGTCCATGAAAACTACCATACATGAGTCAGATTGGTATGCAAACTCATGTAGCACGTGCAGGATTTGAACCTGGGACCTTTGCAGCCACAGGCGGGCGTCCTACCACTCGGCCACCACCACCGCTTCAATCTTTAGCTTCAAATATAGAGTCCATGAAAACTACCATACATGAGTCAGATTTGTATACAAACTCAAATAGCGGGCAGGATTTTAACCTAGGACCTTTGCAGCCACAGGCGGGCGTCCTACCATTCGGCCACCACCGCTTCTTTGAAGCAGGTGGCGGCCAAGTGGTAATGACACCCGTCTGAGGTCGGGTACCGGGTTCAAATCCTACCTATGTCACATGAGTTTGTAGACCAATCCGACTCATGTATGGTAGTTTTCTTATAGACCACCACCTGCTTCCGGTGAAGGAAAATATCGTGAGGAAACCTGCACACTGCACATTGGCTGTCTATTTATTTAGTTTACTAGTGTGTATATGGCTACTGCCACTAGATGGCTCGCGTAAAAGTCATGTCAGATGCCTTTAGGCGACTTGAATACAATCTGACACCAGTGTCAGTACTCGATAAGAAGAACCACCGCTTCAATCTCTAGCTTAAAATATCTCTCTTTAGTCGTATTTCCTCATCACTGAGGTCATTATATGGAATGAAACACACACAACGACTCTCTTGGCAATGTTAATGGAGTGGTTTGCCATTGCCCTCTCCATTTCACACACTAGCTGATAATCATCAACCAGAGTGCAGTCCTCACGATGTTTTCCTTCACCGAAAGCAAGTGGTGGTCGATGAAAACTAACATGAGTCAGATTGGTATACAAACTCATGTAGCACGGGCAGGATTTGAACCTGGGACCATTGCAGCCACAGGCGGGCGCGCCACCACTCGGCCACCACCTCTTCAATCTCTAGTTTCAAATATAAACTACATTTTACTACAGCTCTCTATCGCGTGGAAGGAAACCATTTCGATCTAGACTTACTTTTACAACCTAATGTTAGACAGGCGCCGTAAACTCTGAGCATTACTATCTCTACCTGCGACTTCATCCGCGTGGACTGCAGATGTGAATCCTTATTGAAATGGAATAAAAAAGTATCTTATGTTAAAAATACAATGTACTGTCGGAATAAATTTAATCTTGTCCTAATCTAATCCTAACTAATATTATAAATGCGAAAATGAGTTCGTTTGTTTGTTTATTTATTTGTTTGTTATATCTTCACGCCTTATCTACGTAACCGATCTTTCTGAAATTTCGCATAGGTACACATAGTTAGAAGTACTGAGAAGGACTTAGAGTGGGTACCTTTCATCAATGGAAAAAGTATAAGCACTGTTTCTGTAGGATATTCACGCGGGTGAAGCCGCGGGCAAAAGCTACCTATATATATATAACTCAAAGGTGACTGAATGACTGACTGACATAGTGATCTATCAACGCACAGCCCAAACCACTGGACGGATCGGGCTGAAATTTGGCATGCAGGTAGATATGACGTAGGCATCCGTTAAGAAAGGATTAACGCGAGCGAAGCCGCGGGCGCCAGCTAGTTAAAATTATATATTGAATCTAAAAATATACTTTTTTTCAGGTACATGTGTGTTTGTAATAAACTTGTTGATGTTTATTAAATCTAAGCATTGCATTGAGCGTGTGCTGTGCCGTGAATAGCAGGCCTTTGTTTTGCCTGCTGGCAACATTGCGCGGACGCTTCGAATGGCATTGACCTTCATTCGTCCATTAGTATTGTTTTGAGACTCCGCGCGCGAGGCCGCGTCGCGTATAATAACGGCCAGATGCTTCGGCCACCATCTTGCATGCTTCGTTTGTAGCCGCTTGGCGTGGCGTGTGAATTTTATTGTAATCATCGTTTGTATTGTACTTCATCGGTGCTAAATAACTATTGAATTGGTGTTTGTGTAACCCGTTATTGTGAATTTTTCCTGTGAGATGTGACGCGTGGCTGCCTGGGGCCGCCGAATTCTGTTGCCGAGCCAACTTCGGGAAGAAATCTATTTATTTGTCTGGGGAATTGAGATCTCGGGGTAGGTTTGGTGTTTAGGGAACCCCCCTTTCCGAAGACACTCAAGATTGGATCCGAAGAGCAGGAAGATTAAGTTTGGTAAGTGACCTTTGAGTTTGTGGGTGGTTGTCGCTATTAAGTTAGGTTATTATATAGGGCCCTGTAGCTCCCTTTATAAGCTACGGTGGTAGCAGACTGCGTATAGGTTAGGTTTTAGTCTCTAGTCGGACAGACGCAGTGCCGTATATAATCTTTACCGTCGGGTATCATCGGGCTTTTTGGGGACCTATAGGTCTCCACTTAAAATCTGGTCTTTTTCGGTGAAGAGGTTCACGGCGCTTCGTTTGTCCGGAATCTCTGCCACATTTTCTGGTAGCAGAGCGTAGTTGTTCTGCACATTTTCTGGTAGCAGAGCGTAGTTTATCTACCCTCTATTTGTTCGTTTGTAAAAAATAATTAATTGTTTGTAAAAATTATTAGATTTTTCTTAGTTTGTTTGTATAAGAATATTTGTAACCTTTTTGTATTTGTTTGCGGTTTGTACCGTGCGTTCCGGGTTTGTGCCATTCTCATACCTACCGCGGTTCTTCGTGTAGTTGTTTGATTTTGTTGTTTTTTATTTACCTTTTGTTATTTTTTGTTTGTGACTTGACGCGATGGCGAAGGTCTCCAATGCTAGGGCGACACTCGCCAACGAATTGAGATGGTTTGTGACGGCCGGAGGACTCCTGTCCCGGAAGGACAGGGAGGGCGCCATACTGCTAAGAGCGGATCACCTCCACTCACGATTGATTAGCGCGGAAGCGGCCATGGTGGTGCTTACCGAAGCCGAACTTGCCCCGGAGGTCTACGCAGGTCACATGGCGGACATGGACCAGATCCTGAGTCTGCACGATGATATCGCGGAGGCGGCGACCGCAATAAGGGCGAGACAGGCTGGCGGACCAGCCCCTCGCACACCTGTTAGACAGGAAGGACCAGCGGTTACTGGTCGGCTCCCCACCCTTCAGCTGTCCCACTTTGGGGGTAGGATGGAGGAGTGGGTAGCATATAAAAATATGTTTGAGTCCCTGGTCGTAGCACGACAGGATTTGTCGAAGGCCCAGAAGATGGCCTACCTCCTCTCCACTCTGGAGGATGAAGCGCGGTCGCTCATCCAGCACCTCCGGGTGGAGGACGACCAGTACGATACGGCTTGGGAGTTATTGAACTCCCGCTACCAAAACTTACGCTTGTTAGCGGATGCGCACGCCGCACAGTTGATGGCCCTGCCCAAGGTGGCCAACAGGGCACAGTTGCGCCTGCAGTTGCTCACGCCCGTTACAGTGGCCTGTAACGCGCTCCGCACACTGGGGCTGCCGGTGGACCAATGGTCCTTTTTGCTGGTGCACATTGTATTGGGCAAATTGCCCAATGACATCCGCTCGCGGTTTGAGCGCGAGAATGCGGAGCGGGACAGCACCACCCTACCAACATTCACTGACTTGGTGAAGTTTTTGGAGTTTGAGGCACGGGCCGCTGAGAATACCATGACGGACTCAGCGCCATCCAGAGCGCCTGAACGTAGGCCCTTGGAACCCTCATGGCGAGGGAAGCCCCAACAGGGACGGCAACCGCCACCGCGTGGAGCTGGTGCGCGGGTTGCACACACGGCAGCAGTCGCGAGGGACGCGGACTGCCTGCAATGTGGCCGGATGGGCCACAGCCTGCTGCAATGCAGGGACTGGCAGAGACTGCCAGTACAAGATAGGCGCCGCATGGCAAAGCGGCATGAACTTTGCTTTTATTGCTTGGGCAGTCACTATGCACGTGACTGTCCCAGTGCCATACCATGCAGTGCATGCCGTGGGCGGCACCACGCGATGCTCTGCATGAACCGGAACGGGGATGGCACCCGGATGTTGAGGCAGGGGTCCCCTATGGGCGGGGGCGCTCCTGCGCGAAGCCCTCCACCATCGGACGGAGGACGCGGCTTCGCTCGTCGCACCCCCCCTCGGGAGGGGGGTCGCGTACCGGCGCGGGTCTTGGCGGACCGGGACCACGCGCCCCAAGGTCGTGGCCAGTATGTGGCTGGCCAGGCCCCGGATAGGGCCCCCATGGGCGGGGGCCCTAGACCGGACGTGAGAGTGGGGACACCCCCCTCCACGCGGGTTACCAATACCCAACACATGCAGCCGCAGCGGTTTTCTCCGCCGCTGCACGAGTACCCACGGCTGGAGTACCACCCGCCGTACCATAGGTATGACCGGGCCGCGGGTTATGCCCCCCCTCAGGTAGGGATGTGCACTCGCCCGCCATACTATCCGGGTCAGTGGCGCGCCCCTGGTTTGGAGAGAGTGGGGAGCCCGTAACTAGCTTGCTCCCTTGCTGGGACAGAGCCGCGGACGGTTCTGCTCCCTACCGCGGTGGTCCGCGTATGGGGTCGTAGGGGGGAAGCCATTAATTTGAGAGCTCTGTTGGACTCAGGGGCTCAAAGCAGTTTGGTTGCCACTCGAGTGGCACACCAGTTAGGTTTAGTCGTGGAAGACTCGCCTGTGCCACTTCTTGGAGTTGGTGGCATACAGGTGAAGTGTCTGACGGGCCAGACACTTGTCACCTTTTCTTCGCTGAAGTCCTCCACAATGAGGATCACGACTTCGGCTATGGTAATGGATACCATTGCGGGTTGGCAGCCCTCGACAGACATACCGCCGGGTGTGTTGTCTTTGGTTTCGGGTCTGGATCTGGCCGACCCCTTTGTTTTTCATCCCGGCCCAGTGGACTTGCTCCTGGGCTCGGACGTATTGGGTTGGATTTTGTTGGGTACCCAGAAAGCTCTGGGTTCGTCTTCACTGATGGCAGTGTCTACTATCTTTGGTTTCGCCCTGATGGGCCCTGTGTTTGACAATGGCACCGTGGAGGAGCCACCGGTCGTCGCATCAGCGTCCTTGGCCAAGACCATGCAAAGGTTTTGGGAGGTGGAGGAGCCACCTATGAGTTCCAGGGTGGATCCGGAACACGCTGAGTGCGAAGCTTTCTTTCGATCAACCACGGAGAGGTTGCCCTCCGGTCGGTTTGTAACTAGGTTACCCTTTGTTGCCTCTCGTCCTAGCCTAGGGCAAAGTAGGGCGCTTGCGGAGAAACGACTGCTGTCCATGGAGCGACGTATGCAGCGTGACCACGTACTTCGCGATAAATATATTGAATTTATGCGCGAGTACGAGGATTTGGGTCACATGTCTCCGGCTCGAGTTGATTGGAGCTCAACTGAGCATTATTTTTTGCCCCACCACGCGGTGGTGAAGGCCTCAACGGGCAAGTTGCGGACTGTCTTTGATGGGTCCGCACCCTCTTCGAACGGAGTTTCGTTGAATCTATGTTTGCATTCAGGTCCCAAATTGCATAGGGACATAATTGACATCATCTTGAACTTTAGAAGACATCAAGTGGTTTTTGGCGCGGACATCCGGATGATGTTCCGCCAGACAGTCATACATCCTGAGGACAGGCGATTCCAGTTGATACTCTGGCGTGAGCGCCCTGAGGATCCTGTGACGGTGTATGAACTCAACACAAACACGTATGGTTTGAAATCTAGTCCCTATATCGCCATCAGATCATTGCTTGAATTGGCAGAGCGGGAACGGATCCGCTTTCCCCGTGGGGCTTCCGTGCTGTCACGTGACTTGTTGATGACGTGTGCACCGGAGCCCAAAGTATTGAGGAGGCCCTCCTACTGCGGGATGAATTGATTGAAATATTGAAGACAGGTGGCTACGAGCTACGTAAGTGGTTGTCCAATGAGCCTAGAGTTCTAGAAGGGATCCCGGAGGATCACCAACAGAACCCTCACCTGTTTGAGGATGTGGATGATCCCAACAGGATAGCGGTGCTGGGCATGCAGTACCAGCCGCTAACCGATATTTTCACATTCCAAGTGGACTTGGAAATACCAAAAGTCTGGACTAAGAGAACGGTGTTGTCCGTAATAGCTCGTATGTTTGATCCAAGCGGTTGGATCAGTCCAGTGATATTCTCTGCGAAGTGTCTTCTTCAGAGACTTTGGACTTTGGGCGTCTCGTGGGACGAGCCGCTGTTTGGTCCTCCATTGGATGATTGGCTCGAGTTGTTTTCATCGATTAAGGAAGTCAATCGGATTGCCTTGCCTCGTCGAATATTGCCCCCGGGAAATATCGAGCCAGCCTGCATGGCTTTTGTGACGCGTCGGAGCGAGGCTACGCCGCGTCAGTCTATATGCGGACAGTTGACGCCGATGGCCGGGTCAATGTCTCGCTTTTGTTAGGGAAGAGCAAGGTCGCCCCCATCAGGACTAGGCTGACTATTCCCAAGCTTGAGTTGAGTGGAGCTCACCTTCTCTCTAAATTGTTGCATCACGTTGCATGTGAGCTGGCGGCCACGGTCGAGATACGGGACATCTTCGCCTGGTCGGATAGCCAGGTCGCGCTTGCATGGTTGCGCGCGGCCCCACATACCTTGGAGGTTTTTGTGGGAAATCGGGTTTCCCAAATCCAGAATATCGGAATTGATATAACATGGAGACATGTGCCGGGAGAGCTTAACCCAGCGGACTGTGCTTCCCGAGGTTGTACGGCACCAGAATTGGTGTCACACCCGCTCTGGTGGGGCCCAGAGTGGCTGATGGGATCAGAAACTTCCTGGCCTGTCTGTCAGACAGATGTTACTTCTTTGAGTTTGACTGGGCTCCGTGTACATGCTGTAGTCGCTGAGACGACGTCGGAGCCGGATTGGCTACTTGCTCGGTATAGCAGTTTGGATAAGCTTCTGGGTGTTACCAGTTGGATTAAGCGTTTCATACATAATTGTAGAAACCCACAGGCAAAGCGGTTGGAGCCGATTGCAGGTGCAGAAGAGCGCCGGAGCGCATTGTTGCATTGGGTCCGTGTCGTGCAGACCGGACGGTTTGAGTCAGAGCTTCGTATTTTGCGCGACGGACGCGCTAAGTTGAAGGGCGCGGTCGCTCGTTTGAACCCGTACATCGACTCGGATGGGCTTCTTCGGGTTGGAGGCAGGCTCCGGAAGGCGGATCTTCCATATGAGACTCGCCATCCTCTGTTGTTGCCCAAGGGCGGACCCTTGGTGCAGCTTTTGGTGTCTGATCGACACATTCGTAACGCCCATGCTGGGTGCAATGCTTTGTTGGCTATTTTGCAACGCGAGTTTTGGATTTTGTCTGCCCGAAGAGCAATCCGTAGTGTCCTGTTTCGATGTATTGCATGTTATAGGTTGAAGGCATCCACGATGCAACCACAGATGGGTGATTTGCCCGCTGATCGAATCCGACCTTCGAGGCCGTTTGACGGCGTTGGAACCGATTTTGCCGGTCCCTTTTCGATCAAGGCTTCTCCCTTTCGTAATGCCCGTATTGTGAAGGGCTATTTGTGTGTATTTGTTTGTTTGGCCACCAAGGCTGTCCATTTGGAGGTGGTATCGGCTCTGACTACGGAGGCCTTCGTCGCCGCGTTGGATCGCTTTGTTTCGCGTCGAGGTCTACCTTCCCTTATTAGGTCTGATAATGGCACAAACTATAAGGGAACTGTAAATTATCTTAAGGATGTTTCTGTGTTTATTGATAAAAATTGTACTAGTTTAAGTCAAATTGCTGCTCAAAGGGGAATAACCTGGAAGTTTAGTCCCCAAGTTGCCCCCATTGGGGAGGGATTTTTGAAGCGGCTGTGAAATCCGCAAAGACCCACCTCCGCCGCATTATCGGAGAAACGGCTCTAACTTTTGAAGAGCTGGCCACAGTGTTTTGTAAAGTTGAGGCGGTCCTCAACTCTCGTCCTCTCTGTCCGCTATCTCCAGATCCAAATGACTTGGAAGCTCTCACCCCTGGTCATTTTTTGGTGGGAGGGCCTTTGAATGCCCTGCCCGAATACCCGTGGAAGGACGAACGCGTATATCGGTTGTCGCGTTTTCAAATGTTGCAGCAAATGAGCCAGGACTTTTGGCGTCGCTGGTCGCTTGAATATTTGCATTTGCTGCAGCAAAGAGTGAAGTGGACAGACAGGACTGAGCCTCCCAGGGAGGGTGATTTAGTGTTGTTAAAAGAGGCAAATTTGCCCTCATTGCTTTGGCGACGAGCTCGCATATTACGTTTGATTCTTGGCGGAGATGGCACTCCGCGTGTGGCTGAGGTGTTGGTCGACGGTTCGATTTTAAGGAGAGCTGTGACCTCTCTCGCCCGCCTTCCCGTGGAGTAAGCTAGCGGTCTGCTTCTCAGACCGGGACGGGGGGATGTTTGTAATAAACTTGTTGATGTTTATTAAATCTAAGCATTGCATTGAGCGTGTGCTGTGCCGTGAATAGCAGGCCTTTGTTTTGCCTGCTGGCAACATTGCGCGGACGCTTCGAATGGCATTGACCTTCATTCGTCCATTAGTATTGTTTTGAGACTCCGCGCGCGAGGCCGCGTCGCGTATAATAACGGCCAGATGCTTCGGCCACCATCTTGCATGCTTCGTTTGTAGCCGCTTGGCGTGGCGTGTGAATTTTATTGTAATCATCGTTTGTATTGTACTTCATCGGTGCTAAATAACTATTGAATTGGTGTTTGTGTAACCCGTTATTGTGAATTTTTCCTGTGAGATGTGACGCGTGGCTGCCTGGGGCCGCCGAATTCTGTTGCCGAGCCAACTTCGGGAAGAAATCTATTTATTTGTCTGGGGAATTGAGATCTCGGGGTAGGTTTGGTGTTTAGGGAACCCCCCTTTCCGAAGACACTCAAGATTGGATCCGAAGAGCAGGAAGATTAAGTTTGGTAAGTGACCTTTGAGTTTGTGGGTGGTTGTCGCTATTAAGTTAGGTTATTATATAGGGCCCTGTAGCTCCCTTTATAAGCTACGGTGGTAGCAGACTGCGTATAGGTTAGGTTTTAGTCTCTAGTCGGACAGACGCAGTGCCGTATATAATCTTTACCGTCGGGTATCATCGGGCTTTTTTGGGGACCTATAGGTCTCCACTTAAAATCTGGTCTTTTTCGGTGAAGAGGTTCACGGCGCTTCGTTTGTCCGGAATCTCTGCCACATTTTCTGGTAGCAGAGCGTAGTTGTTCTGCACAATGTGAAAGAGCTTTGAAGACGAACAGAAAAATTATACAAATACGGTAAGATATTTCCTTTTTAAATATTTCTGACAAACTAGGTTCAGCCCGCTACTTCGTCCACGCGTAATTTACTATTCTTAATATCTCAGGTTCTAAGCGGTGTATCAAGATAAAACCTACGCCAGATTTTAAGATAGACATTCTATAATACAACAGTGAAAACCGCATCAAATTTGGTCCAGTAGTTTTTGCGTGATGCGCGTACAAACATACAGATAGAAAGACAGACAAAAATTTAACAAAAAATAGTTTTGACTTCTATTGGCACTATAAAGACCAGTCATAGTTTTTTCATAAATATCTCGTATGTACAGACACAAACCAGTTACAGTTTTATTATATGTGCAAAACGAGTTATGTGAAACAAAACAGTATGCCAAAACAATACCATGCGAAAGTAATGTTTGCCAGCATAGTTATGCCAGAAAATATTAGGAAAATAAACAAACTAATTATTAAAAAATAAAAAACACGACTGACAACTCACATAGCCTATGTCATTCGGGCTAATGCTAGGAATCTAAAAATACCTCTCACATCAAAATCTGTTAAGCCATTCAGGACTTATGGTGGAATAAAGAAATTACATACATACATACATGAACCCTGAAAACATAACACTCCTTTTTTGGTCAGTCGTGTAAAAAACATTAGGTAGGTATGCGAAAATAATGGATTATGGTTCAAATTCTATGAGAAAAAACATGATCAATACATACATCATGTTCAGTCCTCGTTTTTCTCATAGAATTTGAAACACAATCCATTATTTTCGCATACCTCATGTTTTTTTTCTAATATTTTTGGCATATAATAAAACTGTAACTGGTCTGTATCTGTACATAAGAGATATCTAAGAAAAAACATTACGAGGGGTCTTTATAAGGCTAATATAAGACAAAACATTTTTTTTTTAATTTTTGCCTCTCTCTCTTTCTGTCTGTATGTTTGTACGCGCATCACGCAAAAACTACTGGACCAAATTTGATGCGGTTTTCACTGTTATATTATAAAAGGTCTAACTTAAAATCTGGCGTAAGTTTCATCGTAATACGCCGCTTAGAACCTGAGATATACGCGGATGAAGTCGCGGCCACAGGCTAGTTCTAATATAAGAACGTATCTTCTCTTAAAATTCTCATTCATGTCAGAGACCTGACGTAATAAATCCATTTTATGGGTCAGTATTAAAGTTATCGATGACGGTAAAAAAATCATAACATGGGAAGAATATTAACATTATTAAACTATACTCATAAAACGTTAGCTGAAGAATTTTATTATTCTTTGGTCTGGAACTATCAGGGTTAGAAAAATTATTTTTTATCCGGTTCGAAGGACCAAAAAAAAAAGGAGTAAACTACACTTTTGAATAAATTGATATGATAAATGATATCGGAAAGGTATAGAAATGATACGACCAGTCCGTTTGGGTGTATGCAGCACACTTTTATTGCAATGAGCCGCGTCAGCAAATCGCGGCGCTTGCTAAAATGTACGAATATAGCTCGTACACTAGCTTTTGCCCGCGGTTTCGCCCGCGTGAATTTCCCACGGGAACAGTGCTTTTTCCCGGGATGAAAAGTATCCTATATCCTTCTCAGTACTTCTAACTATGTGTATGCGAAATTTCAGGAAGATTGGTTCAGTAGATAAAGCGTGAATAGGTAACAAACAAACTTTTTAGTGCTAGTATCAGTGTTTTTTATGTATTCGTAAAGATTGCCTTTTTTATATGGAAGTGAAATTTCTTTGAAGTGGTATTGAACAATATCTGACTTCCGATAACCTAACGTTCATAGAAAGCCACCTAGGCCTATTATAATGAAGTTATGCCACAGTAAATGCTTCAGAAGGTTGAGACACAGGAAGTTCATACTTATGGTACTTGTTCAACCGACGCGCCGCGGCGAGTAAGCGGTGAAATGTCGACAATTTTCTCTCTCAAGAGAATTCGTGTGAACAAAAGCATACAATTTTCTACTCTTATACTAAATTTTATCAAAATGCATCCAGTAGATTTTACGTCAACTACATCACGAAGAGGGCCTTGAATATGGAGGGACAGGGTTTAAGAAATAGGGTAAATAGGGTAAGACCTAAGACCAAAGAAGATATGGAGATTGCATGAAAAAGTGGGATGTCGGGGTGTCGAGTGAGATGGCAAGAAATAGAACGAGGTGAAGGGAGTTGACATACCATGCCGACCCTCATAAGTGGGAAAAGGGTAAAAAGAAGAACAAGATACCACATCCCAACTTTCGCTTTCCAATCCCATTGAAACTCATATTACTCGTAAAAATGCAAAAGTGGGTTTGTTACGTCTACATGCTTTATCTACTGAAATTTCGCGCACACGTAGTTCGAAGTATTGAGACGGGCAAAGGGTAACTTTCATCCCGGAAAAAGCTGTTCCTTTAAATTCACGAGGGCGAAGCTGCGGGAAAAATCTAATATTTGTAAAAAAAAGTTTATAATATTTGAGAAGACCGATCCATAATCACCACCACTCTGTGAAGAGTGAACGACTAAGAAGAAGAATATTTGCGTGTCTCGAGTAAACCTACTGTGTAATTTCTACTGTGTCTCCACCTAACACTCGACATTAGTGGTCTACGAACGACTAAGTACGCAGTAACGTAGTTAGGTGTAACTTAGTTACAGTAACTCCAGTTAGAGTTCGCAATTAGATACTGTTGTTTGACAAATGCTTTTAACCGCTTTCTACAAAGGACGTACTTGGTCAACAAGTTTTTTAGGGTTCCGTACCTCAAAGGGCAAAAACAGAACCCTTATAAGATCACTTTGTTGTCCGTCTGTCTTCCTGTCAAACATTTTTGTCTCTAGAACGCAGGTTTGTTTGTTTGTAAACTCTTTATTGCACGCACATACACATAAAAACAGCGAAACAAAAAGAGGTACAATGGCGGACTTATCCCAGAAAGGGATTTCTTCCAGTCAACCAAGTATTTTAAAGGAAAAATCTTGAAGTTCAAAAGGTACCCCAAAGGAGTTTCAAGTTGAAAATCATATTGAGTACTTCCCATTGACCTAAAATTATGTTCTTGTACTGGAATAAATCTGAAAATTGTAAATATGTTGAAAACCAGAGTGAATAGGCTGCTTCTGGGTAAGCTTGTTACATCGTAGACCTCATCTCTGTCCTCGGGCAAGATTGTGGTCAAGAGCAAACCCATCTTTATACAAAAATGTTGTGGTAAATTAAAAAAAAGAGTGTTACAAACTTATTTTTATCGCGCTCGCTTATCTGGGTATACATATATATATAATATATATACATATTTATTTATTTAACTAGCTGTTGCCCGCGGCTTCGCCCGCGTGGAAAATCTTTTTGTGTTCCAAACTGTTTCAGATGTTTCGGATATTCGATTTTTATACGTCTACAGAAAATGCTCATCAGATTAATCAAGTTTTGCTAAGGCGCCAATTCGATATATGTTATAGTGTAGCTGGTCTCTTGGAGCTTTTCATCAGATGTTCCAGATCTTCAATTTTTATACGTCAGCAGAAAATGATCATCAGGTTGAACGACTTTTCTTAAGGAACCATTTTTTTTGCTTACTATTATTCTTTTTAAGTGTCCCTCTATCCATTTCAGTCAAAAAAACTAAATGTACAGACAAAATATTTTTACTCTCTTATTATATGTATGTATATAAATGACAAAAGGTACAATACTATACACAGTCATATAAATGTGCATATACCTGTCAAGGTTTGAGCGCACATCCAGGTTTTACATTATACATATGTATATTATGTGGCAAACGTATTATACATAGTGGGTAGTCATCACATCTTTTATGTCGCCATGATAAAGGAACTAAGGAAGTTTGAGTAATAAAACTTGGATTGTTAATGGAATTCTCTAATTAAGTACGGTCAGCAAAATCCGGAAATTTGCACTTTTGCCATAAAAATTACCTTTTTGTGCTGCAATCAAATATATCACGGTCATCTGTCATTTTAACCCCATAAAGCACACCAAACAGTCAGTTTTTCTGGATTTAACGGTGTTTCAACACTTGGGGATTATCTTCACTTCAATTACAGCAGTTTTGTTTATTGACGAAGCGTCATCGTTAAACAAAATTCTCTGAAAATCAGGGTAAACGGCAATCTTGTTTTAGGCCATACGTCCGATCCAGCCGTGGCGGTCATATGCCAGAAATCATATTTAAATTATAATGCCAAAAGATTATCCGTCGAATAAAGTCAATTTCATGTCAATTTTATTAATTCATCCTAGTTTTATTCCATTTCAAAGTGACCTCTAAAGAAACACCCGTTATAATTAAGGAACTATATATGTGGATGAAAATACTGAATCTTATCGTGCCTTCCGAAGCACGGAGAAGTTTGAGATAATATGTATATTTTTGGTCACCCATCCCATGACCAAACAAATCAATTGAATTTTTGTGTGTTCCGTCTGTCTGTAGTATTTGCGCATCACTCAAAAACTACACAATGAAATTTGATGCGATTTTAACAGTTTTCTTAATGTCCAAATTAAAATCTGGCGCATTCCTGAGATATTAATTTTAAACGAAATTCCACGCGAATTAAGTCTCGGATAATTTAACTGTAATAAAACAATTGTCAACCTTTATTTTGATTTATATCCATCATTAAACCAAAGCACACTTTACATAGCAAACTGATCTACTTTATTGGCTGACATGCTGACGCTACAAGTTTAATTATGTTTGCTCGGTGTACGGCCAGCAAACAAAGCTGACACACACTGCGCCTGACTGACTATATTTATTAACCGACGCGACGCAAAGAGGGGTGTGATAATTTTGTCGTGCCTGTGTCTGTCTGAGTCAAAGTCAAAATACTTTATTGTAACTGCCTTCAGAGGTACTTTTTAACGTCAAAAACCTTTGCCCGCGACTTCGTCCACGCATAATTTACTATTTTATATCTCAGGTTATAAGCGGCGTGTTAGACCTTGAACAATACAACAGTGAAAACCGCATCAAATTTGGTACTGTAGTTTTTGCGCGATGCGCGCACAAACATACAGATAGAAAGTCAGACAGACAAAAATTCTACAAAAATTGATTTTGGCTTCTATTGGCCCTTTTTAGACCCCTTATAGTTTTTTTTCTTAAATATCTTCTAGTGACCAGAACGAAGCGGTGGTGGCCGACTGCCGAGTGGTAGGGTGCCCGCCTGTGGATACAAAATCCCAGGTTCGAATCCTGCCCGGGCTACATGAGTTTGTATACCAATCTGACTCATGTTAGTTTTTATCGACCACCACTTGCTTCCGGTGAAGGAAAACATCGCGAGGAAACCTGCACTCTGGTTGATTGTCAACTAGTGTGTGAAATGGAGAAGGCAATGGCAAACCACTCCATTAAAATTGCCAAGATAGTCGTTGTGTGTGTTTCATTCCATATAATGACCACGACCCTCAGTCATGAGGAGTATGACTAAAGATACAGTATTCGACAATTTTGAAAAAGAATACTCAGTTGCATCTTTTTTTTTGTTACCTTTTCCCTGTGTTACCTTAGCAGGATGTGACGTCATAGCGCGCAGTAATAGGGTCCAAAGGGCCAGACCCATGTCACAATGGTTCAAGTTATTCTGTCTTTTACTTTAACGTATGGGATCAGTTAGGCGAAAGCAATTTAAGGATTGTCTTTTTTTTTACGAAAAACTTGTACTTACTCCACTTTGACTTTGACTTTTGACTTTGTGTATCTGACATCCTCTATTAGCGATGTGACGCCGAGAAATTTCCTGAAATAAAATTCTCAGAAATATCTCGGGTTTTCAAGAAAATTTTCCGTTCTAGAGAAATTTCCGTGAAATTTCCAAGAAATTTTCGCTATTTCTTTGAAAATTTCAGGAATGGACTGGACATCACTCGTCTCTATCATCGAATATCTGACTTCTCATTTTGGCAATAAGCCATAGCGTGCTCTTATTAGAGAAATCAAAGTTTTTAAAAGCTTTTATCTAACTTGCAATGTATGTACCTAAGTATGTTCGTTCGGGTGGAATCTTAGAACTCAATTTTGAAGTAGATATCTTCAACCGATTGAAATTTTGTACACACGTTTAGTTGAGATAATAATGCATGATAAGGTATGTGACGTCATTCTAAATCCAATATGGCGGACCATCCAAGATGGCGGAATAGTTATTTACAATAATGCATAATTCTACAATATGGGTATCAAATGAAAGGGTTTGTTGAGAGTAACAATAAAAGCTATTTTCAAAAGTATTTAACTATTAATTTTAGAATATGCAGTTGCAAAAGCTTAGACTGGATTGCACCATGTTACTTTGACAGTAACAGTAATATTGACTGAACCGAAAATTCAGTTAAAGTACCGATTAGGCAAACTATGAGTTGCTAAAAATCTCCAAATTACCATGGAAACAAATCCGTAGGGCAGCAGTTAGTACATCATTTGGGACTGCTGTAAAATCGCCTTTTTAACCAAACTTTACAGCAAATGCCTATTCAAATGGGATTCTAAGTACATACATACATAGAATCATGTAAGGGATACCTCGTAAGGGATAAGGATCTCTTACGAGGTAGACAGAGCCAAGAGTCGTGAAACTCGAAGGCCACGCTTAGCTGAATAGTGGGCTCTCTGATGGAATGGAGATTCAGGTATAGTGACAGGTTGCTAGCCCATCGCCTATGAGTGGAGGAATTTCCAGTTTAAAGCCCTTTCCCTCGATTGACTTTCGATTGGGATTCTAAGTAAAATACCTATTTATATTTATGGTTACATCTACTGATTATCAGATAACACTATTACTGATAGCAGAAGGGCCTCCCTTGATCGATATTTTAATGAGGAGATAAGATAAGTTACGGTTCATACCGTAAAAGTTTTAATAAGTAGTCTCTACAAGGCAATATGATCTTTAAGGCAAGGCGTTAAGATCTTTGGGATATGACTGCGCGGAAATAATGGATTCTCGACTGTACTGATAGTATAGTAAAATCAAAATCAAATAATCTTTACTGTGGATCACATGTAATAAAGGTCTTACATACAATAAAGTCGTACAGCCGTGTCCTGCCCAGTTTTCACATTAGCTACAATAATCTTAGTCATAATTAGTCTTTAAA
Organism: Ephestia elutella; assembly: GCA_018467065.1. Taxonomy (NCBI): domain Eukaryota; kingdom Metazoa; phylum Arthropoda; class Insecta; order Lepidoptera; family Pyralidae; genus Ephestia; species Ephestia elutella. Next base: position 7,321,870 of record CM031587.1, on the reverse strand, counting down.
AAATCATCTACTTAAAATATATTAGTTAGTACATACATACATATTATCACGCCTATATCCCGTGGGGGTAGGCAGAGACTAGCGGTTTCCACTTGCTACGATCCTTACAGATCTCTCTCGCTTCCTCTACACTCATCACTCTCTTCATACATGCTCTCCGGCTATGGGTGCTCCTAATATCTCCCTTTTTAAGGAGGTCCGCAATCTGGTCGCAGTGCGTTCTCCGAGGTCGACTTTGACCAACTCTTCCATTCACCTCTGCTTTATAAATACCTTTCGTCAATCTCTTTTCATCCATCCTCTCAACATGCCTAAACCATAATTTAGTATTAACATAACACTAGTTATCATTAATATCTCAGGTTCTAAGCAGCGTATCAAAATTAAACCTACGCCAGATTTTAAGTTAGACCTTTAACAATACAACAGTGAAAACCGCATTAATTTTTATCCAGTAGTTTATTCGTGATGCGCTTACAAACATACGGACAGACAGACAAAGAGACAAACTGACAAAATAAAAAAAAAAAGTTTGACAGACAGACGAACTGTCGGACAACAAAGTGATCTTATAAGGATTCCGTTTTTGCCTTTTGAGGTACGGAACTCTAAAAATCGTTTTGGCTTCTATTGGCCCTGGAAAGACCCCTATAATTTTTTTTCTTAAATATTTCCTAAGTTCAGAAATGTATTATATGTATTGATAATGATTGATGATTATATAATTTTAAGGCTATGTAAAGTTAATTACATTTGGTAACCACGAAATTATCGATTGGTGTTTTCGCGGTTTGTAACTATCAGGTTACCAACATCGTTAGCAATTATTTGCGGTAACAATAGGTTTATATCCATACTAGCTTTTAATAAATAAAAGAATTTATTGTTGGCAACAAGGCCCATTTTGTTAGTAACATTACTTATTTAACTAAGTAAGACATTTGTGTGGTATTTTAGTTATTAAAATTTGGTCCGCGGCATCGCTGAATTTCCAAGGGAACAGTGATTTTTGCCGGGGTGAAAGGCATGTAGGCATGTGATCAAGGACATAGGTGCTTCTCTGTACTTTTAACTATGTGTAAATGCGAAATTTCAGGAAGATTGATCAGTGGATAAAACATGAAGAGATAACGAACAGACAAATACCTATACAAACTCACTTTCGCAGTTATAATATTAGTTAGGCCCCGCCCCGGCTTCGCTCGGGAGGTACATCCATAAATTGTAGCCTATGTCATTCAGGTTTAATGTAGCTTTCTATTAATGTAAGAATTTTTTAAATCGGTTCAGTAGTTCCGATGATTACCTTTCCACGAACAGCACATGCCAAAATATTAAATTGTGCTGTTCGTGGAGTGACTTCCAACGGCCCCGGCGGGCCCGGATTTTGCGTTGACGGGGCCGTTGGAAAAAAAAAATTACCAACGGCCCCGGCGTGTTTTTTAAATGGGACGGATAGCATAAAAAATTTTTGGCATACGCTCCGTCAGTGTTTAAAGGGGGAAAATTGTGTATTATTTTGTATACCTTAAATATGAAATGAAATTTAAAAAAGAGTTTGTATGTAACAATCACTTTTTATTGTTGATAAAAAATAAATTTCAACTAGGTATCAACAATCATATATACTTATAACAAAATAAAATACATGATGTTTGTTTAAGATTATGACACATAATAGTACAAGTATTAAGATAACAAACTGTCAACTACTAAATATCTTACTGTCTCTCTTGTATTTTTACTCGGTAAACAGTTTATAACTAATTAACGTATTATTAACTGATTGTTACATACAAACTCTTTTTTTAATTTCATTTCATATTTACGGTCTACAAAATAATTCACAATCCCCCCCCCCCCCCTTTAAACACCACCGGAGCGTATGCTATAATATTTTTATGCTATCCGTCCCATTTAATAAACATGCCGTGCCAAATTTTTTTTCCAACGGCCCCGTCAACGCAAAATCCGGGCCCGCCGGGGCCGTTGGAAGTTTTTTTCCAACGGCCCCGTCACCGGGGCAGTCCCGCCGGGGCCGTTGGAAGTCACTCTGTTCGTGGACGGACAAGGCCTTGTGCTGTTCGCGTTTGTGCTGTTCGGATTAGTGCTCTACCTCAGCTAAAATGTGGCATGTAGGTTCCTTAGGGAGTGTAGGTGAGCACTTAAGAGAGGATTTCCCGAAATTCCCCCGGGAATTTTGGCTTTTCACAGTTGGCTTTGTATAGACTGATAGACAAAGCCAACGCCAAAACTACTGCGTACATTATCATGCGTTTTGTTTGTAACTATGACAGCAACCCAAATAATTAGTCGTACATTTTTAACGCGTACATATCGATCGCGTGTGACAAAGTAATTATAGTTGACTAGCTTTCGCCCGCGGCATCGCCCGCGCGTATTTCCCATGGGAACAGTACTTTTTCCCGGGATGAAAGGTACCCTATGTCCTTCTCAGTACTTCTAACTTTGTGTATGCGAAATTTCAGGAAGATTGGTTCAGTAGATAAAGCGTGAAGAGGTAACAAACAAACCAACAAACAAACTCACTTTTGCATGTATAATATTAGTTAGGATTCATAATAATGGTATCAAATAAGTACTTATACTTATTGATATGTAGGTATTCGTAACTATTTGATACTAATGTTATAAATCGTAAAATATCTTCCTTGTTGGTCTGGGAAATACTGCTCTGTAGATATTACTGAATATTATTTCATACTAGCTTTCGCCCGCGGCATCGCCCGCGTGAATTTCCCACGGGAACCGTGCCTTTTCCCGGGATGAAAGGTACCCTATGTCCTTCTCAGTACTTCTAACTATGTGTACGCGAAATTTCAGAAAGATTGGTTCAGTAGACAAAGCGTGAAGAGGTAACAAACAAACAAATAAACAAACAAACTCACTTTCACTTTTATAATATTAGTTAGGATTTTCATTGTAATTTCGATAATTTGTTAATTTCAATAAGCTTGAGTCTCATGACTCTATCTACCCCGTAAGGGAAAAGACGTGAAACTCTATGTTAAATTTCCCTTTGAAGCAAAGACCAAAGGTACTCTAGTGAACAATCACTCAGTTTGTTCTCTACCTCTTAAACAATAGATATTAAAACCATTAAAACGATTCGCTTTGAGGAGTTAAAAACGGCCAGTTTGATCTATAGGAATAAGATCCATTTTTCATTGCCTAAAATATTAAAAAATGTACCCTATATCACCAGACATAAGGTGCATTTTTAAATGTTTAGAAGACGAGAAATGGACCTTATTTACGAAATGAGAAAGTGTCCGTTTTATCTTCAAAGCTTAAAGCTTCAGCTTTCACAATCGAAACTTTTAATGGGACATCCATCAATAGAAAGATTTTTGGAGGGCTTTCAGCTTTTTTGTTTTGAAGTAATATAGCAATGCGAGTCTTCTTAGGCTCAAAATAACTCGAAATAATTGGAGTAAATTATGTTTACTTTGTCAAGTAAAAATTAAAGTTATAAAAGAAAGATGACATTTATATGTCTACTCTGATTTAATTAAATAAATATATACGGACCAATCACACAAAATTATCAAAGCCAAAGTAAGTTCGAGACGTGTGTTATGGGATACTAACTTAACGATACTATATTTTATGACAAATACATATATAGATAAACACCTAAGACAATCTGAAGAAGATCGTTTTCCATCCAACCTGACCGGGGATCGAACCCGGGACCTCCGAACGTAAATATTTTTTTAATGGCCATACCATTCCATTAAGATTGACAATTGGAAAAGAAATAAGCGGACGAAGTCACCGGCAAAAAGTAGTAATAAACAAAACTTCCAACCCCAGAGGCTACCCCCACCCTACACCCTTGACCTAAAAACAATAGCCTCACAATAAGTACAGTACAGCCAACAAAAAAGGGAGGAATCAATAAAAAACTTCACTTGTCTACGCCATAGTACGGTTTTAATTAACAAGTTTACTGTACATCGGTTTGTGTGTGGCCCAAGTTCGTGAGAGAAGCGATTTAATAATATATACACCTGTTACGTACTTACATTGAGGATGCAATAAAGAATTGAATACATAAATTCTAGCCTATGTCACTCGGGCTTAATGTAGCTTTCTATTGGTGAAAGAATTTTTGAAATCGGTTCAGCAGTTCTGAAGATTACTCCCTTAACAAACAAACTCACAAACTTACGAACACTTCCTCTTTATATAATACTAGCTGCTGCCCGCGGCTTCGCCCGCGTGAGTTTCCTTAGATGAAAAATCTTTTTGTGTTCCAAACTGTAGTAACCTAAACTCCAGTACTCAACATTTCAGCTATTTGGTTATCCCGTGTCCCGCGGGAATATATTAGGTACTCGTAGTACAGTCGCGGTGTTAAAATGAATCAAAAGTGATATTTCATTCAATAAACGATCTTCGTCTGCTCGTTATCTACAATTTCCCGTGTACCACCACTCCCACCCCGAGTCCCTCTTTATCCTATCCCGTGTCCTGTCTTCGTGTTTCTACTGACGTATAAATATACGTCAGTAGAAAATGCTCATCAGGTTGAACGACTTTTGCTAAGGCCCCATTTCCATTTTTTATAGAGTAGCTGGTCTCTTGGAGTTCTTCATCAGATGTTGCATAAACTTAAATTTTTATACGTCAGCAGAAAATGCTCATCAGGTTAAACGACTTTTGCTAAGGCGCCATTTCCATATATGTAATAGTGTAGCTGGTCCCTTGGAATTCTTCATCAGATGATCCTGATCTTCGATTTTTATACGTCAACAGAAAATGCTCGTCAGATTGATAAACTTTTCCAAAGGTACCATTTCCATATTTCTTATAGTTTAGTTAAGGTTCTTCATCAGGTGTTCCAGTTTTCAAAATCACTTATAGCCTATATGTTGCCCAGGCTTAATAGCTATACAATAAAAAAAGGTTCATTCAAATCCGTCCAGCAGATATTGCGTGAAACGCGTAAGTACATACATATACAGACGGACAGACAGACAAAAAAATCTAAAAAAATGTTTTTGCTTTCTGTTATTCTTTTTAAGTGTCCCTCTATCCATTTCAGTCAAAAATACTAAATGTACTATACAGACAAAATATCTTTACTGTTTTATAACAGTTTTATACTGGGTATAATATACCCACGTCCCCTTTATGCTGTTAAATAAGCGCGAAGTAGAAATCACCAAAATAGCGCAGCGCCATCTATTGAAAATATTGAGAAATAATTTCAGCTTACATTTCTCATTTTATCAACGCCATCTATTGGATATTTTTCTTGTCACAATCAGTAGATGACCGGAAATAAATTTGCAAATGAATTTATTCGTTTCTTTTCAAAATTAAAAAAAAAGTAAGAAAATAATTCTAGTAAACAAATAAAAAACGAAAACAGAAAATTATTGTTAGTGGCAGGATTCGATCCAGCTACTTCCAGCTACTTTCTTGAAATATTTATTTACTAAAATATTTAAAAAAATATAGAATTCTAAAAAAGTAATACAAAACGAAAAAAAAATTGGAAAAAAAAAGTCACATCTGGCAGGATTCGAACCCTGTACTTAAAAAAATTATCCGCGGCCTTTACCGATAGGCCAACGAACATTGCTTGTAACTGGCGAAATTTCAAATGGGATTTGTCTAAAGGTACGCAAATTCACCCCTTTTTTTGGACTGTAAGGGTTGAAATTGTGAACAACCCTTTCTTATGTGGGCAGTATATTGTATAATGAAGACACTAACCAAATTTCACGTTTATAGCTTTCATAGTTTCGGTTTTGTGATGATAAATTAGTTTACCTCCCCTTTTTTACCCCTTTAGAGGTTGAATTTCAAAAAACGCTGAAACACGCCATTGGTTATTTTTATTGAGAAGCATTCTTGCCAAGTTTCAAGTAAATCAGTGAAGATTTTAATTTTTTTTCATACAATCTTTGCCCTCAATTTCAACCCCCTTAGGGGTCTAATTTTGAAAAATCCTTTCTTATCTGAGCACTACATATTAACATAAAACTTCGGTCCAAATTTCAAGTTTATAGCTTTTATGGTTTAGGCTGGGCGTTCATTTACCAATCACCCTTGTTCTTTTATATATATAGATAGAAGATAGATAGATAGAAGATAGATAGTGTATAATTTGAAGAGGTCAAACGTTTAAGGCTGTGGTAACAAGGTCCCAGGTTTGCATCCTACTCATGGGTTGGTTTGCCTCATGTATAAACCACTTATAGCTTATTCATTACAGTCACTCAACTAAATGACGATTTAAAAGTGCTATTTTAAGCCTAAATAGGCTTAAAAATAGCACTTTAAAAATGATTTATATAAATAAATGAAACAATTTTCATTTCATTTCAACCAAATTTCTTACCTTTCCCACGTTAGAATGAACAGTCACAACATTTTCATAAAAAAAAACAACGGACGGTATACGGTACGGATCGAGTCTTGTTTCAATTTTAAACTTCGACCAACCCTTCTTATTTTTATATTAGATTACACAATTGTTTAATTCTCTTAAAAAATAGAAATTCCTTTTTACACACAGAACATTAAAAATTAAACATCACTTTGAGTAAGTTAAATCGCCTTCGCCTGTAACTTGGGCCATCCCCTTCAGAAGTAATATGACACTAGATACACGTGTGGACGAAGGATCGCCACGTAAATAACCTATTCTATGTTCAGTTGTATATTAAAGTAGCTTTTGCCCGCGAGTTCGTCCGCGCGGAATCTACTTTTGTTATTTGTTAATTTATTAGATTTTGAGCGGCAAATTGAGATGAAATCTGTACCTGATTTAAAAAAACCTTCTGCTATATAATAACTGGAAAAACCACATCAAATTTCATTCAGTCGTTTTTGCGTGATGCGCGTCCATACAGACAGACAATTTTTTTTACACGACTGACCAAAAAAGGAGTGTTATTTTTTCAGGGTTCATGTATGTTAGTATGTATGTATGTAAGTTTCTTTATTCCACCATAAGTCCTGAACGGCTTAAAACATTTTGATGTGAAAGGTATTGTTAGATTTCCTACATTCCTCCGAGTGACATGCTATGTAAGTTGTCAGTCGTGTTTTTTATTTTTAAATACCTAATTATCTTGTTAAACAATCGGTTTCTGTTGAACCTATAAACATCCCTCATATATCGCCTATTTGTTTATAAGACATAGACCTTAAAGATTTAATTTTAACTTATTTTCTGTCTCTTTCAGATTTTTTGGAGGATCATGTCATCTTATGGTGAGTCAGAATTTGATTTTATTAAAAACTTTTAATTTTCCGTTGTACTTACTCATTACTCTGGAAGGATTGCGATTCATGGTGATGGACATTCAGTGAGACAGCTTGCTAGCCCATCGCCTATGAGTGGAGGAATCCCCAATTAAAAGACCTTTTCCTTGTTTGATTTTTACAATCTACGCCGGAAAAAAGCTGGCATATTCTAAGTATTTTCTTCGGACCCTGGCTAACATTGAAGGCTGCTTATATACACTAGCCTGTGCCCGCGACTTCGTCCGCGCGTGTCTCGGGTTCTAAGCGGCGTATCAAGAAAAATACTACGCCAGATTTTAAGTCAGACCTTCTATAATACAACAGTGAAAACCTCATCAAATTTGGTCCAGTAGTTTTTGCGTGATGCGCTTACAAACATACAGACAGAAAGACAGACAGACAAAAATTCTACAAAATCTTTCTGCTTTAATTGGCCCCTTAAAGACCCCTCATAATCATAATCATAATCATTTATTTGCATAATGGTTTGTTTTCTTAGAAATCTTCTATGTACAGACACAGACCAGGTTCAGTTTTAATATATGTATTGATGATTACTTACCAAAAATTACGTACACAGAAAAAACATAAAAGCAAATTAGGAAAATACAAAGCTTACTAATATTGTTTCTAGTTCCCGCTTTGAAAACGTTTGTTTATTTGTTATATCGTTTGTTTGCTTTGAACGCTTAAACCTAAACAAATACATTCCTCATCATAGTATATTAATTGAGAGTTTGAAATTAATCCACAGTCAGACAAAAGAGGTCAGTGAAGAATAAAATCAGTTTTAATTGAGTTCTACTTTGAATGGGAGGAATTTGTATATAAATGTAATGTATACATTTAGATGATAACAGTTATAATTTTTCAGATTGTTCTGGCTAATCACAGCCAAGCATAAGTCTTTACAAAATCACCATTTCACCGACTATGGCAATACCATAATGCAGCTTTTCTCATAGATTGACATTCTCCGATAAAAAGCAATCAAACTTCATCTATCATTTCAACAATGTGGACTAAACAGAGTAAGAATAATACCGATCCATTGAAAGCAAAACAAAAGCTCCAATTGACTCCTGGCTCCCCGACTATACAGGTAGAAAAAAACAGATAATCAAGAAGCCATCAGACTATTTTAATGAAGAATAGAGACTGTTCTTGTTGACCTATTTTTAAACGAAAGATGATGTGCTCGCTGCTTCGCCTGCATGAATTTACCACTGGAGCAGTGCTTTTTCCCGGGATGAAAGGTACTCTATGTCCTTCACAGTACTTTTAACTATGTGTATGCGAAATTTTTGGAAGATTTGTTCAGTAGATAAAGCGTGAAGAGGTAACATATAAATGAATAAACGAACAAACTTTTTTCAGCATTAATTATATTAGTTAGAATATATTCGTTTCTTGATTGGACTCAGAAGCGCAGTGGTTTGCAAAGCCTGCGATAGTGGCAGTTAAGCAATTCTTTATGGTCAGTCAAGGGATGGGTGACCAAAAAAAAAATTTTCGACAGCATTATCCCGGCTGAATTCCGGGATTTGCTTTTTGCGTCGGAAGGTATTATCCTGGCTATATGATCGCAGTCGTTAAAACCCGCCAATCCCCATTGGGCCAGCGTGTTGGATCTTGCTTCCTTCTTATCCAATGAAGGCTATTAAGGCCAGGTCCAACCCCACATTTGAAATAATTGTAATTTTTCATGAAGAAATTTACCTAATTAGAGTTTAATCACGAAGTGGAAAAATAATACAGGATATAGATTATGATCTCTATTAAGGTTTCAATCGTGTACTTTTTAATAAAAATACATATTTTCGGCTTAATTAATTCATAAAGGCACCGAGAATGTAGAAAATATTTCAGCTTTCAAGTCACTTAAAATTTTCAGAGATAACATATATATATTTTTATATAATTAGTTTATATATATGCTATATTAAAGTTTTAATCGAGCACTTTTGTTTTAAAACTAATATTTTTAATGATATTTGAGAAATAGTTGCTAAATCGGTACAAAATCTGTTCGATCCTGCCAACGAAAGTAGAACATTGTGTTGTGCAAAAATCTTATTACAACGCTCACACGCCGCGGTTAAGCGCATATGAATTTTGTTTTTTGCAGCTCAGGTTGGACCTGGTCTTAAACCCCCACGGGAAAAAGGCGTGTTAATAAGTACATCCGTACTATAAAACGCGAAAGTCTGTCTATCTGTTTGTTACGCTTTCACGGCTAAACCGCTGGACCGATTTTGATGAAATTTTGTATAGATATAGGTAAAGACCCAGGGTCAAACATAGGCTACATTTTTTTCAAAAATCAACCGCCTGGGATCTGAAATGGGGGGTCAAAGTTTGTATGAAAAATACGCAAGATATACTTTTTGCTGGATGTAATACCTGTAAATTTTAGGGTACCGTCATCATCATCTCAAGCCTTCCTCGACCATTTTGGTGTCAACCTCCTCCAATTCGCTCTATCCTGGGCAGTGTGTAGCCAGTTCTTGCCCGCTGTCCTTTTAATGTCGTCTATCTGTCGCAGTCGGATTGTATAATCCGCCGTATTACATTACGGCTAGCCGTTTTACAAAACAGCGCCGTTTTGTAATTCGGCGGTTCAACGATAAGCCGGATTGAATACGGCTGAATGAAAATCCGCCGAAATGTATTCGGCACCATACGTTCTTCAATACGGCCAGCCGTAATGTAATATAGCGAGTCATTAGCCGCCACTTTGACAGTTTTTAGTTCCGATTTTTAACACTCGTGGCGCTGCCTGACGTAACAACAACAAAGGCGAATAAATATGATAATAATTCTTGGTTGCTAAAGAATATCGTAAAAAGAAAATCTGTTAGCATTTTCTTATTAAAATAGATTTTCATTTAAACATAGTTTTATTTTGTAAGTATAGTCACCCTACATTCTAAATATTTAGTAGTACGATGCGGCTTAACATGGGCCGCCATATTGGAGAACGTATCGCAGTGACAATCCGGCTAATCGTTGAACCGCCGTATTACAAAACGGCGCTGTTTTGTAAAACGGCTAGCCGTAATGTAATACGGCGGATTATACAATCCGACTGCGACATATCCACCGCATCTGGGGTCCTCCAACAGGTGGCAGGTGGTGAGGTCTGGGCTATATGACCTGCCCATTGCCACTTAAATTTGGCCACTAGCTTCACTATATCTGAGACTCTACTTTGTAACCTTAACCACTTATTAGTTTTCCGATCCCGTAGAGTTATCCCGACCAGCTTACGTTCCGTTTCCCTTTGGGTAACTGTACCGTAGGGGTAGGGTACCGTACCTCAAAAGAAATCCTTTATTGACGGCCTATACAGAACCTTAATTTATGATGATAATTGTTGTGTAGTTAGTAGATATATATGCGCGCCTGCGCCTGTAGGGTCGACTAACGACCCGTCAACTTTAGATTGACATGGTAGCTATGATTTCGACAACTGACGGACATTTGATGGTGTTAACAAATCCTAATCCTAACTAATATTATAAATGCGAAAATGAGTTTTTTTGTTTGTTTGTTTGTTACCTCTTCACACTTTATCTACTGAACCAATCTTCCTGAAATTCGAAAACACGTAGTTTGAAGTACTGAGGACATAGGTTACTTTAATGGGCTAGCAACCTGTCACTATATCTGAATCTCCATTCCATCAGAGAACCCACTATTCAGCTAAGCGTGGCCTTCGAGTCTCACGACTCTTTGGCTCTGTCTACCCCGTAAGGGATAAAGACGTGATGTATGTATGTATGTATAGATGTGTTTCTTCCATGCTGGTCTGATAGCAAAGAAAAACATACAAAGTGCTTGTTTCTCAAAATACGATATTTAAAAACTGATACCTATCGACGGTTATGATGAAAATTACAGTTATGACCACCAAATTTTATCTCGATCGTATGTATCGCTCTCCCTTCGGCCACTTTCGAAACCAGAGTTTCGAAACTAGTTTCGAACAAAGAATAATATTCCTTTAACAGAAACTTATCTACGATAGTTACATTATCATTATTAAGCCGAAATGAAGTAGTCTGGCGAGTTGTCAGTGACAGAAGTTGTTAAAAAAATAAAGGGGAGGGTCTTCCCCAGCAGTGGGGCCTATTAGCCGAATAAAAAAATCATTATGTTCAGTGATGGTAAAGGTAGATAAAGTATAAATAGTTCATAATTATAAACCAATCAATCAAACAATATACATAATCAATATTTGTTTGTAGAATAAACTAAAAAAATCATGGAAATGGAAATGGAGGAAAATGGAAATGGAAATCTTTAGATTTCCCCTGCAAGATTTATTGACCTCACTCGCTCAGTAATAACAAAGGACCCCCTGTAATATTTATTGACCTCACTCGCTTCACTCGCTTAATAATTACAAAGGACGTCCAATCCTAGTCAATATATTTCCCCTGCAAGATTTATTGACCTCACTCGCTCAGTAATAACAAAGGACCCCCTGTAAGATTTATTGACCTCACTCGCTTCACTCGTTTATTAGTTACAAAGGACGTCCAATCCTAGTCAATATCAAGCCCTGGCATGCTATCCTACGCATACATTATCAAGCTTCTAATGTAATTAATTAGCTATAGCAGGACTTTCAATGGTTAGGTACGATCGGAGGGCTGACAACTCGAGGGGCATATAAATCAACACAGATTATAAAACAAAGTCTCTGCAGTAGTCTGTCTGTCCGTCTATCTGTCCGCGGCTTAGCTCAGAGACTATTAGTACTAGAAAACTGTAAATTGTTATATATATAAGTTGAGAGAACGTAGTTTTTTTCCCAAAAAAAAATGCCGTTCTTTCATTCTTATCGAGTGTGTTACTACTAACACTGGTGTCAGATTTATTCAAGTCGCCTAAAGGCATCTGACATGACTTTAACGACTACCGCCATCTAGTGGCAGTAGCCGTATACACAAGTAAACTAAACAGTCAGCCAATGTGCAGGTTTCCTCACGATGTTTTCCTGCACCGGAAGCAGGTGGTGGTCTATGAAAACTATCATACATGAGTCAGATTGACACATGTAGTATTTGAACCCGGGTCCCGATCTCAAGCGGGTGTCATTACCTCACGACCACCACCGCTTCATTGCCGTTTAATGCCTAAGTTCGATTTAATTTATATTTCTTTGGACAGAACACTCTGTAGATGTTACTATTAAATATTCTATGATGATAGTTCCGGCTTAATGCACTTAAATGACCATTTATACACAGAAATAGGTTTTAATTTCCCTAATGGAGACTAACACGGTTTTTTTCGATTGAATTTAAAAGCGTCAGTCGCGATGTGACATATTTCTTGTTAGCCTCTGAGGTGTAGTGGTAAAGTGGCCTTTGGACCACGGGGTCCCGGGTTCGATTCCTGGATGATCTTCTTCGGATTACATTATTGTTTTTTTCTTAGCCAGCATTGAATCTTCATAAACTAAAATGTAACTACTTATATAGAGATCTCAATCAGGCACGGTTTAAGAAGAGCGGAGCCTCCTGGCACAGTCATCTTTGATAGCCTAAAAAGAGACTCCAACACCTAGTTGTAAGATCTGAATTTTTTAATGGAAAATAAATATTTTTGATTTTTAGATTTTTTTTTCATACACGAACTGCTAAAGCATTATTTTCATTTATTAGATAGATTAACACTTTATTTCACTATTTATAGATAAGAACACGGACGAAATATACAGCAGGTTTAGCCAAAGTTTCATTTGATTCGTAGCGATACGATATCCAAGTTCGTAATCGTTTCGACAGATGACAAAAACAATTTTCTTCCATCATCAAAGCGAAAGCGAACGTCAAATGTATGGAAGTAAGCGATAAAACAGTTCGTTACTCTATGGTTTCGAATCGTTTTCTCTATGAACTTGCGATGAAGATGGCGATCGACCACGTGATTTAGCGTTACCTTATGTCATCCCATAGCGTTTGCGAACTTCGATTTCGATATTAAAATCTGACTTCGTCTAAGTTATTTTATTTTGTACGTTATTTTCTATCGTAACCACTGGCCAAAGTTCTACAATATGCTCAGTACATGGAATATTATTTCCAAAAGAAATCATACTAATATAATAAATACGAAAGTTTGGATGTGAGTTTGTGAGAATATTTGTTACTCAATCACGCAAAATCTACTGGACGGATTTCGATGAAATTTGGTACACGGGTAGAAAAATACCGGGAATAGTACATAGGGTACTTTTAATCCCGAAATTCCCAAGGGAGCGAAGCCCCGGGGCGCGGCTAGTGTAAAATAGAAGATGAACATAAAAGTCCCATCAGCTGATCGACCAATTTGCATGGGGGCAATTTTTTTTATTATTTTCTGACAAAGATTTCTTTGGAATCCTGCTTTAATTTCACTGTCCAAATCTGCTACAAAACTTTGGCCAGTATTTAAAAAAAAACCCTGTATTTTCCGAAGATATTACGTAAACATGGTCGCCCTAGCGACAATCCAAGTTTTGATTGTTTAGTTATAATTTTACGCGAAGCGCCGCCAGAGGGCGCAGGTGATTCGGCCAAATAATTACATTTTGATGACGTGGTAACTAGCTAACTTCAGGGGGACTATTCTACTAAACAAACGTAGATGTCGTGTCTAAATTGTGTCTCAAGAGCGAAGGAAATTGAAATAAAGTGATTATGTCCAGTAGTTTTTGCGTGATTCGCGTACAAACATACAGACAGACAAAAATTCTACAAAAAATGATTTTGGCTTCTATGGGCCCTATGAAGGGAGACCCCTCATAGTTTTTAGGGTTCCGTACCTCAAAAGGTAAAAACGGAACCCTTATAAGATCACTTTGTTGTCCGTTTGTCAAACTTTTTTTTCTCAGGAACACTAAAAGGTATCAAGTTGTAAAAAATATCGAATACTCCGATCCACGGTCTCTTTCTGCAAAAAAAGATTCAAAATTATACGTCAACGCGTTCAAGAGATATTACCATAATTTTGGCGAATTTTCGCATATTTGCGATTTCAAGCAGTAATCAAAACCTATGGGGTAAGTACTTCCCGTCGATTTTGTTTTTGAAACTAGTTGGTCTTTCAGTTAGAGCTATAATGTGAGATGCTTTGCGTGTACGGAACCCTCAGTGCGCAAGTTTGACTCTCACTTTGCCGGTTTTTTTTTCTTAAATGACTTCTATGACTTTACAGACACTACACTATTACAGACACAGACCAGTCACAGTTTTATTATACATATGTATTAATTAATATAGACACTAGCAAATAACAGACTAAAATATCATGTCAAAATTCAAGAAACAACTTCAATTTCCCTCCAAAAATGCACACTAGGCCGAAGGAAATCGAATTTTCTTCAATTTAACGCATTTATTGACGCGGAGGGAAGAGCAAACGCAATTTGCCATACGCTTTCGATACGCAAAATCTGTATTGAAATCGAATTGGACCTCCATAGCAGGGTTGCCAACCTATATTTCCATACTTCAATTTTAATTCTGCAAACTTTATTATATTTATTATAACTTTATTATACTAAATCTATTTTTACAAGTTTTAATACAATAGAAAAACACATGTATTTATTAATTATTTACAACATAACTAAAATTATAAATACGATCGACTGTCCCATAAGACACAGAATTTATATATAAATATATCCATACTAATATTATAAATGCGAAAGTTTGGATGTGAGTTTGTGAATTTGTGAGTTTGTGAGTTTGTGAGGATGTTTGTTACTCAATCACGCAAAATCTACTGGACGGATTTCGATGAAATTTGGTACAGAGGTAGATAATGACCTGGAATAGCACATAGGCTACTTTTTATCCCGGGAAACAGCACTGTTCCCGTGGGAAATTCACGCGGGCGAAGCCGCGGGCAAAAGCTAGTATATATATATATATATATAGATTCTGTGTCTTATGGGACAGTCGATCGTATTTATAATTTTAGTTATATATTTATATATAACTCAAAGGTGACTGACTGACTGACAGAGATCTATCAACGCACAGCCCAAACTACTGGACGGATCGCGCTGAAATTTGGCATGCAGGTAGAAGTTATGACGTAGGCATCCGCTAAGAAAGGATTAACGCGAGCGAAGCCGCAGGCGCCAGTTAGTTAAATATCCATACTAATATTATAAATGCGAATGTTTGGATGTGAGTTTGTGAATTTGTGAGTTTGTGAGGATGTTTGTTACTCAATCACGCAAAATGTACTGGACGGATTTCGATGAAATTTGGTACAGAGGTAGATAATGACCTGGAATAGCACATAGGCTACTTTTTATCCCGGGAAAAAGCACTGTTCCCGTGGGAAATTCACGCGGGCGAAGCCGCGGGCAAAAGCTAGTAAGTACTAAATACAGAAAGGAAGCTCCCTGCCCCGCCCGCAATATGGCGTACCCCGCACTTCTCCCCCGTTCTTTTGCGGATTGGGACGCTATAACTATGAAAACGCACACATTGACGTGTTATTGACGTGTTCACGGACGTACAATTTCATTTTGTAGTAGTAGTAGGTATATATGACGCCCCGTGCCTTTCCTGTACGCTATCCCAGCTAAACCTCTCAAATGATTTTGATGAAATTCGGGATAAATATAGTTAAACATATGAAACTTAAGTTACCTAACTATTTTGTGAGACATGAAGATATCTACTTATTAAAATTGCGAGACACGTAAATGTTGACAACCCTGCTTCAAAGAACCTCCTTACACAGCCATTGATGCAATAATAGGACCCTTTTAAACCTATATAGGAGAAGATATGATGACTAAAATTTGTTTGATGATTTTGAAAGACTTCATAATTACATACATACATATCATCACGTCTGTTTCCCTTACGGGGTAGACAGAGCCCAAGGTCATAAGACCCAAAGGTCACATTTAGCGTGCGAAAAACGGATTCTAAATAATTAATAAACTAATAATTCAAAAATAAATAATAAAATAAATACTTACTATTACTACTGCGGCGTAGTGACCCGAAGTGGATCTTGGCCTCACACGAGATGACGCCATTTTTTGCGGTCTTGCACCAGCTCTCGCCAGTTGTCAGCTCTGAGGCTCCGTAGGCCTTTCAGAACCTCATCGCTCCAGCGGTACCTAGGGCGCCTGATTGGTCGATCCACGTATCGATGGCTTAGAGTGAAAACCTCGGATGTTTCTTTTGCCAAAGAACACACATCCGAGGTTTTCACTCTAAGCCATCGGTATGCTACTTTGACGGCACGATCCTAAATAATTATATACACGATCATAAAATAAATAATTATATACAGACAAATCACACAGATTGAGTTAGCCACAAAGTAAGCTCGAGACTTCTCTCATGGATTACTAACTCAACGATACTATATTTTTTAACAAATCCTTATATGTACATATAGATAAACATCCAAGACCCGGGTCAATCTAAAAAAGATCATTTCCATTTGTAAAGATAAGAATAAGTTTAGAAATCTACTTTTGAAATTATTGACAGATAAGGCATACTATTCCATAAATGAATATCTAAATGACAATTTGTAATAAAGTAGTTAAGAAATTATTTTTATTATTTTATTGTGACTTTGCATGTATTTTACTTTTATGTTAATTTTGTATGCCAAATGGCGCAGCATAGAGCACTTATTCTAATATCCCATACACCTTGTACTACCTATGTCTGACGAAATAAATAAATGCTTGATTGATTGAAATGATTGATCCATCTTGACCCGACCGGGGATCGAACCCAGGACCTCAGGTGTGGCAGTCCGGCGTGATGACCGTCAGGCCACAGAGGTTCTCATAAAATGCTGGATAGTCAATTTTTTTTTTTTTTATTAAATATGGGTTTGCTCTTGACCACAATCTTGCCCGAGGACAGAGATGAGGTCTACGGTGTAGCGAGCTTACCCAGAAGCAGCCTATTCACTCTGGTTTTTAAGTGAGCACAAAAAAATGACTATATTCAATGTATTGTATATTCGTCCGCATAGATAGTTCCATAGACACATGTTGTAAAGTGACGTCTTTGGAGAAAATGCAGCAGTGGAGTTTGTTGTGCCGCCTCTTCTCCACTTGCGCTTTGGAGGCAGCAGTAACCTTAGCTTTATGTAATTTTCTGACGTCAACTAATTATTCTAGTACATACATACATAGAATCACGTCTTTATCCTTTACGGGGTAGACAGAGCCAAGGGTCGTGAGACTCGAAGTCCACGCTTAACTGAATAGTAGGCTTTCTGATGGAATGGAGATTCAGATATAGTATTACAGATACGCTAATCTTGTGTTAAGTATATGACGATTTAAAAGTGCTTTTTAAGCCTATTCAAATAAAAACCCTTTGCCTTTGAAATTAAAGAACGAAATTTTCAACAAAATTCGATCCTCCAATGGCTGAAAAACAAGATAGGTATAATAAAATTACTTATTTCTTGTTTCACAAAATCTACGAGGACGGACGTCCAATCACGGCCACTTCCGGCCGCCGGCAGCCGGATATCCGGTCGCGATAGCTCACCGTTCAACATTTAAAGTGGTAAATTTGGTAAACGTAAGATCGAGTAAGGAACTCTACACTGCGCTTTATGACAAAAACCGGCGAAGTACGAATTGGACTCCCACATTGAGGGTTCCGTACAAAAGTTAATAAATTCAATAAACAGTAGCCATTCGTAACTTACGTCTTGCGTCATCGTTGACGTAAGTCGCTTGAAAAAAAATATATTTCTGCCCGAAAAACTGTGATTCTAAACTCTCTGGTTTTCACATAGATTTTTTTTAAATTTTACTTAGAGACAGACAGCTGAGGAAGCGGGATGTCAGTTAGGGCTTTTGCCTATGTTAGTGAAGGCCATGTGAGGCTCATTTTTGTCAAGTTTGACATTTTTGGTGTGTTTTAGTTCCATAGAATTTGTGAACAATCTTTGAAAAAATTGAATTCGCACACTATTATGAACTTTTCCGGGCTTCATTTGACAATCAAGTCTATTAAAGATTTTTTTTTTTTTATGTGTCTATGGGTTTTCATGCGATACATTGGTACCCTAATATTACCAATATGGACCAAAGCAACGCATGGACTAATCTATGCTATCTATTTTGACGACCTCTGTGGTCTAACTGTCATCACGCCGGACTGCACCGGAGGTCCCGGGTTCGATCCCCGGTCGGGTCAAGATGGAAAATGATCTTTTCCAGATTGACCTGGGTCTTGAATGTTTATCTATATATGTATTTGTTATAAAATATAGTATCGTTGAGTTAGTATCCCATAACACAAGTCTCGAACTTACTTTGGGGCTAACTGCTAACTCAATCTGTGTGATTTGTCCGTATATATATATTTCAACGAACTAATATACCAATATATTTATTTATTTTACCCTAATCACGGCGGAAAATGGACATGTTATTTTGCATGGAGGGGCATTTTAAATGCATGGAGGGACAAAATGAAATGGACGAAAGACTTTTATAATCCCCTAGAAATGTTATGTTATTAAAGAAATTAACAATTTATTTTTCAACATTTAACAACCACCCCACCCTACTCCCACGCCTATTCCCACGTCTATTTACGCCCTCAGTAGCGGATTTAGAGGGGGGCACAGGGGCAAGAGCGCGTGAGAATTTCGGAATAAAAAGTACCGGTATTTTTTGTTATTGAGTAACAAACAACCAAGCTCACAAAATTTCAAATTCTTTCGTATTTATAATAATTAACATTGGAAATATTATACTGCAAGAATGAAATACTTTCTAATTCTTATCAATACTGAATTGAACCTAAGTACCAATACTGAATTGAACCTAAGAAAATATGTATAAAATATCTGAATTATTGCATTGTAATGAAATAATTCGGCGGCCTGTGGTGTGGCCCTAGAATAGCACCAACCCATCTCTTCCCGTGGGTGTCGTAAGAGGCGACTAAGGGATCTAAAACACCGGAGGATGGGCAGCAGCATCTTTCCGCGTACTATGACATCACACTGCGATCGCCAACCCGCCTGTCAAGCGCGGCGATTACGGCAAAACCCTCCATGGATGAAATCCTTGGGGGAGGCCTTTGTCCAACAGTGGACGTCTTTCGGCTGAGAGAGAGAGAGAGAGAATGAAATAATGCATCACTTTTCTAATAAAAACACTGAGTTTTCCACAAAAATGAAAACTTTGCATGTGCGAGCGAGACAAGTAGCTTTATCGCACCACCTACTAACTCTCTGTTTGGTAGAGAATGGCGTTTTAATATTTGTAATTTTGTGCAATAAAGTTTTCTATAAATAAATATGTAGCGAAATGGCTCTTAAGACATCGACATTTCGTTTGCCTGATTTTTATTTCGAATCATCATTGAATTGAAAATCGGGCAAACGAATTTCGAATCCGCGTCCCCATGTTTGTGTCATTACATATGAATAAAATATTTGTAACGTACCTCTGGCTGGCAGGTGTATACTCTCAATAGGACGAAGCACACCATCAGTGTATATTGAATAAATAATTTTATAAGTAATCTGGTCCCCCTGCGAGGGGCATCGACCGTGAGCTTGTTTAGATTCACTGACGTTTTACAATATAGACTAGACGTGCCATCTTGACGCACACTAGTCATGACGTCACATGAAAAAAAACTGCAGTTCTAGACGTCATCACATAGATTTTACCCGGGACTAGAGATAAAAATGACCGAAGCGGCTGAATTTGACTGACAGTCATTTACGGTCAAATTGGTCAAAAACGGTCAACAACGGCCAAAAACGGACAATTATAGTCATTTTCATTTCAAGTGTTTTTATTTGTAAAAAGATTTTTACAAATTTTCGTTACATCTCCGGTCAACAACGGTCAAAAACGGTCAATTATAGTCATTTTCATTTCAAGTGTTTTTACCTATTGTAAAAAGATTTTTACAAATTTTCGTTACCTCTCCTCAGACGTAAATCCCTTGGGAAAGGTACGATGGGGCTGACATATCTCATAAAATAAAAGCCCCAAAAAAAAAACTTAGCCTAAGTTATCAATGGCGCCTCGCCTTTTGTGACCGTTTTGGCTCAAGGTCCCCACTAAGCTGAATGGAGGCGATTCGATTTTATCTCGAAACTGCTTACATTACGGCCATTTCGGAAATATTTCCCGAATTTCATGCACATAATGGCTTTCTTTTCGATTTAACCAACTACGCAAATAGAGGGGTGTGTAAGTTAGTTACAGGTCTATCTGTGTTTAAGTGTGACGTCTATATGTCTGTCAGTGTATGCCTGTTTGTGTAGTTGTCCAATTATTTTTTTTTTCAATGTTGTTTAATTTATTTACTTAGAAATCTCTGATACCAACCTAATATAAAGGACATAGCATAGAGCACCAATGTATGGGGTCTGTCCCCACCCACCAACACTAATGGGACTGATGCCAAAGTGTTCCTAAAATGTCTATTATTTCATTAAAATACTTTTTTTTTCATAAATCAATGGGGTTATTTAAAAAAAAAAAGTTTTGTAAAAATAATTGGGCTCCATATAAAAATGTATGGGATCTACCAACACAAATGTAACTGATGCCAAAGAGTTCCTAAAGTATCTACTATTTCATTAAAATCCTATTTCTTTCATAAATCAGTGGGGTTAATTAAAAAAACAACATTTTGTAAAATTATTTGGGCTCCATATAAAAATGTATGGGATTTGTATTTGTAAAACGTTTAATACCATGAAAACCCCATGCATTTAGGCAACGACCCCATAGTAAAAAAATATCAGCTTGCCAAAATATGTCGATTGACCTATGTTTCATTTCTGTTGGTGGGTGGGGACGATTCCGCCTATAGTCCTTTAACTCAAAAGTACTGCGATATCGTGGTGACATGCAGGGTGTGAGTGGTGCGACATTATATAATTTCCATGGAAGTAATAAGTACTTTGTACAAAGTACTTATTACTTCCATGATAATTTCATACTGTTGACTATTGGTGCACCTCTCACACACTTCACTTCAACTCGCAGTGACTTTTAATATGAGAATGAGGGGTTTTCGAGACCCAAATTAAAAAAAAATAGTTCCAGATAAACTTATAGGTGGCGCTTAGTAAAAGGCGAGACCATTCAAATAGCAAAAATGCACGGTATTGGCATTTAAAAAAAATAAAACCTAATAAAAAAACATGTAAAATGTATCAATATTGTGATTTGTGCAACTGTGAAACTGTTATGTGATTTTTTTTCTGCCTCTGGCTGACAATAAAAAGCGTACAATATAGGTACAGCCATTATTACGACTCGGTTTTCAATAAAACGCCATCTGTTGAGATTTTTTTATACTGATATTTTTTCTTAATTTAGCTGTCAGAAAAATCGCTCGTTATGCCACTGTTCGGTGGGTGTCCATGTCCAACGCTGTGCGTGGTCGCCATTTTAGTACCATTTTTTCCCTATCGGTTTTTATTAGCAACTTGCTTTTGCCCGCGGCTTCGCCCGTTTTCATTCCCACTGTAACAGGACTTTTTAAGGGATGAAAGGTACCCTCTATGTCCTCTCAGTACTTCTAACTATGAATCAGGAACATTGGTTTAGTAGGTAAAGCGTGAAGAGGTAACAAACAAACTTTCTAATATAATATTGCGACCTTCGTGGCCCAACGATCATCACGCCGGACTGTTACACCGGAGGTCCCGGGCTCGATCCCCGGTCGGGAATGGATGGAAATTGATCTTTTTCAGATTGACCTGGGTCTTGGAGGTATTTGTTATAAAATATAGTAACGTTGAGTTAGTATACCATAACACAAGTCTCGAACTTACTTAGGAGTAACTCAGTCTGTGTGATTTATTAGGATTTTTCACGTGAACGCACCATGTGTAACACGCTACACGTATTTTTCCACAGAACACGCTAATAAAGGTTTAAATCCTTGAATTGCTCTGGAGCCCTATTTTTGAAAGTGTGACATACCGCCGAAAACAAATAGACTATTATTATGTCACACTCGTCCTATTATGTCACTAAAAACATAAAAGCCGTATTTTTTAAATCACTCGCCTAGCAATGTTGCCAGTGATATGAAAATAATGCGAGAAACAATTTATGTTCCATTCTACGCAACGAAAACCGAATCGGCAACGAATCGTAAAAAAATGTTCGTAAATTTTCAATCAAAGAGAACGTAAGCGTTAAACGGAACGCAAAAATGAAAATTCTAATAGACCCCATCTATATCCGTATCCGGTTGTCTATGTCATTCAAGGTTTGACGTAAAAAACGTTCGACTACCAAATCATACGAAAACGAGTGGTCTAGACCACTCGTTGCGAATTATTCGACATTACATAATTATTCGACATCACATTACATCAATTATTCCATATTTGAGAATTGTCTTTCTCAAATATGGAATAATTGATATCGAATGAAAAATCATTCGGCACCCGCTTTTTTGGTGAGTCACACTTTCAAAAATAGGGCCCCTGAACATGTTGATAACAGAATTAGGCGCAGAACGATAGAATTGTAACAGCCTATAAAAAGTTCATAAAACTTATTGTCGCAGCTTTAGCGAAGCTCGTTCGAGAGACAATTAGGTAATTAGTTAAAACAAACCGTTTTATCTAGTAAGGGAATGGCATAATTATTTTTGAGTTGCTCGATACTCGTATCTGGCTTAAACCAGTTTAGGGGTAGGAAGTGCTGGATTTGAACTTGGTTATTTTTTGGGTCCTGTACCTTTCTGAATCTCCATTCCATCAGAAAGCCCACTATTTAGCTAAGCGTGGCCTTCGAGTCTTACGACTCTTGGCTCTGTCTACCTCGTAAGGGATAAAGACGTGATTCTATGTATGTATGTATGTATGTACCTGCAAAGATGCGGTGGTGCTTGCCTGTGGCCGCAAAGGTCCCAGGTTCGAATCCTGCCCGTGCTACATGAGTTTGTATACCAATCTGACTCATTACCTATGTTAGTTTTCATCGACCATTTGCTTCCGGTGAAGGAAAATGTGAGGAATCCTGCACTCTGGTTGATGATTATCAGCTAGTGTGTGAAACGGAGAAGGCAAACCACTCCATTAAAATTGCCAAGATAGTCGTTGTGTATGTTTCATTCCAAATAATGACCACGACCCTTAGTCATGAGGAATAAAGAGAGAGTACCTGAAAAGGTTAAAACTAAACCCTCATGTTGCTTACTTATCAGTCAAGTAGTAGTCCATGCTGGTCTGGAAGCGAAGAAAAAACATAGAATGTGCCAGCTGCTACTTTTCCCGCGCAGATATTGAAAGGGCTTTAAACTGGGGATTCCTCCACTCATAGGCGATGGGCTAGCAACCTGTCACTATGTCTGAATCTCCATTCCATCAAAAAGCCCACTATTCAGCTAAGCGTGGCCTTCAAGTCTCATGGCTCTTGGCTCTGTCTACCCCGTAAGGGATAAAGACGTGATTCTATGTATGTATATAAAAGTAGTGGCTACAATTAATTGCATTATAACTGAACATCGAGTTTGCATTCTACCCACATGCAGCATATCAATTTCAGCTTATCGCTACCCGCAGTTGGCAAAACAAAAAATGTTTGGCCACTGGCGCAAGTCGTTCGTTTTAATGTAAACGCCAACTATAAAACCTTCTCCTTTTTTGGGAAGTCGGTTGAAAAAATAGCGTTTTTGTAACCTCTCTGCTTTTCTACTATATTCATAGTGATTATGTGAACAGTAGACCTCGCAAACGGAGGTCTGTCTCCTCATTGGTACTACAAAAACATTACTCCTTTTCTTCCTTTTAGATTTTATAAAATAATCTGTGCAGAAAGAATACGACGTACAATGTCTAGTTCATAGTTCATAGTTATTTATTCACAAACAATGGATATTGTGTCGGAAATACATAAAATTAAATCCATACTAATATTATAAATGCGAAAGTTTGGATGTGAGTTTGTGAGTTTGTGAATTTGTGAGTTTGTGAGGATGTTTGTTACTCAATCACGCAAAATCTACTGGACGGATTTCGATGAAATTTGGTACAGAGGTAGATAATGACCTGGAATAGCACATAGGCTACTTTTTATCCCGGGAAAAAGCACTGTTCCCGTGGGAAATTCACGCGGGCGAAGCCGCGGGCAAAAGCTAGTAATACATAATTAACAATTTGATAATACATAATAAACAATTTGGTAGTAAATTTAAAAATAATTAGAAGAATAAAATTAATTGAATATTTAAATTAGATTGCATAATTATTAAAGTCAAAAAATTCGTCCACACTGTAGTAACATTTTTCCAATAAAAAGTTTTGTAATGTGGCTTTAAAAACCTTAATAAGGTTTGGTACCGGTAAGTTATTAAATAATCTTACTGCCTGATATTTCGCGGAATGCCTCACAATATTTAGACTAGGCATAATTGTTTTAGGTCTTTCCGAAAATGACTTGGTCTCCTCCAAATATGATTGAAATTCGTTCATAAATGACGTTGCGACAAAAAATGTGCCAAGTTTCGTAAATATCCGTTCAGAATTGTGACCTCTCTCTCGGCCAAAGCCAGCTCTCTCTTTTTTCCCTTTTTTCTTTCGCGGGTCTTCTTCTTCTCTCAGCCAAAATTTGTGTTTTGTTCCTAGCTAGAGGTCACAATCTCTCTCAGCCAAAAGACTTCCACTGTTGGACAAAGGCCTCCCCCAAGGATTTCATCCATGGATGGTTTTGCCGTATTTTCGCGGGTCTACTGGAAGAAATTTCTATAGAAATAAGTAGTACCTTTGTACTTAGTTTTCCTATGTTTTATGTTTCCTTTGTATGTATTTGTTGTGTACAAAAATTAATAAATAAATAAATAAGGGCGATGAAGAGCGCTATGCTCGGAGTTTCCCTGCGTGATCGAATCAGAAATGAGGAGATCCGTAGGAGAACTAAAGTAACCGACATAGCCCGCAGAATTGCTAAACTAAAGTGGCAGTGGGCGGGGCACATAGCTCATAGAACAGATAGCCGTTGGGGCAGAAAAGATCTCGAGTGGCAACCACGAACCGGAAAACGTAGTGTTAGCCTCCCATTTGGTGGACCGACGACCTGGTGAAGGTCGCGGGATGCGCATGGATGCGGGCAGCGCAGGAGCGGTCGTTGTGGAAATGTTTGGGGGAGGCCTTTGTCCAGCAGTGGAAGTCTTTTGGCTGAGAGAGATTGTGACCTCTAGCTAGGAACAAAACACAAATTACGACAAAAACCAAATCGGCCTGTCTTGAAATGGCGACTCTCGCTCACTTCGCTCGCTTGGTCAATTATGAAAGTGTGAATATATTTACTTAGGATATCTCACATATTTATGCTTGTCAAAGCATTAGGTAGGTATTTGTATTATGTATGGTAAACTCAAAAACTCATGAACCCTAAAAACATAATGAAATGAAATAAAATTATTTTATTTAAATAGGCTTAAAAATAGCACTTTTAAATCGTCATACTCGTATACTTAATTAGTTGATGTCAGAAAATTACTTAAAGCTCAGGTACAGAATTAATATAAGTATTACGTACAGAAAGGAAACTTCCTGCCCCTCCCGCAATATGGCACCCCCCGCACTTCTCCCCCGTTCTTTTGTGTAATAGGACGCTATGAGTATGAAAACGCACCCATTGACGTGTTCACGAATATACAGTTTCATTTGTAGTATTAGTAGGTATATTTGACGCCCCGTTTCTATGAAGCGCCCGTCCTGTGGCTAAGGTTACAACCGCTTCCAAAGCGCTCCTAACACTTTTTTTTTAGATTAATCTTGCAAAAGAGGGAGGGAGAGGTTGAATCTACAAGTCAAAGTAAACTACGTAATTTCTGATACACGTGGCATTAAAAGGGTCAAACCCACAGAATTTGAAATAAAAACTACTACTATAGAAGTGTCATCATCAGTGAAAAAAATATTAAAAATAAAAAGTGTCGATTCGGACAGAGTCAGAACATATTATAATAATATAATTCTTTATTCAATCAACAAAAGGATCATTAAAATTTTACAAAAATTTCCTTTTACAAAAATCAAGTTAAATCAAATTCCAGTCAGTACATGAATCATCGCTGCATGGTTCATGTACTGACAGTCAAATCTTTCTGAAAACATCTTCAGGATGTTACTGAAACTGTTGTTGAAACTTCTTCAGGAGATATTGTGTCCGATTCGTTAGTTACCCGTAGAGACCCTGACCCCCTATCTCACCAAATCCTAATCTCAAAGGGATCCTCTCTGCATCTGACTTTACTTTAAGTACCTTTGTAACACAAGTTTAAGTTTCTTTGAAATAAAATAAATTTATTGACTAAACACAAATTGCGACAATGTAGACACAAAACAAAACCTTATTAATAACCTTTTTTTCACATTTTTCTTGTCACTTCTTTTAATGCTCGCATTAAATTATCTGATCTGCATATGTGTATACTATGTTTCTTAAGTTGTAGTTTATCACATAACCATGGACTTTTTATGAATACAGACTGCAATTTGTTATGTGTACTAAATCCTAACTAATATTATAAATGCGAAAGTGAGTTTGTTTGTTGGTTTGTTTGTTACCTCTTCACGCTTTATCTACTGAACCAATCTTTCTGAAATTTCGCATACACATAGCTAGAAGTACGGAGAAGGACATAGGGTACCTTTCATCCCGGGAAAAAGCACTGTTCCAGTGGGAAATTCACGCAGGCGAAAGCTAGTAAATAAAATAAAAATGACTGTACACTTGCTATTTATAGAACGACAGATGGAACTTTTACTAGCCCTTTTATTCCAAATTCCGTGGTCAAACCCGAGTCAAATATTTACATTAATTTATGTTTGATCTGACTACTGCAAGATCAAAAGTGAGTCATACAATGGCCGGGGGCGACGCCTTTTATTATTAAAGCTATTTAGGTACTAGCCCGGGTTCGCCCGCGTGAATTTCCCACGCGAACAGTGCTTTTTCCCGGGATGAAAGGTACCCTATGTCCTTCTCAGTACTTCTAACTATGTTTATGCGAAATTTCAGAAAAAATGGTTCAGTAGATAAAGCGTGAAGAGGTAACAAACAAACTCACTTACTCAACCGCGCCCCGGGGCTTCGCTCCCGTGGGAATTTTGAGATAAAAAGTACCCTAAGTGCTATTCCCGGTACTTTTCTACCCATGTACCAAATTTAATCGAAATCCGCCCAGTAGATTTTGCGTGATTGAGTAACAAACATCCTCACAAATTCACATACTCACATCCAAACTTTCGCATTTATAAGTAGGATATTATACCAGTATACTAGCCTGTGCCCGCAACTTCGTCCGCGCGTCTTTCTGTTTGTATATTTGTAGCGCATCACGCAAAAACTACTAGACGAAATTCGATGCGGTTCACTGTTGTATTGTTGAAGGTCTAACTTAAAATCTGGCGTAGGTTTAAACTCGATACGCCGCCCGCTTAGAACCTGAGATATTAACCATAGTAAATTACGCGCGGACGAAGTCGCGGGCGAAAGTAAGTGGGTGTATAATTTTTTACTCGCAAATATTTCTCGAGAAGGAATTTACTCATTTTTCCTTTGAGCTATTTGCAATATAAATTGCCTACAGTAAAAGTAACTCTGTTTTTGATTAAAACAAACGAACCCAAGAACTCAAATTATTTCGAGTAATAAAAAGGCATTTAATACAACAAGCTTTGATAAGTTAAATAATATATCAAAAATAATAATGTTGCTTACAGCGATTTTTGCATTTTTTTTTCGTATTTGAATTTCGTAGACAGTCTACGATCGTAGACGTCTCTTTTTATTAGACCCTAGCTTTTGCCCGCAGCTTCGCCCGCGTGAATTTCCCACGGGGACAGTGCTTTTTCCCGGGATGAAATGTAGCCTATGTCCTTCTCTGTACTTCTAACTATGTGTATGCAAAATTTCAGGAAGATTGGTTCAGTAGATAAAACGTGAAGAATTAACAAACAACAAACTCACTTTCGCATTTATAATATTAGTAAGGATTGCAACGGTTTCGTAGCGCCATGATCGTGTTAGAAAACTAAAAAAAAGGAAAGTGTATATAGTTATATATTTTTATGTTATTTAATAAATAAATATTTTGTACTTTTACTTTATCCCAAAAATTATTCATAACGTAGGTAGGTTAGGTCATATAAAAAGAAACAACACAATCAGGTTCAAATGTTTATTTTATAAAACTGAACCTTGATTTCATAGGGTTTAAAAGCTACAGACTACTAGGACTTCGTAACGACCACTGCTGAGAAGAAATCCCGAAAGAAACTCATTTGAACAGTATTGGTCCCTTTAATGCCAGAGGGGTCTTTAATATATTAATATATTTTTATAATCATATTTCATCTTTCTATCACACAACAACAATATACAAATTATGAACAGCCAGAAATAATATCTGAGTACTGGACTTATATCAAAAATACTTTCATCATTAAAATGCTACATTATCTCGAAATAACATAGGCTGTATTCATTACTAGACACTCCCGTAAGAAGCCGGGATGGGCTGCCAGTATTTCATTAAATTTCTCAGAACATAATCTATGAAACATCATCATCAAAAACATATAGAAATATTCAAATGACAAAGTTACAGCATAACAATAACAACATAATATAAAATCAAATTATATCTAGTACTTATCTTTATGTCTGAAGACCTCAAGCTCCAAATGAAGACTGAGCCAGAAATCAATGGCCACGTCTCATTTCGACTACCGCACAGTCAATACAAAAACTGTTTATGTCAAATTCAACACAATTACTTTTTATACTTTAGTCTAATTAATACAGTTTATAAAATACACTTAATTGTTAATTTGATATTTAAGAATTTAATGTATTTAGAAATGCTTTATATAAGTAAATATATTAGACATTATTTTTTAATTTGAATTAAACAGGAAGTTACATTGTCATTCACCTCAATATATCCGTGGCACTACTTACGGTGCCAAAACAACCGACACTAGTTACAAATAATAATTATTAGAGTATCTGTATTAAAATAAATATAAATGAGGTAACCAAAATTATAATAAAAATTTCAATATCTGACAATCGCGTTGAATTTCGTAGACAGTCTACGATTGTAGACATTGCTACGATTTCGTAGACATGTAGTTGGATTTCGTAGACAGTCTACGATTTTAGACATTGCTACGCTTTCGTAGACATGTAGTTAAATTTCGTAGATCTTACTTGACGATTAAAAAGTGCTATTTTTAAGCCTATTTAAATACAAGCGTTTGACTTTCGTAGACATGTACTTAAATTTCGTAAACAGTCTACGATTTTAGACATTGCTACGCTTTTGTAGACATGTAGTGGAATTTCGTAGACAGTCTACGATCTTAGACATTGCTACGCTATCGTAGACATGTAGTTGAATTTCGTAGACAGTCTACGATTGTAGACATTGCTACGTTTTCGTAGACATGTACTTAAATTTCGTAGACTGTCTACAATCTTAGACATTGCTACGCTTTTGTAGACATGTTATTGAATTTCGTAGACAGTCTACGATTGTAGACATTGCTACGCTTTCGTAGACAGTCTACGATTGTAGACAATGCTACATTTTTGTAGACAGTCTACGATCACGCTTTCGTAGACATCACGTTGAATAGACTAGAAGTAGACGTAGAATAGTAGACATCGTAGAATCACGTCTTTATCCCTTACGGGGTAGACAGAGCCAAGGGTCGTGAGATTCGAAGGCCACGCTTTGCCCCTAAATAGTGGGCTGTCTGATGGAATGGAGATTCAGGTATAGTGACAGGTTGCTAGCCCATCGCCTGTGAGTGGAGGAATCCCCAGTTTAAAGCCCTTTCCCTCGATTGAATTTTACAATCTGCGCGGGAAGAGAAGCAGCCGCACATTCTATGTTTTTTCTTCGCTCCCAGAACAGCATGGAAGCATAAAGAGATTTAGAAGAAGTATTGGTTCGCCTCCTGCTTTTTCGTGCGAACCGCCAAGATATGGAATTCTCTCCCCGCGTCGCTGTTTCCTGTCACTTATAATTTAGGGGTTTTCAAGGCAAGAGTGAACAGGCATATTTTGAGTTTGCGTGATCCAGATCTCATCTTTGCTTCCCATCAGGCAAGATAGACGACAAACGCACTTAGATTTTTAATAGAAAAAAAAGTATATGGACATTTTATCTGTCAAATTAAATTCAGATGTTTTATGAAACTTGTGGTACCTACTGGTCCCAAATAAATTTGCGACAACAAACAGATACGCTGACCGAAACTAGATATAACTAGTTCGGACCGGCTGAAACCGGATTACAAGCGAACTTTTGGGTCAAATTGCTCAGAATTAAATAAAATAAATGTGTTTTGGCGTGGACTTTGCAGGGTGCTTTTCAAATTTGGTCAAATTTGTCATAGATTTTTGCTTATTAATTCTTACGATTTCTGTCCTTTGGAAGTTGATTTTTTGGAAAAAATAGCCTATTTTCAACCGACTTCCCAAAAAAGGAGGAGGTTATATGTTTCGATGTATGTATGTTTTTTTTTATGTATGTTCGCCGATTTCTCCGCCTACAGTGGACTGATTTCCGAAATTGTTTTTTTATTCGTAATGATATATACCCAAGTTGGTCCCATTTTAAATACGTCTAAATCTGTTCGGTAATTTTAAAGATACCTAACAAAATATAAAAATACCAACATTGCATTATAGAGCAAAAGCCCGCGATAGCATGCCCTTCCTTATTTTATTAAAACTAAAGATTTTTTGTGTATGTTCCCAACATAGAAATAGCGATTAGCGACTATAAAAGTTGGATCATGATTACTTAGGCAGATTATTTGTAGCAATAACATTTAAAGTGGTAACTCAATTTCCTTAGTAAAGTTTTTTAAAGATTTTATTCCTAATAATATAAGATATCAAGCCATCCATTGCCAGGCAATTGGTGCAGATATAAACCCCTGTTAGACATTGTAACTTTACTAAATTATAGTTATATTTGTTTTATTATAAAAGATGAATTTAATATTACTTTGGAAGGCCCCAAGGGTGCTTTTTATACCTATAAAAATCATCCTTGCTATCCATATTACCTGCATAAGCAACTAAGATCCAAACTTCATACCTAGTCGCTAATATTTTTTATCCGTATATACCACGCAGAGAAACATTCAGCATTTTTAAAATAAGGAAGGTTTGGTCATCGCGTGCTCACGGTCTATTTATGTGCCAAAAATAATAGACAATTTGACATGTTCTGACATTTCAAATCAAACTGACATAAAAAGTTTCGAATTCTTAATTCTTTATTTTCGGCCACCAGTGAAAGAAAAGTTTAAGTTTTTATTAAAGAAAATGAAAAGGTGTAGAAGCACTAAAAACTTCGAGCAACAAGGACTTCCGCGCGCGGCCCGGAAGGGAGGCGCCATAGATGTCTTTCCCCTCTGGCAAAGCTTAGGTCCAGGTGGACTTGAGCGTTTATAAAAACTGTTTGCATTCGGACTTTTCGCTAGACAGAATCCATCAGTCAGTGTGAATGACTCATAGGCCGCAATACAAAAAATTCCGAATTGTTCAATTTTGTGCTGCAAAAAGAGGTCTGGGACATCTATTTTACAGAAAGATGGTGTTACATTTCTCTAGTAAGTAAATTCTTATCATATGATTATAAATTAAACAAAAATTCATACATTTTATTATAATGTCATTGTTGGATTTGTTTACCAACATCAGCCCGGTCGCCTATAGAAACACGGATTTGTCGAGTGATGATTCCGTCCAACATCTAGATTTAGTGATGTTACTTTGCTTACATTGTGTGTTGTAGTCCTGTATCGATAAACTGCGATAGGTATAGTTTTAAATTGTTGTATGTTGTAACGTGTATTTTCTTATTTTTTTACAGCTTTCCTAAAAATACCTACTTAGAGATGTGTGTATGGAAAAACTTGTGCAACAACTAGCAAACCTGGGATGCCAAAAAGACAAGTCCCGTTTGTTTAGCTCATTATAAGGCATCTGATTTCCACGAATGGTGTAAGTTAGCTCGGATGAACAAGACAGTGATGTGTCAGAGAAAATTACTAGAAATAGTTAAGTTATATTTAGATAATTTAAATTTTATAAGTATTCCTTTCTTGTCTTTGTGGTACTTAACTAATAAACGTGATAACTTTGCAACACTGATTTTATTTATTACTAGCTTTCGCCCGCGGCTTCGCCCGCGTCGATTTTCCACGGGAACAGTGCTCTTTCCCAGGATGAAAGGTACCCTGTGTCCTTCTCCGTATTTCCAGCTATGTGTATGCGAAAATTCAAGAAAATTCAGTAGATACAAGTGTCAAAAGGAACAAACAAACAAACAAACAAACTCACTTTCGCATTTATAACATATAGTTAGGATTATGCTAATTCTGCGAAGTGCACACTCGCGAAGTGCACCAATTGCGAAATCCACCTTTTGTTCGAGTGTTCGTTTTGCGAAGTGCACATTCTTCGT
The DNA here is from genome assembly GCA_018467065.1 of Ephestia elutella. Taxonomy (NCBI): domain Eukaryota; kingdom Metazoa; phylum Arthropoda; class Insecta; order Lepidoptera; family Pyralidae; genus Ephestia; species Ephestia elutella. The sequence continues at coordinate 7,289,072 of CM031587.1, read as the reverse complement.
CAGACCCACAGATAGAACCACTAGTATATAAAAAATGCAAATTACTGCTTGCTAACATACCATCATCATAAGAACGTATCCATATTTCCATACCTCCTTAGCAATAAATATTATAAATGCGAATTAATACTATTATACTCACGGCTAAACCACCCCACAGATTTTATTAAAGCTATTGATTATAGTTGAAGGCCCGAGAAATTCGATAATTTATAATTCATCGATAATGCAGAATTACATTTTTGCCATTCACTATTGAAAACAAAGTCAAAAATATGTTAATGTGTGTTCTGTCTTATATTCGTACACAAAAATCTGACGGGTGGTGACAGATTTGTCAATGTATTGTTTTATATTTCATATGTGGTGTCGTAATTTGTCGTAATTACAGATTTTCATTATGTATGTGTGTACCGAACAGCGCTTGCGTGAATTTCCCTCCCCCCGCAAAAAACGCCAGAATGATTTGAATGAAAACATGTCGCTATGGCTTCTCCCTCCGTAAGGAGTCCGTGTTGCTCTATGACTAAAAATGATAAAATAAAACTTTTTTTCAAAAAAGTGAACCGACTTCCATCATAAAACTTAAAATCATAAAATAACAATAAAGAAAAATGTATTAGCATGCTACCTACTGAATGAGGTGAAGTCGGTGCCAAATTAAATATTAAATAATCTAAATTAACATTAGAATCATGTATATATACAAAATGCCTAGCTAAACAATTACATAGTCCTGCACTTGGCACCGACTTCACCTCATTCAGTAGGTAGCATGCTAATACATTTTTCTTTATTGTTATTTTATGATTTTAAGTTTTATGATGGAAGTCGGTTCACTTTTTTGAAAAAAGTTTTATTACACGACTGATCAAAAAAGGATGTAGGTATGTAAGTTTCTTTATTTCACCATAAGTCCTGAACGGCTGAACAAATTTTGATGTAAGAGGTATTTTTATTGAGTATTATGTGAGTTGTCAGTCGTGTTTTTTATTTTTTAATAATTAATTGACCGCAGTCGACCGAAGTCTATTCATACCAAATTTCATCAAAATCAGTCCATTGGTTTATCCGTGAAAGCGTAACAGACAGACTTGGATTTTTATACGTCAGCAGAAAATGCTCATCAGGTTGAACGACTTTTGCTAAGACGCCATTTCCATATATGTAATAGTTTAGCTGTTCTGTTGAGGTTCTTCATCAGGTGTTATAGTTTTCAAAATTAATTATAGCCTATATGTTGCCCAGGCTTAATAGCTATACAACAAAAAAAGTTTCATTCAAATCCGTCCAGTAGTTTTTGCGTGAAACGCGTACATACATACACACAGACAGACAGACAGACAGACAAGAAATTCCAAAAAAATATTTTTGCTTTCTATTATTCTTTTTAAGTGTCCCTCTATCCATTTCAGTCAAAAATACTAAATGTACAGACAAAATATTTTTACTGTTTTATTATATGTATAGATAGATAGATGATATCTAGTATAGATATGGATAATGTTGAAAAAAAAAATCTAGCGATAGAGGCACATTTATCGTAAGGACACCTGGCGGTCGAAAGGTTAAACACAATACGAGTTATGTAGGTATGTTTGAATTAGTATTCAGCACCATTCCGCCACAATCGTTTTCGCCCGACGCGACGTAACGTTTCTTTTTTACTTCGACCCGGTTTCTACGCTTTCTTACACAAATACACATTTAAGGAGCAGACTCGGATAATATAAGGGTCAGAATTAAGGCCATACCCAATCAGGATTTTCCGAAAACGTACTGTCTTTAAACGTCAAGTGTGAACCATAGGTTAGAGATACTGAAGCAGAAAAAATATCCCGTAAAGAGTAAAATACTAAACTAGAATTGTACCGAATCAAATTACAAACAAAATAAATAAGACTAGATAAAAACAAAAATACGTAATCATTACTATTTAAATGTATACTGTTATGCTTTGCTTCATCATATGAATATTTATTTGTGTTTTAATGATATTTCATGTTTTATGTTTTGTGGATTTCTATGAAATACAAGTGGCCCATCTGGGTATTTATAGTAGTGAATATAGCCCATGTCATGATAGGGACCAATACTGTTTTAATGATTTTCTTTCGGGATTTCTTCTCAGCAGTGGTCGTTCCGAATTCCTAGTAGTCTTTAGCTTTGAAATTGGGGCTCGAAATTATATAATAAACATTTAAATCTGATTCTAATGTTCCTTTATTTGTATTACCTCCACCTACATTATAAATTGTTGAGTAATAAGTAAAAGTACAACTATATTCATAAAGTCATAGTAAATTAACTTACATTAAATATATATATAAATACACATACATATATACATATTTTTATCTACTTAATCTATTACGTTCGTTACCTCTTCACGCTTTATCTACAGAACCAATCTTTCTGAAATTTCGTATACACATAGCTAGAAATACTGAGAAGGACGTAGGGTACCTTTCATCCCGGGAAAAAGCACTGTTCCCGTGAGAAATTGACGCGGGCAAAAGCTAGTAAAAAAATAAATAGATACCTCTTTCATACCCAAATCACAATGACTTGAGTAATAAATTAATGAAAGTTTTTATCACCTTAAAAAGTACATTTAATTGTAAAAGCTCCAGAAAGCGACCCCTTAAAGCTAGGTGTCGGAACTTTGCGGCCTCCAACTTTTATAAATATATTTTCTTTCTTTAACAAAGAAACGACTTTCAGAGTTAAAAGCTGGACCTCTACTTGCGTAAGCTCAGTTGATTTTCTAAGAAATTGAATTAGATTTTTTGGGATTCAAATACTTTTCACACGTCTGACCAAAAAGTTTTTAATATTAGTGGTATACTAGCATGCGCCTGGGAATTTTTCCTCTGAGATTTTTGGGAAATCCTCTCTTAGTGCTCTCCTACACTCCCTAAGGAACCTACAAGCCAAATTTCAGCTTCCTACGCCCAGTAGTTTTGACTGCGCGTTATCTGTAACGGAAGAATTATATAATTGATTGATTGATAAAAGCGGGCACTTCTTTTATGTATTTTCATTTTAAACTCTGTGCAAACACGTATCTGGTAATAGCATCTGACAGATTTATGACTAAAAAAATATGTTCCGTTTTCCGTTGGCGTGTTTTTGTCAAAAACACAGCCTTTATATTTTTTACGCGAAAAATAAAAGTAATTGATGATATGGTTTGTGTTATGAATGTGATTTAGGCATGTAAAAGGGGATTTAAGGGCTACAGTGAACTCGGAAGCATTTTAATTTTAAAAGGATTGTGAACCTGTAAATTTTCATACAAAAAGCTATTGCCGAAATCAAAGTCAAAATCAAAAATCTGTATTGAAACTTGACCTGCAAAAAAGGCACTTTTTCAATTTTTGACGGAAAAATTTTCTCTAAAGTTTTATTTATTTTTAATCAAATTAAGCTGAATAACTAAAAAAGTAAAACTTACAGGCATTGATATTAATCTATGCCTGTACGTTTTGCTTTTTGAGTAGTAAACATTAGTTTACTGGATCTAATGAGATAAATGTTTATATTAGATCAGATAAGTCAAATGTGCAACGCCTAGACAAACCATGACATGGTTTTAGGCGCCATAGCGTATCATATTGTATTGTTTTTTTGTTTATTGGCTAAAAAAAAAAAATAAGACTAAAAGACTAAACTGAGACTATATGGCGTTATATTCTGGGGTAATGCCTCAAGGATTAATGATGTTTTTTTAGTTCAAAAGAAATGTCTACGAGCCATATGCAAGTTAAAACCCTATGATAGTTGCAAAACATACTTCCAGGAACTAAGGATATTAACTCTACCGTCATTATACATTTGTGAAACTGTTTTGTTTGTAAAAATAATATTCATTTATTTCATCGGGTCGAGAGTCAACGTCGCTCAGACACTCTACATTTAGTGCAAACAAATACTACATTTCTACACAAGAGTGTTTATGCTATGGCGCCAAAATTGTACAATAATTTACCTAAATTTTTAAGAAACATTAACAACCCAAAAGCCTTTAAGAAGGAACTATCTAAGTTACTGATTGAAAAAGCATATTATTCTGTTAGTGAATACCTAAATGATAATTTCAATTAATTTAATTATATAATTTCTCAATAATATTGTAATTTGTATCTATGACATTGTAAATTAATGACTTTTTTAAATTTTGTATGCCTTATGGCGGGACCTAGAGGAACTCATTTTAAATGTATAACATCTCTCTATGTAAACCTATGTTCACAAAATAAATGATTTGATTTGATTTGAAAAGTAATAAACCGTGTGCCCGCCTGTGACTGCAAAGGTCCCAGGTTCAAACCCTGCCCATGCTATGTGAGTTTGTATACCAATCTGACTCCTATATGGTAGTTTTCATCGACCACCACTTGCTTCCGATGACGGAAAACATCGTGATGAAACCTGCACTCTGCTTGATTATCAGCTAGTGTGTGAAATGAAGAATGCCAAGCCATTCCATTAACATTGCCAAGATAGCCATTGTGTGTGTTTCATTCCATATAATTACCACGACCCTCAATCATGAGAAATACGACTAAATGAAGAGGACATTCAGTGGTTTTGTCTCTGAATATACCAGTTACTTTGTTGATAATGTCAATCAGTGTCCAAACAAAGAAACTTGAACTCATCATACATTACTTATTAATGTATTTTCGTACACTGAATATGACTGAAACATACTTTTCAAACCACACAAGTTGATCTGATTAAATCAGGCATCGAGCAAACTTGGTAACTAATTTCGTAACTCGATATATAACTTTTTGTTTGGAAACCGCATGCCAACTTATGTTTCTGTATGTGCGGTAACGTAATTTATGCTCGTAATTTATACTCAATAGATGACCGGACAAAGTATGAGAATTGTTAAAAATATGTAATTTTATGATAGAATACATATAATTAAACACATTTTGCGACTTTTCAGCACGAGTTTATTCTCCAGAGCAAATTTATTAGAGTTCAAACTTTTAGGGAAAGTCCATTTTCTACGCGTGACGTCGTATGAATGTACGTTTAGTTAGGGACGTTTCGGTATCGTCTAATCATCGCTTAAAAATGTGAATTGATTTATCCTATATCTTGGGAAATACTTTGGTTATAGATATGATTCTTTTATGGATGATTCTATTAATCCATACTAATATTATAAATGCGAATGTTTGGATGTGAGCTTGTGAATTTGTGAGTTTGTGAATTTGTGAGTTTGTGAGGATGTTTGTTACTCAATCACGCAAAATCTACCGGACGGATTTCGATGAAATTTGGTACAGAGGTAGATAATGACCTGGAATAGCACATAGGCTACTTTTTATCCCGGGAAAAAGCACTGTTCCCGTGGGAAATTCACGCGGGCGAAGCCGCGGGCAAAAGCTAGTGTGAGATATTTCAAAAAAAGTTGTCCAGTCCCCTATTAGGTACCATCAAAAATCAAACTTTTTCGCTTCAAATTTTAATTATATTTTCAGGCTTCGCCCGCGTGAAATTTCCATGGGAACAGTGCTTTTTCACGGGATGGACGGATTCAAAGGTACCCTATGTCCTTCTCCGTACTTCTAACTATGTGTATGCGAAATTTTAGGGAGATTGGTTTAGTAGATAAAGCGTGTGAAGTGGTCACAAACAAACAAACCAATAAATAAATATCCAAACAAACTCACTTTCGCATTTATAATTTTAGTTAGGAGTTAGGATGATATTGCTAGCATGAGTCCGGGACTTTTTTCCCGTGGGAATTTTTGGGAAATTCTCTCTTAGTGATCCCCTACACTCCCTAAGGAATCTATATGCCAAATTTTAGCTTCATACGCCGAGTTTTTTTGGCTGTGTGTTGTCTGTCAGTCACTCAGTAACGAAAGAATTTTTTAAACATTGATAATCTCAAAGCTATAAACTACTATAATTACGGAACGACCACTGCTGCAGTGTTGCCAGATGGCTGTCTAGGTTTCCCCCAAGATTTCAACGAAATCCCCCCAAACTTCCCCAAAATTTGGTACCAATGGAACCCAAAAACCTCTTTGGGGGAATCCAGGGGGGATTCCCCCAAAGAGGTTTTTGGGTTCCTGGCAACACTACACTGCTGAGAAGATTCGATAAAATCATAAGTACAATACTTAGACATTCCGTGGCGGAGTCATATTTCTATCATGTCAGAGGGACTTGTATAGGTATTTTCTATTTTGTAAGTAATCAATGTTAATTTTATACAGAAGTTTGTTGTGTTTTTTTACATCAACGATAACAATATTACAATGACATTTGAGGTCGTTTGTAATGTATGTCTAGTCATAATCATTCAATACATATAATAAAACTGTAACTTATCTGTGTCTGTACGTAGGAGATATTAAAGAAAAAAGGGGTCTTTATAGGGCCAAAAGAAGCCTAAACAATTTTTTTAGAATTTCTGTCTGTCTTACTGTCTGTATGTTTGTACGCGCATCACGCAAAAACTACTAAACCAAAATTTAATGTGGTTTTCACTTTTGTATTATTAAAGGTCTGACTTTAAATCTGGCGTAGGTTTCATCTTGATACGCCGCTTAGAACCGGAGATATAAACAATCCTAACTAATATTATAAATGCGAAAGTGAGTTTGTTTGTTCGTTTGTTTGTTACCTCTTCACGCTTTATCTACTGAACCAATCTTCCTGAAATTTCGCATACACATAGCTTGAAGTACGGCGAAGGACATAGGGTACCTTTCATCCCGGGAAAAAGCACTATTCCCGTGGGAAATTCACGCGGGCGAAGCCGCGGGCGAAAGCTAGTAGTAAAATACGACCAAACTGTGGAATCAGCTTCCTGCGGCGGTGTTCCCGAACCGATACGACATTGGAACCTTCAAAAAACGAGCCTACGTCTTTTTAAAAGGCCGGCAACACTCCTGCGATACCCCTGGTGTTGTGGTTGTCCATGGGCAGCGGTGATTACTTACCATCAGGTGACCCGCTTGCTCGTTTGCCGCCCTATGTTATAAAAAAAAAAAAAAAAAAATTTGGCGCACACGAAGTTGCGGGCACAGGCCAGTACTTATATAAAATACTAGTTTCGGCCCGGGGCTTCGCTCCTGTGGGAATTTCGGGATAAAAGTACCTCTATATGCTATTTCCTGTTTAAATCTACCCGTGTACTAAATTTCGACAAAATCTGTCCAGTAAATTTTGCGTGATCGAGTTACAAATATCCTAACCTGCAAACATCTAAACATACGCATTTATAACTAGTTTTTACCGCGGCTTCGCCCGCGTAAATTTTCCACGGGAACAGTGCGTTTTCCCAGGATGAAAGGTACCCTATGTCCTTCTCAGTACTTCTAACTTTGTGTATGCGAAATTTCAGGAAGATTGGTTCAGTCGATAAAGCGTGAAGAGGTAACAAACTCAATTTCGCATTTATAATATACGGAACGGATACGGATTATAATTTAAGGAAGTAGGATTATATTAATAAAATCGAATCGAAACACCATTTTTTTAATCGGTTAAAAAAAATAAAATTCTAAAGCTTGACCGTAGACTCAATTTTTCTGGATCTGCTAAAAAAGATCATTCAATACCAAGTTAACATTTCAATGGAACCTGTTCCATGAAAAATATCACAAATGAAATACTCGTTACTAGCTGACGCACACCTGTTACCCGCCTCAGATTGGGATGGTAAAGTTTTTTCTTTATTTCTTGTAAGACTACTTGAAAGTACCTATATTTCTTTATTATGAAAACGACATAAACAAATAAAATAAAAAGAAGGTAGTAGGTGTAGTAATTTAATTTATTTTTTGACAAGACTTATCTATACATATAATAAAACAGTAAAAATATTTTGTCTGTACATTTAGTATTTTTGACTGAAATGGATAGAGTGAGACCTAAAAAGAATAATAGAAAGCAAAAATATTTTTTTGGAATTTCTTGTCTGTCTGTCTGTCTGTATGTATGTATGTACGCGTTTCACGCAAAAACTACTGGACAGATTTGAATGAAACTTTTTTTGTTGTATAGCTATTAAGCCTGGGCAACATATAGGCTATAATTGATTTTGAAAACTGGAACACCTGATGAAGAACCTTAACAGAACAGCTAAACTATTAGAAATATGGAAATGGTGCCTTAACAAAAGTCGTTCAACCTGATGAGCATTTTCTGATGACGTATAAAAATTGAAGATTTGGAACATCTGATGAATAACTCCAAGAGACCAGCTACACTATATCATATATGAAAATGGCGCCTTAGCAAAAGTCGTTCAACCTGATGAGCATTTTCTACTGACGTATAAAAATTGAAGTTTATGGAACATCTGATGAAGAACTCCAAGAGAGATTTTTCATCTAAGCGAAACTCACGAGGGCGAAGCCGCGGGCGACAGCTAGTCTTAACTAATATTATTATAAATGCGAAAGTAAGTTTGTTTGTTTGATCTTCCTGAAATTTTGAATGCACAGGACATAGTTAGAAGTACTGAGAAGGACTTTTCCGTGGGAAATTCAAATTGGAAAGGTTCGACATATTTTCGGATTATAAAAATTTGTAGAAAAATTGCTCGTTAAACATTAATGAGAGGTAAATAAAATATTGTAATATCAATAAGCACTGTCTTCCAATTTCTATAATGTACCTATGCAAATTTTATTTAATATTTGGGATTAGATTCAAAAGTCAGATTCAACTATTTACAGTGAAAATAAACGAAACCTTTAAAAAATTGCTAGAAAAGAACTTTACCATCCCACTGAAAATGTTCAGAACGAATTGAAATCATACTCATAAATAATTTATCCAACCTGTTATCCGATATTGTTCCTTTTGAAATATCTGTTCCACTTGGAATGGTTCTTTAGCTTTATTTGTAGTATTTATTTTTATAGTAACAGTTACATGTAAAACACACAATGCCATAGAAATAGAAAGTAGGAAGGGCGGCGCGCGCTTCTTACTATTATGCACAACGCACTCGATTTTAATTGTTTGACACAATAACTTTCTACAAAAAAAATTGTGGCAGTCGGTTCTGTGATGATTATAACAACTATTTTTCAAAATAAAAATAGTCTTATAGCCACAGAGTTAAGTATACATCCTGTAGCTTTATCAAATACTATAAAAAACTCGCTCGAGTTTTCTAGAGTCCAGAATGTAAATGTACCCAGCTCATGGAAGTAAGAAGTACTTTGTACAACTACTTATTACTTCCATGACCTAGCTCTATGTGTCCAGAGACTAAATAGTATTTGGCCATGGAAGTAATAAGTACTACGTAAGTACTTATTATTTCCATGTAATTGGCTTTATAAAGCAAGTGATCTTCAACTATTTTTTTTTTGTTCCAGATTGAAAAATCCAAGATGGCCGCCCGAAAGTTGACGCAGACCCGCCAACAGATGTCGTGATGACGAAATTTAAAAGAACACAGCGCAGTAGTGATAAAAATACATAGAGAATTTGTTGTAAATAGTGTACAGTTATAGCAATATTTTTTTTAATTGCTTGAGATGATAGAAGGTGGTAGCAATAGGAGCGGAGCCACGGCGGGGCATGATATAGACAATGACGAAGGTAAGTGGTTATTTTTTTTTACTAGCCTGTGCCCGCGACTTCGCCCGCGTATATCTTAGGTCATTTATTGTAGGTTTTCCTGTAATCTACAACCAATGAACTACGAGTATATTTTGTATTTTTTATTTTAGGCTCAGTAGTTTCGGAGATCAGGGTCACAGGATTACGCCATCCTACTAAATTGTATCTGTTTTCGTCCAGTAGATTCGAAGAAAAATGGCTGTGATAGACGGACGGACAGAAAAACCTAAGATAATGAAATAACGTCGTTAGCCCAAGCATTTTTATCGCATTGTAGACTTAAGATATAGTCAATACTTACCAGTTCCATGTTAAATTAGTGTCATCAAGGGGGCGCCTTAATTGTATCTCGCCCCGTGCTAAAGCTTCTCTAGGGCCGGCTCTGAGCCAGGATAACCAACTTTATTATAGTTGCAACCAATTGTAGTTCGCAACTTGTGAAAACTCACACACGTGTTTTGTATAGTAACAATTTGACAATTATTACAAAAGTTTTGTACCGCACGGTGTATGCAGCTGCTCTGCAAATTGCGAATTGTAAAGTTTGTTTTAGGGAGATATACTAAACAGTAAAAGGTACATTTGAAAATTTACTAACGGCCAGTGTAAGCAACAGAAAAAAAGAAAATGATAATATTTTTTCGAGTGTGTTAGAGAAAGTTATCATAACTTTTAGTAGGTAATCAACACGGGACGTAATTTTTTTCATCGTCTCCTATTAGAAATGTGTACCTAAAATTGGAGATGAACGAGAAGGTTTTTTACAAACATACAGACAAAAAGACAGACAAACAAAAAATCGTAAAAAAATATCGTTTTTGCTTCTTAACATTTTTCTTATCTATGTACCACACATAGACCAGTTACAGTTTTATTATATGTATATATAGATAAGTATTCTAATGACTGATTTCCTCCACAGCATCAGTACCAGAAGACACCAGCTACGAGGAGCTGACAGGCCTCAGGAGTTTGCTCCACTTTCCTGAGGAGGTGGCTCTTAGACTAACGGATACCGAGTACCAACTGTTCTACCAAGTAAGTGTCTCATAGCAATTTGTAACGGGAATTGTTCTACTAGTACTCTCTTAGTAAAATAGTAGGGAATTTTCGATACAATTGTTCTACTTAGTAAGTTTCTCTTAGTAAAATAGTAGGGAATTGTACTACGTTAAATAGTAGGGATATGTTCTACCGAGTAAATCTCTCTTCGTAAAATAATAGGGAATTGTTCTACTGAGTAAATATCTCTTCGTAAATTAATAGGAAATTGTTCTACTGAGTAAATATCTCTTACTAAAATAGTAGGACATTGTTCTACCGAGTAAATCTCTCTTCGTAAAATAATAGGGAATTGTTCAACTAAGTAAATATCTCTTAGTAAAACAGTAGGTAGGGAGTTGTATTCTCTGTTAGATAAATAGTAAGGAATTGTTCTACCAAGTACATCTCCCGTCCTCAAATAGAAGGGAGGTATTCTACTTAGTAAAGTCTCTCTTACACGTTTGACATTGGAGTTCAGTCTAAGGCTATATACACAGTTCAAAACGTATGTTTGGATAACTTTCTGGTTTAAAATATTACTAGCTTTTGCCCGCGGCTTCGCCCGCGTGAATTTTCCACGGGAACAGCGCTTTTTCCCGGAATGAAAGGTACTCTTATGTCCTTTTCAGTATTTCTAACTATGGGTATGCGAAATTTTAGGAAGATTGGTTCAGTATATAGATAAAACATGAAGAGGTAACAAATAAATAAACAAATTCACTATCGCATTTAAAGTAATGGGATTAGAAAAACTGATAATAATGACTTTTACAATGAAACAGCACACAAAATGGCCGGTCATTTTTTTATATGTTCAATTACGTCGCTTCAAGCGAGACAACGATTTGGGATGAGAGTTCAGTATTGATTTAGTCTAATTTTAAACCAAGTTTCCTCAGTGGTCCTCTTTAGTCGTATTCCTAATAGCTTACGTGGAATGAAACACATACAACACAACATTAAGTTCATACTTTTGGTCAATATAATGGAAGATGTGGAACGAAACACACATCACTTAACAAAAGGTTCATATTTTTAGGTCAATATAAGGGTAGATGTGGAGCTAGTAGTTTGTAGCTTTGAGACATAATATATTGTAATTAAATAATTTGTTTTCGACGTAAAAAAGTTTGACTTTGACTTTGCTAAGGGTAGATGTGGAATGAAACATTCCACACAACAAAATGTTTATACCTTAGGTCAATACAATATTTTCATCTCGGATTCTAGCTATTTCACCCAGCTTAGCTCCTGTAGTCATTTATTTTGAAATTTATTTGGAATATGATAACGTAAATAAAGCCTCCAGGAGGCTTTAAAACGCAAAAAGAATTTTTCGAATCGGAAGTTCAAGAGTTTTTCCCGTTCAAACGAACATACAAATACAAAGCTTCATGTAATTCATTTATTTCTACTACTATAAAAATCCAGTTTCTAACTTTAATGTTTCTATTCTTGTATTGTCTCGTTTTTGTTTGTAAACTCATAACTGAAATGAAACATTATTCAATCTAATAATAACTCTATTTACAGCCTAATCGTTAATCCCTTCATTGAAGGAGTTTGAAGGGCGTAAGTTATTCACGTAAACAATCTATAGTAATACACCGTTTGAGAGGGCGCCCTTATAAACCCAATTCAAGCCATCAATACCTATTAAACATTGACTTTAAATATAGTATAACCCTGGACTGGGAATTGCAAAAGTTTAAAACATCCACGATGATCGATCAAAATACCGTAATGTAAAAATAATTAAAGTAATACAATAAATAAATAAAATTTCTTCATTTTCATGCGAAAAGCCAATTATTTCCAAATTAAAATTATTAAATTAAATTTTTCCCATTCTGCCCGGAATGCAAGTAATAGAGAGAGAGAGGTGGAGAGCCTTTGCAAAAGTAGCAACCTTCGCCCAGAGGACGGGCAGTACAGGAAATCTCGGGCCAGCACCATCTGCACAACCACGACCACTCTGACAAGAGTAAAACCAACTAAGAAGAGAAATAGAAATGGTAGACGCGTTGTTTCATCGCCGTCTGACATAATTCTAAGGACTACAAGCAATAAAACTAGATAGCTATGTAGAAAATCGCCATAAGACCACATCGTCTTTTTGTCTAAATATAGTTACGCGAATCTGTAGAAGGATCGTGGGATATTGCGTTTTCCTGTCGTACCTGCAGTCCCGAATATATAGCGCAATAAGGGACACCGAGGTATTTGTAGTAGGTTCGAGCCTTCCGTATCCATCCTGCATTACCCACGGTAAAGTGGCAATGCGAATCGGAATTTTGAGCTCAACAAAAAAAGGATAAATAAATAACTGCAACAATATGCCGAGAGATAAAACTTTTTGATAAAACATTAATATATATTTCTTTTTTGTATAAGATTATATTATTATTTCCTTTGTTTGTGGAATATCAAATAAACAATTTTTATTTTTTTCTTTAAATAAATATTTCGCACAGTCCAGCATCAGAATAAAGTATACAAGTCAGCGCCATCGCCGTTTTCGTTATCTTAAATTGAGATATTGTCCATATTTTCCTTATTTTTTCATTTTTTACTTTCCAGTTCATTCATTCACCTTCAGGATTTTTTTAAACAATATCGAAGATACTTACTTCTGTTTTGTAATCTCGAACGGCTGGGTGGATCTCTTTATTTAGGGTATCTTTAGATTCTTATTGACAGCTCAAGTGTTTTAGCTAAGTGCCGTTAAAATATGAAAACCTCATAGCGGTTGTAAAGTGCAATAATTGGAAGTGAAAATTAATTCGGTCAAGTGTGAGTCGGAAGTTCCGAACTCACACTCATACACGTAGGGTGAAAAAAAATTAGTTTACTGCAATATGGGAATCAAAGTAAAGGGCTTAATACGAGGATTTCAAAAATGTTTATGCCTTTAATTAAGCAGTCGGATTTTTTAGTTTTTTTTTATGACTTGTTAAATTATCATCATCAGGGTGCCATCTTCAAAATGAAGTTTGGAGGTCATACGGATACTAAACATACTCGTAGGATAGGAGCTTGGTGGTTGCAATCCGCATTGGTGGGCCGAGACATGGGTGGCCCATACTCCGTAGCTATCAGCAGTGGGGTATTAAAAATGGCTGATGATGTAAATATTGAAAGCTGTCATCATTATTGCCTAGGACCTACGTAGTATGCATCTCTCTCAATCTTGGGCGGCCTGTTTTAGTCTCTAAACCTAAGTCTTATCCAGGTCATGATGTCGTCCATCCACTACCTCCGCGGTCTACCTGGTGCCCTCTTGCCATGTATCTTCCCTTCTTAGAGCAACCTCTGTTATATTATACAAACCGACAATTTTTTGACTAAGAAAACTGAAAGCAAATACTATCATTCGGTGCCTCTCCAACTAGTGAAGGTTAGCGATTAACATGCTCATACATACATATTATCACGCCTTTTACCCGTGGGGGTAGGCAGAGACTAGTGATTTCCACTTGCTACGATCCTTACAGATCTCTCTTGCTTCCTCTACACTCATCACTCTCTTCATACATGCTCTCCGGCTATGGGTGCTCCTAATAGCAGTAATAATATGCTCACATGAGCATACTATTAATTAATTACCTTCAAATACTATTAATTACGTACATTTTAATGAGTAACACCAAAAATCGCTGACCGTACGAGATGCATTGATACCCTCTGAATAGATTTCACCTAATTGGAAGTGGGCGCCATTTTGGAATTCTAATCTTGATTCATCGGAGTAAATCAATAAATGCCACATCATATCTATGTCATGGTCACAGAAATCGAAATCATACTTTCTGATTCTTACAAATATTATTAAAGTAAAGTCCCCCACCGCCGCGTCTGTCTGTTCGCGATAAACTCAAAAACTACCGTACCGAATTTCATGCGGTTTTCACTAATGGACGAGGTGGGTCATGAGGAAGGTTTTGGTGTATAATTTACGCGGACGAAGCCGCAGCCAAAAGCTAGTAATATAATGCCAAATATTGTGTCTTCTATATATATAACTCAAAGGTGACTGACTGACTGACATAGTGATCTATCAACGCACAGCCCAAACCACTGGACAGATTGGGCTGAAATTTGGCATGCAGGTAGATGTTATGACGTAGACATCCGCTAAGAAAGGATTAACGCGAGTGAAGCTGTGGGCAAAAGCTAGTTGTACATAAAGCGTTTTTTGTCATAAAGTGAGAAGAAAAAAAAATTTTTTTTTTTTTCTATTTTCTATGCTTTGTGAATCATCTCTTCCTTTCGCATAATGTTTTTTTTTCCGAAATATACATACCTTGGCATGACTATGTTTTCATACCATTTTTGGCTAAACATTACTATCGCATAAGTAATATTATTTTTGCGTATACTATTTGTTTTATTAACTTATTTTTTACACGACTGACCAAAAAAGGAGTGTTATGTTTTCAGGGTTCATGTACGTAAGTTTCTTTATTCCACCATAAGTCCTGGACGGCTTAACAGATTTTGATGTGAGAGGTATTTTTAGATTCCTTGCATTCCCCCGAGTGACATAGGCTATGTGAGTTGTCAGTCGTGTTTTTTTTATTTTGAATAGATAGCTTGTTTCGCTTACTATTGAGTCCAATACAAAAGCGAGCAAGTGAAGTCAGCGAGCAATCCAAATAGTCTGTTTAGAAATCAACATTTCTGAAAAAAGACCTTCACAGTCACATTTATGAATCACAAAGCTACAAACTACTAGTATTTCGGAACAACTGCTAAAAAGAAATAACCTAATGTCAATATCAAAGTCAAATTTTTTTATTGAAACTTGGCCTTCAAAGAAGGCTCTTTTTCACGTCGATAACTAATTATTTAATCATAATATATTATGTCTCAAAGCTACAAACTACTAGCATTTCGGAACGACCACTGCTGAGAAGAAAATGCCGAAAGAAACTCATGAAACAGTCTTGGTCGCCTAGCATGCCAGAGGGGCTCTATTCATTAACTTTATACATACACTAGATTGTGTACAGTCAAAAATAAAAAAAAATATATATAATAAAACATGTTATGTTTGTGTGTAAAGTACCCCAGTTCCCATGTATAGATAACCCTCCTTTAAGCAGTAGGGTTAAAAGCCGTGCTAAAGGGCTTAACTACAGCTATTATCCTGAAGTACCTACGTGAAGGTCCCATGTAGGAACATTTAAGGGATTACCATTCCTTTCCGCCAATTCGTAATATCATAAGAAGAATACTTGGGGAGTTTTCCTCATCCATATTAATGGTTCTGAAAATGACAAGGGATTTTTTTTTGATGTTACTAACGTCCCGGGGCTCCGCTCCTGTGGGAATTTCGGAATAAAAACTACCCTATGTGTTATCCCAGGTTTCATTCTATCTGTGTACCAAATTTCATCGAAATCTGTCAAGTAGTTTGTAACCAATTTAGGATTATGGCCAACAAATGAAATCATACCAACTGATATTATAAATGCGAAAGTCAGTTTGTTTGTTGCCTCTTCACGCTTTATCTACTGAATCAATCTTCCTGAAATTTCGCATTCACATAGTTAGAAGTACTGAAAAGGACATAGGGTACCTTTCGTCCTTTTTTTTTAATGCCAAACCCTTGCATTTTTGCTTTTCGAATGGTCTCGCCTTTTACTAAGCGCCACCTATGAATTCATCTGGAACTATTTTTTTTTTAATTTGGGTTTCGGAAAATCCCTCATAGGGCCAACTAGAGAGCCTTAATACGATAACCCTTATTGAAAACATGTAACACAAATATTTTAAAAAGTCAGACGACGAGGGGTGCGGAGCAGGCGGGGGGGAGGGCGTACAGTATAATAAATTCAAACACTTATTGCGTTCGATGTTCGAGCGAGTGTAATGAACACGAGATGTCACAGTGTAGAGAAATATAGTCGTCAATTCAATACGTGGTGACCACAGAGTTTGAAATAATATGGCCAATAGAAGTTTGTGTTGTCTGTTAATAATAAATGGACAACATAATTACTAAGCTTGGTCCGATGGACACAAACACAGAAACGAGTATAATATACCCATAACCGCAGACAAATATCTGTGAAAACAAGTAAGTACCTACAAATATTTGCCCGCCCCGAGAATCGAATCCAGGACCTTCTGATAACGGGTATGATAGATAAACCTTTTATTTATCAATACTGCGCATGTACAGACGAATAGAATTAGAAACAAATCTATGGCAAACATAAAAAAACCATTAACACGTTCACACGTTCACTGCTAAAAACACCTCTCGCGTGTTTTCACGATTGCAACAGCAGTGCTGAGGAACACGCGTGGCGCGTTCTTTTTTTTTCCTCACAGCCATGCACACCGTGTGCTTTTAAATTTGCTACGGCAGTGCGGGCTTAGTGACGAGGTGTGTTTTTCCAATTTTTTTTTATTTTTCTGGTATAAAATGTTTTCAAATCTGTTTTCAAATCGTAGGTAAATAATTAAAACATGTTCAGTAAAAAAAAAAATCATATCTCTTATTTCTCAATTTCAAATTCTCTCAAGCAAAAACTTAAAACTAAAAGAATTAAAGACTCATGTTGTGCTTGTTCAGTAGTGCATCAAGTCATAAATGTAAAACTATCTGATGGGCTATCGAGAGGAATCTAACGATACCTTTATGGAAATTTACCCGCATGTTTGAGAAATATGAGCGAGCATAACTCTTCCTTTACAGTCGGGTAAAAGAGCTTAACCTCAGTTTGGGAGGCCTGTGAGACGGCACACTAATTTTCAGTTTTAGTTCATAGAACTCTGGCCCCGCTCCAGAGCACACGCAAGACGTTGCAAGTTGACTTTCTATTTATCTCATTCCAAATTCTGTGACATTCATCAACTCCGTACACAAACCTTGTAAGTTTCAGCCAAGGGTGACGAAAAAGAATTAACATTTCCTCTCTTTTATTCGCAAAATGGCGGCGTGAAATGAGCCGCAACTTGATTGATCGCTGCTAGAGTTTGTATTGATTGGGATTTGATATAAAATAAATTTCGCTGTGGCCTAGTTGGCATCAACGATCTGTTACCAGCCGTCATGGAATTCGGAATAATGACGGGGAAGTGTCAAAGACCTGTGTTCACGATAGCGTGAACTAAAGAAGTGAAGTGTTATTTTCTCGGTGCCTGACATACTCTAGCAGGAGAAGCGGTGATGGCCATGTGGTTAGGGCGCCCGCCTGTGGCTGCAAAGGTCCCAGGTTCAAATCTTTATTTTCTCGGTGCCTGACATACTCTAGCAGGAGAAGCGGTGATGGCCATGTGGTTAGGGCGCCCGCCTGCGGCTGCAAAGGTCCCAGGTTCAAATCTTGCTCGTGATGTATGAGTTTGTATACCAATCTGACTTATGTTTGGTAGTTTTCATCAACCACCATGTGCTTTCGGTGAAGGAAAACACCTGCACCTTGGTTGATTATCAACTAGTGTGTGAAATGGAGAAGGCAATGGCAAACCACTCCATTAACATTACCAAGATAGTCGTTCTGTGTGTTTTTTTTATGACATAGGGTGGCAAACGAGCAATTGGGTCACCTGATGGTAAGCGATCACCGCTGCCCATTGACTATTTCGACACCAGGGGTATCACAGTGTGTTGCCGACTTTTCAAGAAGACGTAGATTCGTTTTTTGAAGGTTCCAATTTCGTATCGGTTCAGAAACACCGCCGCAGGAAATTGATTCCACAGTGTGGTGGTACGTTTCATTCCATATTTTTATTTTTTGTTCTTAACCAATTTATTGTGGTTACTTGATCACAAACATAACATGTTTTATTATATTATTTTTTTTTTTCTTATATTTTATTTTTGACTGTACACAATCTAGTGTATGTATAAAGTTAATAAATAGCCCCTCTGGCTTATTAGGCGACCAAGACTGTTTCATGAGTTTCTTTCGGCATTTCTTCTCAGCAGTGGTCGTTCCGAAATGCTAGTAGTTTGTAGCTTTGAGACATAATATATTATGATTAAATAATTAGTTATCGACGTGAAAAAGAGCCTTCTTTGAAGGCCAAGTTTCATTAAAAAAAATGACTTTGACTTTTATAGGTAATATCCACGACCATCAGTCATGAAGAATACAACTAAAGGTGGACATACTCTTCAGAAATACATTTTCAAGGCAAATGCGCCATACATAACACCAAATGAGGCATACCACTATATAAAACACGCTTGACGCCTCTGCCTACCTCGCGCGCGACCTGTGTGAGATTGACCCGTTTATTTTAGCTAGAATTGATTCACTACTGCTAACATTTAGACTATGGCGTGCCCATTACGCCGGTAGAAGTCAGCGGTACAAATTGATTCTCACTCTGTGGACTCTGAAGGGGAAATCGTTCGTAATGCGAGTTGACCGACTTTGCTAAACGAGTGTTTTAGCTTTTGGTATTCTCTCTCTCTCTTATCGACATAGAGCAACAAGGACTTCCACCCGTGTTGCTCTATGCTTATCGAGTGTGACCCTGGTGTCAAGTTTCAAGTCATCTGACGTGACTTGGCAACTACCGCCATCTAGCGGCAATCAATTTCATCAATCAATCAATACATATAACAAAACTGAAACTGGTCTGTACAAAGAAGATTTTTAAGAAAAAAACTATGTGGGGTCTTCTTAGGGCCAATAGAAGCTAAAACCATTTTTTGTAGAATTTTTATCCGTCTGTCTTTCTGTCTGTATGTTTGTACGTGCATTACGCAAAAACTACTGGACCAAATTTGATGCGGTTCACTGTTATGTTGTAGAAGGTCTAACTTAAAATCTGGCGTAAGTTTCATCTTGATACGCGGCTTAGTACCTGAGATATACGCAGACGAAGTCGCGGGCACATCAAGGCTAGTACTTGAAATAATTTTATGTCCTATCTCTTTCCCCAGAGAATCGAACCTGCAACCTTAAAGTCGACACACAGAGTAAAAAT
This sequence comes from Ephestia elutella, assembly GCA_018467065.1. NCBI lineage: Eukaryota > Metazoa > Arthropoda > Insecta > Lepidoptera > Pyralidae > Ephestia > Ephestia elutella. The sequence continues at coordinate 7,269,461 of CM031587.1, read as the reverse complement.
CACGGAGCCCAAAAGGCAATTCGAGTTGATTTAATTTGATATATCCAATTTCCAAGTGATAAGGGTAGCGGTTTGGGTAGAAGTGTGTATCTTTAATGGGTACCATTAAGGGATGAACGATTGATACTTTATTACATTACACCCTTACCCTTCCGAAATTTCAACATTTGATCGGTTGAAAACGAAACGTATTACTGACTTTTAACATAATATATGCTAAACCGTTGCCATCAAAATTCAGGTGGTCGCAACTTCAAAGGAAAAAACTAATCTATGAAATGGAGTAGCGTTTTAATGGCCGACTATTTCCATCTCATTCGTACCTGCCGTTCCTTGCATAAGTGCATCTCTTTCGGTACCTCCGTTTTGACATTTGTATCGGATATTTTTTTGTATGGGAGTCCCGTCTCTTATAACGTAGTGATTACATTCTCTTTGTCAAAATAGTTGAAGAGCGATTTTTCTGACAGCTAAATTAAGAAAAAAAATCAGTTTAAAAAAGTCTCAACAGATGGCGTTTTATTGAAAGCCGAGTCGTAATAATGGCTGTACCTATATTGTGCATTTTTCATTGTCAGCCAGAGGCAGAAAAAAAATCACGTAACAGTTTGACAGTTGCACAAATCACAATATTGATACTTTTTTTATTAGTTTTTATTTTTTTTTTTAAATGCCAATACCGTGCATTTTTGCTTTTTGAATGGTCTCGCCTTTTACTAAGCGCTACCTATGAATTCATCTGGAACTATTTTTTTTTTTTAATTTGGGTCTCGGAAAATCCCTCAATTCTCTAAGAACAAAATGGCTCTCGTTTAGATAACGATTCAAAATTCAATACGACAATATTATTATACTTCCTAATTTTTAAGGTTTTCCAAACGCCACTCGGAATACGATAGACAAGCTTAATATAAAAAAAATAAAAAACACGACTGGCAACTCACAAAGCCTATCACTCGGGGGAATGCAAGGAATCTACAAAATACCTCTCACAACAAAATCTGTTAAGCCGTTCAGGACTTATGGTGGAATACATACATATTATCATATCACGCCTTTTTCCCGCGGGAGCAGGCAGAGACTAGCGATTTCCACCTGCTACGATCCTTACAGATCTCTCTTGCTACCTCTACACTCTCTTCATACATGCTCTCCGGTTATGGGTGCTCCTAATATCTCCCTTTTTAAGGAGGTCCGCAATCTGGTTGGAGTGCGTTCTTCGATACATACATGAACCCTGAAAACATAACACTCCTTTTTTGGTCAGTCGTGTAAAAAGTTATCGAAACATCACAACGTTGTCCAAACGAGAATATAACCCAAACAATTCGTATCGGTCCCTATGAAAATTATTTAATTGTAATAAAAAGCAGTGTAATAAGGATTTATTTTTGAAAAATGTTAATTATTATTAACTAACTGTTGCCCGCGGCTTCGCCCGCGTGAGTTTCGTTAAGATGAAAAATATTTTTGTGTTCCAAACTGGCCATTTGGTTATCCCGTGTCCCGCGGGATATATATGTTGATGAACGGGAACAGGTGTTCCAGATCTTCAATATTTATACGTCAGCAGAAAATGCTCAACAGGTTGAACGACTTTTGCTAAGGCGCCATTTCCATATATGTAATAATGTAGCTGGTCTCTTGTAGTTCTTCATCAGATGATCCTGATCTTCGATTTTTATACGTCAACAGAAAATGCTCGTCAGATTGATAAACTTTTGCAAACGTACCATTTCCATATTTCTTATAGTTTAGCTGTTCTGTAAAGGTTCTTCATTAGGTGTTCCAGTTTTCAAAATCAATTATAGCCCATATGTTGCCCAAGCTTAATAGCTATACAACAAAAACAGTTTCATTCAAATCGGTCCAGTAGTTTTTGCGTGAAAAGACAGACAAGAAATTCCATTTTTTTTTGTTTTCTATTATTCTTTTTAAGTGTCCCTATATATGTATAGATTAACTATAATTAGTACAGTATTGGTCCTTAAAAGACTAAACTTAAAAAAATCGATTCAGTACCTTCTACGTCCATTTCTATAAGCTGTGAGTCACAAATCACATAGAACTAGGCAAAATACAGCTCGCCTGATCCCGTAATAAATTGTTTCGGAAACTCGTAGGCGGTAGTAGGGCTGACGTCGGATATACCGCGGGTAAATTATAGGGGCCTTACTAAAACAGCCCAGTTGACAAGGTCTGATAAAACCACAGATTTCGGTTTAATAAAAGTAGAATACCTACCTAAGGTTATTCCCATATTATACCTATACTAGCTGTTGCCCGCGGCTTCTCTCGCGTTAATCCTTTCTTAGCGGATGCCTACGTCATAACATCTACCTGCTTGCCAAATTTCAGCCCGATCCGTCCAGTGGTTTGGGCTGTGCGTTGATAGATCACTATGTCAGTAAGTCAGTCACCTTTGAGTTATATAATATAGATTTCAGTGAACGTAAGTCATTACAATTCAACAAAGATGTATTAGTTTGGAAATTACAAAAACATAGCAAAATAAAAAGAAATACAGCTGTTTTACAGAAATAAGTATTTTCGCTTTAAAAGTACTAAAGTTACGATAGTAAACTTAATTGAATAACTTTAGGTACTTGTCGTTGGAACCACTGAGAGTAGGCAGACCGACATCATTCACATTAGGGGACTCCCTTCCACCCATAAAAGAAAATCTAACCGTATCCATGATCGATAAGGAACATCCCATACTACTATAACACTAGGTACTCGAAGAGACGTATCTCGAACGAATATTTTTAATAAAAATTACTAGAAACATATTTTTTTAATAATTACTAGCTGCACCCCGGGCTTCTGTCCTGTGGGAATTTCGAGATAAAAAGTGTTGTTCCCGGTATTTTTCTATCCGTGTAACAAAGGTGTTAGACAAGGATGTGTAGCATCACCTTGGCTGTTTAATTTATTCATGGACAACTGTTTGAATGAATTAAAAGATGTTGAATGTGGATTAAGAATGAATGAGTTACGCATCAAATGCCTCTTATATGCCGACGACCAAGTATTGCTTGCGTCGTCAGAAGAGGAATTACAGAAGATGGTGACAGTTATGAATGACTCATTTGAATGTAAGGGTATGAAAGTGAATGTAAGCAAGACGAAAGTACATAATGGTTTTTGAAAGAGACGAGAGTGTTACAAAATGCGAAATTGGTATAAATGGAGAGAATGTAGAACAAGTGAATGAATTCGTATATTTAGGTTGTATGTTCACAAGAGATGGCAAGCACGAGGGTGACATTGAAAGAAGAGTGTCTGCTGGAAACCGAGTGAATGGGGCATTACATTCCTTTATGAACAGCAGAAAGGTGTCCAAGAATGCTCGTCGGGCTGTTCATCAGGGAGTGTTAATGCCTACTCTTATGTATGGTAGTGAAAGTTGGGTATGGCAGAAACATAATGAAAGTAGAGTGAATGCGGTTGAAATGAGAGCATTAAGAAGCATGTGTGGTGTAAGTTTGAAAGATCGAATTAGAAATATTGATGTCAGAGAAATGTGTGGAATGAAAGAGGATGTAGTGACCAAAATTGAAAAAGGAATGTTAAGATGGTTTGGGCATGTTGAGAGGATGGATGAAAAGAGATTGACGAAAGGTATTTATAAAGCAGAGGTGAATGGAAGAGTTGGTCAGGGTCGACCTCGTAGAACGCACTCCGACCAGATTGCGGACCTCCTTAAAAAGGGACCGGAGAGCATGTATGAAGAGAGTGATGAGTGTAGAGGAAGCAAGAGAGATCTGTAAAGATCGTAGCAAGTGGAAATCGCTAGTCTCTGCCTACCCCCACGGGAAAAAGGCGTGATAATATGTATGTATGTATGTATGTATGTGTAACAAATTTCATCGAAATTCGTCCAGTAGATTTTGCGTGATTGAGTAACAAACATCCTCACAAACTCACATCCAAACTATCACATTTATTATATTAGTAGGAAATAGGATTAGTTTACTCATCTCAATTATTTGTACCCACTTAGTGTTCTCTGCATGACCCAGAAAAATGCTTTTGCATTGGGTCCGGCTATTGTACTTTTACACATGGTATTTTGTGCAATAAAGTAAAATAAATCCTTTCTTCCTTACTAATATTATAAATGTGAAAGTGAATTTGTTTGTTTGTTTGTTTATTTATTTGTTTGTTACCACTTCACGCACTATCTACTAAACTAATCTTCCTGAAATTTCGCATACAACAACAACAATTCTTTCTTGACACACAAGAAATTACATTTTAAGATACATAAAGTAACTTACAACTAAAAAACAAGAAAGGAAGATGCGCAAAAGGCGGCCTTTTCGCTGAAAGCAATTTCTTCCAGGCAACCAATTGAGAAATAGCTGAAGACGAAATATATGTTGTGCGGGTTGTTGTACTGATTTTATATATAAATACAATTAACATACACATAGTCAGAAGCATCGCGGGAAAAAGCACTGTTCCCGTGAGGAATTCACTCGGGCGAAGCCGCGGGCAAAAGCTAGTAAAAAAATAAAAACCCTCCTTCAATCAGGCGTCAGCTTTACCTTTTAGATTTAACGTCTAACATGGAAATAAAGCAATTCATCATTCCGAGATCCAACAATTCAGACAATTAACGACTGTTAAACTTACTCTTAAGTTACTGTTAAGTTACTGATAACTTAGTTCCGAGTTGTGACTGCTGCAGGATGTTGTTTAGATAGATCTTTTGTTCGCGGCTTCGCCTGGGTGGAAATAGGGTTGTCACCAAGTCGGCATAAGTTGTTCACTAACTGGACACGAGGATTTTTTTTTATTTCGTCAACTGGACATGCTGTTCTGATGGGAAAGTTTGTTATTCAATCACGCAAAACCACTGAAGGAATTTTGTTGAAATTTCTTACACAGTTAGAAAAATACCGGAAATCCGAAATATTATATATTATATAATATGATATAAGTACCGTAGGGTACTTTATATCCCAAAATTCCCACGGGAGCGAAACCCTTAAAAAAACCGGCCAAGTGCGAATCAAGCTCGCGCACCGAGGGTTCCGTACACGCAAAGCATCTCACATAAAGTATAGCTCAACTAGTTTCTACTAAAAGATACTAGTTTCAAAAACAAACTTAACTTTGCAGTTGGATCCCCAAGGTTCATACTGAATCCATCACAAAAATAAGTTTGTAATACTTTTTTTCAGACTTCCAACAACAAATTTATGATTTTCAGATTTATTCCTGTATAAATACTGTTACCTTGCTTTTTGCCAAATTTCATAGTTTTAGGTCAACGGGAATATACCCCATAGGTTTTGATTGTTGCCTGAAATCGCAAAATATGTGAAAATTCGCAACATTTACTGTAATATCTCATGATCGCGTTGACATATTTTTTTTGCAGAAATAGACCGTGGATCCGTGTATTCGATATTAATTTCAACTTTATACTTTTGAGAGTCCCTGAGAAAAAAAAATTGACAGACTGACGGACAGACGGACATCAAAGTGATCTTATAAGGGTTCCGTTTTTACCTAATGTGGTACGGAACCCTAAAAAGGGCAAAAAAAGGGAAAAAGGGCGCTGCTTATATTAAAAATTAAGTTAAGTTTATAACAAATCCACTTTCATTATTATTACACTTATACTTAGACATTGCATTTGCAATATGCGCTCATTTATGTATTTACTTTTTGTCATTACTTCGTATGTTCTTTCCTGTAAATGGTGCAATATAGTGTTGATCTATCTATCTATACAATGAATGCGTTAACATATTAAAGCTTTTAGAATAACGTCTTTAATGTTTCCTAAAATCACCCCCAAAATATGCCATCAAATGACAAAGTTGCTGAGCGTAAAATGTGAAATTCAAATTCGGATAAATTTCCACGAATCTCTAACTAATTAAGATTGAACGGTTACAATGGAGTACCAATCCTAACTAATATTATAAATGCGAAAGTGAGTTTGTTTGTTGCCTCTTTACGCTTTATCTTCTGAACCAATCTTCCTGAAATTTCGCTACACATAGTTAGAAGTACTGAGGAGGACATAGGGAGCCTAGGCCTAGCCCAGTATAGGTGCCCCCCCTCCCCCCCTAAATCCGCTACTGATAGCATAGGTACACCGCAGTATCAATACAAATGTGAAAATATAAAAAATTGAAATATTTTGGCTTATGCGCGTACAAACATATACTTAGACAGAAATTATATAAAAGTACATATTCTATTCTATTTTTATGGTGCACACTGGCAGGTATAAAATGTTATATAACATTTGCTGTCTCTTTTAGGGTTCCGTACCTCAAAAGGCAAAAACGGAACCCTTATAAGATCACTTTGCTGTCCGTCTGTCTGTCAAACTTTTTTTCTCGGAAACGCCTAAAGGTATCAAGTTGAAATTAATATCGAATACTCGGATCCATGGTCTCTTTCAGCAAAAAATAATCAAAATTATACGTCCACGCGATCAGGAGTTATTACCGTAAATGTTGCGATTTTTTGGGTATTTTGCGATTTTAGACAGCAATCAAAACCTATGGGGTACTTACATTGACCTAAAATTATGAAATTTGCCAAAAAGCAAGGTCTAACAGTACTTATACAGGAATAAATCTGAAAGTAGTAAATAGTTAAAAATAGTTGGAAGTTAAAAAAGTGTTACAAACTTATTTTTGCGATGCTATTGATTCCTAGGAATCGAACTGCAAAGTTAAGTTTGTTTTTGCAACTACATAGTTGGTCTTTTAGTTAGAGCTATAATGTGAGATGTTTTGCGTGTTCGGAACCCTCGGTGCGCGAGTTTGACTCGCACTTGGCCGGTTTTTTCATTAACTTGTAACATAAGTGTAACAGAGACAACATATGTCATATAACATTTTATAACTGCCAGTGTGGGAGCACCATTACACAAAAATAGTAACCGGAGAGTTATTAAAACACAACAATAGCATTTAACCATAATTTGAGGTAACAGAAAGAGACGGGTATAACATGTCAATGCGTGAGAAAAAGAGATAGACAGTTTTTGATCATGCTCCATAATTTATTCAAATACCTATTAAGGGTAAGTCGATTATCGTAGGCAATTTGAATATGAATTATTTACTAAATTGTATCGTTGTTGTTCACTATTTTCTACTTTCAACGAAGTTTTAACCGACTTCGTCAAAGGAGGAGGTTGTAAATTACTGAAAAAAATATATAAAAATTCTTCCGTTACTGACTCAGTGACTGACAGACAACGCACAGCCAAAACTACTGGGCGTAGGAAGCTGAAATTTGTCATGTAGGTTCCTTAGGGAGTGTGGGGGAGCACTAGGAGAGGATTTCCCGAAATTCCCTCGGGAACAAAGTCTAACCGAGAAAAAATAGAAGAATAGATCGACTGTGTGCTGTTTAATACATTAGGGAGGAAAATGGGGAATTTCGAAGAGAAAAATAATGTCCATCTGTGGTCCATCTAGTGACAACAACTGCTAGCGGCGTTTATAAGTAATAGCTACGCCCCAGGGCTTCGCTTCCGTGAGAATTTCGGGATAAAAAGTACCCTGTGTGCTATTCCCGGTATTTTTCTACCCGTACACCAAATTTCATAAAAATCCGTACAGTAGATTTTGCGTGATCGAGTAACAAACATCGTCACAAACTCACATCCAAACTTTCGCATTTATTAGGATAAGACTGTTTCATGAGTTTCTTTCAGCATTTCTTCTCAGCAGTGGTCGTTCCGAAATGCTAGTAGTTTGTAGCTTTGAGACATAATATGTTATGATTAAATAATTAGTTATCGACGTGAAAAAGAGCCTTCTTTAAAGGCCAAGTTTCAATAAAAAATTTTGACTTTGACTTTGATATTAGTTAGGATTAGTACGAGTAGGGTGTCGTAAGAGGCGACTAAGGGATTTAAAACACCGGAGGATGGGCAGCAGCATCTTTCCGCGTACTATGCCATCACACTGCGATCGCCAACCCGCTTGCCAAGCGTGGCGATTACGGCAAAACCCCCCATGGATAAAATCCTTGGGGGAGGCCTTTGTCCAGCAGTGGACGTCTTTAGGCTGAGAGAGAGAGAGAGAGAGTACGAGTAGGGTAAATTTACAATTCATCATTAATTTCATAATGATTGTTACAGGTACCGCCAATCGACTACTTACGGCAAGTGACCCTGGACCTAGGGGGGGAGGGTGTGTTGGGAGCCGTCAGCGAACGACACATGATTAGAAGGGCGCCCCCCACTCACACGCAACAGACCAAGAGCACCGTCAGGGCGCTGATCAGGAGATTCAACGAGGTATGTCCATAGAGTTAGAAAGACTAATTTTCCTCAGAGACACAGACAGCTGAGGAAGCGGGATGTCAGATATGGTTTTAGCCTATGTTGGTGAAGGACAGGTAATATCTTCTGTGAGGCTCATTTTTGTCAAGTTTTACAGTTTTGGTGTGTTATGGTTCCCTAGAATTTGTGAACAATCTGTAAAAAAAAATGAATTTGGAGCACTCTATTATGAAAGTTTTTGGGCTTCATTTGACAATCAAGTTTGCAAGTCGATTAAAAAATGAAATTTATTTCTATATCTATGGTCACTCTGACTCTTTTATGAAGATACGTAGAAAGATCTCTGTGATCGTCAGGCTAACTTCCCCCACTCACACGCAACAGACCAAGAGCACTGTCAGGGCGATGATCAGGAGATTCAACGAGGTATGTTTCTCTCTTTCACACTTTGAAGGTACCTCTCACAGAAAGATCTCTGTCTCAGTCCTCAGGCTAACTTCCCCCACTCACACGCAGCAGAGTAAAAGCACCGTCAGAGCGCTCATCAGGAGATTCAACGAGGTATTTTTTTTTTTATTAAAAATGAGTTCGTCCACGATTCTTAGCTCTGTCCACCCCGTAAGGGATAAAGACGTGATTCTATGTATGTATGTATGTATGTTGTTCTTGACCACAATCTTGCCCGAGGACAGAGATGGGGTCTACGGTGTGGCGAGCTTACCCAGAAACAGCCTATTCACTCTGGTTTTGAAGAGAGTCAGGTTGTATGTGCTCGGGAACATAGATCTCTGAGGTATGCTTGTCTTGCTCACTCTTTTATACACTGAAAGAGCTCTGTCTCAGTCGTCAAGCTTACTTCCCCCACTCACACGCAACAGACTAAGAGCACTGTCAGGGCTCTGATCAGGAGATTCAACGAGGTATGTTTGCCTCTATTACTTTTCTACAAAAAGATCTGTGTCTTAGTCGTCAGGGTAACTTCCCCCACTCACAGGCAACAGACTTAGAGCACCGTCAGGGCGCTGATCAGGAGATTCAACGAGGTACGTTTGTCTCTCCCATAGAGTTAGAAAGACTAATTTTCCTAAGAGACACAGACAGCTGAGGAAGCGGGATGTCAGATATGGTTTTAGCCTATGTTGGTGAAGGACAGGTAATATCTTCTGTGAGGCTCATTTTTGTCAAGTTTTACATTTTTGGTGTGTTTTGGTTCCCTAGAATTTGTGAACAATCTGTAAAAAAAAATGAATTTGGAGCACTCTATTATGAAAGTTTTTGGGCTTCATTTGACAATCAAGTCGATTAAAGAATGAAATTTATTTCTATGTAGGTCACTCTGACTCTTTTATGAAGATACGTAGAAAGATCTCTGTGATCGTCAGGCTAACTTCCCCCACTCACACGCAACAGACCAAGAGCACTGTCAGGGCGCTGATCAGGAGATTCAACGAGGTATGTTTCTCTCTTTCACACTTTGAAGGTACCTCTCACAGAAAGATCTCTGTCTCAGTCCTCAGGCTAACTTCCCCCACTCACACGCAGCAGAGTAAAAGCACCGTCAGAGCGCTCATCAGGAGATTCAACGAGGTATTTTTTTTTATTAAAAATGAGTTCGTCCACGATTCTTAGCTCTGTCCACCCCGTAAGGGATAAAGACGTGATTCTATGTATGTATGTATGTATGTTGTTCTTGACCACAATCTTGCCCGAGGACAGAGATGAGGTCTACGGTGTAGCGAGCTTACCCAGAAGCAGCCTATTCACTCTGGCTTTAAAGAGAGTCAGGTTGTATGTGCTCGGGAACATAGATCTCTGAGGTATGTTTGTCTTGCTCACTCTTTTATACACAGAAAGAGCTCTGTCTCAGTCGTCAAGCTTACTTCCCCCACTCACACGCAACAGACTAAGAGCACTGTCAGGTCGCGCTAAAAATACTTACGGTTATATCCATTTCACGAGCACCAATACTCATATTTTGTTCATAACAGAACAATAATTGTTGCCTTAACAAACATTGTTAAACGCATAATTTTATACTTTTAAAGAATACAGAGATGACCACAATTAACACAAGTCACTTGATGTGCGTATTATAAGACAGATAAACGCCAGCTAAATCACTTGAGAATTTATGCCTGCCTATGTTCCAATTCCAACCTTCAATCGTTCCTTCGTTTATATTTCTTGCGAATGTCATCGTGATACCCACTTTAGAATAATAATTATAAATGACGGTGCGATAACATCGGTACCGCAATACAAAACACGCCTGTTGCCGAGATAAGTATAAGAGAAACGAGTGAGTCATTCCTACTACGTATTTCGATTCCATTGCTGCACACGCAAGGAAAACATATTTATGGGAGCTGCAAAAACGGTAACTTATAACGTCATGTAGATGTTTTACGAATATTGTAAATTTTATAAGGTGGTATACTTTTCTTTGTGGCCGACTGTACTTTGTGCCGTGCGTACCTAAACCCGGCGCCGGCAAAGGATTTGGCACAAAGTACTAAAAATAGTGACAAAACATGGAAACCGGCCACATAACTACTGTTTGGATATAGATTGTAAAGCCGGGTCTATTATTTTTTACTGAGTCTGGTCTAACTATGTCACAAGTCACTCTCATGTCATGGTTGTACTGTCATCAGCAAATACGCTCTTGAGTAGCATCGTGAGTGCTGATATTTGTTTATTAATACGTCTGCACTCGGCTGAAACGCGGAACTCAAGCGAGAACCCAAGTAAGATTTATAAATTAGCACCGCGACTCAAGTGCGCTTTCAAGATCGAGCTAAGACTTGAGTGTCATTTATTAATACGGGCCTAAGAGCACCGTCAGGGCGCTGATCAGGAGATTCAACGAGGTACGTTTGTCTCTCCCATAGAGTTAGAATGACTAATTTTCCTAAGAGACACAGACAGCTGAGGAAGCAGGATGTCAGATATAGTTTTTGCCTATGTTGGTGAAGGACAGGTAATATCTTCTGTAAGGCTCATTTTTTTCAAGTTTGACATTTTTTGTGTGTTTTGGTTCCATAGAATTTGTGAACAATCTGTAAAAAAGATATGAATTGGGATCAGACTATTATGAACGTTTTCGGGCTTCATTTGACAATCAAGTGTGCAACTTTGCAAGTCGATTAAAGAATGAATTTTTTTTTCTATGTCTATGGTCTCTCTGACTCTTTTATGAAGATACGTAGAAAGATCTCTGTGTCACTCGTCAGGCTAACTTCCTCCACTCACACGCAACAGACTAGAGCATTGTCAGGGCGCTCATTAGGAGTTTCAACGAGGTATGTATTATAAACCTTCCCATTTTAAAAACATAACTACAATATTAATGGGATTTCTCACTGACCTATTCCATTTAAGTATTTGAGCTGACGTTTCGTGCGATTGTTGATATTAAATCTCGCATCTTCTTCTCTCAGCCGAAAGACAAAGGCCTCCCCCAAGGATTTCCACAATGACCGGTCCTGCGCTGCCCGCATCCATGCGCATCCCGCGACCTTCACCAGGTCGTCAGTCCACCGAGTGGGAGGCCTGCCAACACTACGTTTTCCAGTTCGTGGTCGCCACTCGAGAACTTTTCTGCCCCAACGGCTATCTGTTCTACGAGCTATGTGCCCCGCCCACTGCCACTTAAGTTTCGCGATTCTGCGGGCTATGTCGGTTACTTTAGTTCTCCTACGGATCTCCTCATTTCTGATTCGAACACGCAGGGAAACTCCGAGCATAGCGCGCTCCATCGCCCTTTGGGTGACCTTGAGCCTTCTTATGAGGCCCATAGTAAACGACCACGTCTCAGTTCCGTATGTCATTACTGGCAACACACACTGGTCAAAGACCTTAGTCTTGAGACACTGCGGTATTTTGGACGAGAAGATATCGCGAAGCTTCCCGAACGCTGCCCAGCCGAGTTGGATTCGACGGTTGACCTCTTTCTCGAATCTCGCATACTCGTGCGAAACAAGAGCGGATAGCTAGTTATATCTTTAACATAAATAATTAAAACATCTATATGTACTATATTTTCACAAACGTACATTACCTACTTTATTCTCTTTACAAAATCTGTAAAAAACATTTTACAAGCATCATTATAATACTTTTGCGAACTGCCTTATTCCTCAAAGAAGTCTTTGTTATAAAATTGTATCTTTTTCAAGAGAAAAGAATGTGATAATACCTATTATTATGAAAATGGCCTCGACTTAAACAAGTATCTTTACAAAAATTTCATTTTTGATAAACGTATTATCCTTCTTCTTTGCTTGTCAGAGGCAGTTTTAAACCGATACATCGTTATATGTTAAAATCGGAGAATGTCAAAGTCGACATTACTGATTTTTTTCGAAGTTCGGCCAATTTCGGCCAAAAAAATCCGCTGTGATGGACTTTGTTTTATTTCTGTTCGCTGCTGCGTGAATTTCCCACGGAAACAGTGATTTTCCCGGGATGAAAGGTATCCTATGTCCTTCTCAGTACTTCTAACTATGTGTATGCGAAATTTCAGGAAGATTGTTTGAGTAGATAAAGCGAGGTAACAAACAAATACACAGACAAACTCAACTTCACGGTTATATTATTAGTTGGAATTATTTTAAAAACCGGTAACTCACGTGTTTTTATGTCGGGATTGCCGACTATAGTTTCGGACTCATCAGTAGTCCATTTTCAAGGCCAATGCCGTAAAGTTTTAAATACAAGTCTTTATAACACTTTAGTTTTGTTATATTTACAACGTATAAGGTCTCTAACAAACATTGAAAAAGTATACATTGTATAAAAAGGCGATAAAACAATATTAAAAGGTCGATAAATCAATTTGCCGACAGTTCCCACCCTACCGATATTGGATCTCGCCTAAAAGTCTCCCACGTAATTTGTCGATAGAATTCGCGCGCGTCCCTATAATTTTGTTTCTGAATTCTTGCGATAAGAATGTCCTTAAAGGCATAGAAAAAAATCATTCTTTAATAGACATATGAACTTGATTGTCAAATGAAGCCAAAAACGTTCATAAAAGTGTGCTCCAAATTCAATTATTTTACAGATTGTTCACAAATTTTATGGAACCAAAACACACCAAAAATATCAAACTTGACAAAATGAGCTTCACAGAAGATATTACCTGTCCTTCACCAACATAGGCATAAAACTATTTCTAACATCCCGCTTCCTCAGCTGTCTGTGTCTCTAAGTAAAATTAAAAAAGAATCTAGCTCTATGGTCGTTAACTTTACAAAATGCGATTTAAATGAGTGATTTTCTGACAGCTATATTAAGAAAAAAAAATCAGTATAAAGAAGTCTCAACAGATAGCGTTTTATGAAAGCCGGGTCGTAATAATGGCTGAACCTATATGATGCGCTTTTTCTTGTCAACCAGAAGCAGAAAAAAAATTCACACAATTTGACAGTTGCACAAATCTTTGTATGGAACTTTTTTTTTGGGTCTCGGAAAATCCCTCATTCTATTGGTTTTTGTTTTAAGCGATGTTTGGACGATACCAAAACGCCCCTAACTAAACGTACATTCTTATGACGTCACGCGTAGAAAATGGACTTTCCCTAAAAGTTTGAACTCTAATAAAGTAGCTCTGGAGAATAAACTCGTACTGGAAAATCTCAAAATGTGTATTCTATCATAAAATTACATATTTTTAACAATTCTCATACCTTGTCCGGTCCCCTATTTGGAATATTGTATAATTACACCAAATAAAAGCTGCGAATTATAATTGTGTACCGTCCCGAGAGAGAACACATATTTACATTACCTTTATTCAATTATCTTGGATTCTGGCGTAGGGATGGAAAACAGAAAACTTTCAAAATGCTTAGTTTTGATGTAAAACATCTCTGTTGGGGTGACTTGGTAGTAAAATCGACTGGAATGCCGTGATGGAAAATGACATGACGCTGTCGTGCCACGGTGCTCAGATGTTTTACATCTGCTGAGCGTCCTGTGACATCTATTTTTTTATTGTATTAATGTAATTTAATCCGTAGTATAATCGAACGTAAAATATTTCTACACAAAAATATTTTTATCAGCTCCCAAAATTCCAACTTCCAAATAATTGACCGTTCGAGCAAAGCGAGCGAGGGCTAATTCAAGTTGGGGCGAAAACACTTTGTATGTATGTATGTTTGTTCCGCATTAACTCTCGAACCGTTGAATTAATTTCGATGATATTAAGAATACGTGTAGCAACTATCCATAGAATTTTTAAGTTCGTTGCGCAACAAAATCGGTTTTTGAGATATTTATAAATTTCTCATATTTTTTAAATAATAATCGCGAGGTCTAAGTTCGCGGCGAACCACTGGTTTATTTATTTAGTTGGGATTACATGCGGGCGAAGTCGCGGGCACAAATTAGTTGATACTAATTTGTGCCGTACCGTAAAATCTCCGTCGATCTATAAAAATATGCCCCATCCCTACTCATTATGAATTTAAATAATGCTGTTTGTAGACGGACTGCCTACTCATTTTTAAACGACCGTCCAAAGAATATAAGGGCTCATCACAGAAGGATTCTTTCATTTGATCATAATTTTATTCAATAACTAGCACTTTTAGTCTGTCTGGTCTCTCTTTAGTCGTATTTCCTCATGACTGAGGGTCGTGGTCATTATGTGGAATGAAACACACACAACGACTCTCTTGGCAATTTTAATGGAGTGGTTAGCCATTGCCTTCTCCATTTCACACACAGGCTGATAATCATCAACCAGACTGCAGGTCTTCACGATGTTTTCCTTCACCGGAAGCAAGTGGTGGTCGATGAAAACTACCATACACGAATCAGATTAGTATACAAACCTACAAACTCATGTAGCACGGGCAGGATTCGAACCTAGGACCTTTGCAGCCACAGGCGGGCGCCCTACTCGGCCACCACCGCTGTCCGTCTAGTAGTTATACTTAAATTCATTGTAGTGTAGCAGACTTAGTATGAGAGGCACGTTCCAACGATTTGCCAAGCGAAACCGGGTGCGATCGATAGTTGGGGTGGGTCGTGTACTACAAACAAGTTTATTTTTAAAGATCTGTAGGATTTTTTCATATTGAAAATGATTTCTTTATTTTTCTTCTTTTTTCATATTGTTATTTATTATATATGTTTGACGACCTCCGTGGCCTAACGGTTATCACGCCAGACTGCCACACCGGAGGAGGTCCCGGGTTCGATCCCCGGTCAGGTCAAGATGGAAAATGATCTTTTTCAGATTGGCCTGGGTCTTGGATGTTTATCTATATATGTATTTGTCATAAAATATAGTATCGTTGAGTTAGTATCCCATAACACAAGTCTCAAACTTACTTTGGGGCTAGCTCAATCTGTGTGAAATCAAAAAAAAAAAAAAAATTATGCCCATAGACATAGAAAAAAAAAACAAAAAAATCTCTAACTTTATGAGTACCTATACTACAGATTATAACTTTTCAAATAACATTGACCTTCTGTACTGTACTTATGTATGTGTGTACATTAAAGTTTAAATAAAATAAATACCTAAATCAAAACATTAAAAAAAATCAAAAGATTTTTTTTTGTTTTTGATTTTAGTTTATTTATAGATTTATTTTAGGTTAAAATCTTTATAGATAATTAGGTTTTTATTTCAGTAGTGAGAACATTAAGTAATCAATCAATATACTCGTACATAAAATATCTTCCGTTACTGAGTGACTGACAGACAACGCACAGCCAAAACTACTGGGCGTAGGAAGCTGAAATTTGTCATGTAGGTTCCTTAGGGAGTGTAGGGGAGCGCTAAGAGAGGATTTCTCGAAATTCAGGGTCAAGGTAAATCGAACGAAAACCAAAATAAAAACACCATAAAATACACAATATTTATAAAAGAAAGCAGATAAGACAAATGGGAAAATAAAAAGCCTAATTTGTTTCAAAATGATCTGCGGGTCTAAAACGGTCACATTGATGAATCGAAAAAGAAACCTTACTGTACCAATTATAAGGTTCACTTTTAAATATTTAGGCAATGCATCATATCCGTTTTAGACTCGCCGGCGCGCCCCATTCCTTGGGGATGCCTACTGGGGTCGACCATCCGTCATCCTTGTGGAAAAATTGGATTAAATTATGGCTTTTTTGAAATTATAGCCTAGATAAATTCGTTTTCTTCGTTCATTATTGTTAGATATATTAATACGTTTCGTGCGCTGTTGCAGTCGAATGAGCGATTTTCTGACAGCTAAATTAAGAAAAAAAAAACAGTATAAAAATGTCTCAGCGTTTTATGAAAGCCGAGTCGTAATAATGGCTGAACCTATATGGTGCGCTTTTTCTTGTCACCAGAGGCAGAAAAAAAATCACATAACAGTTGACAGTTGCATAAACACAATATTGATACTTTTTAGTTGCTTTTTTACTAAGTTTTATTTTAAAAAAATGTCAAGCCCGTGAATTTTTGCTTTTTGCATGGAACTTTTTCTCTCGCCTTTTACTTAAGCGCCATCTATGAAGTCATCTGGAACTATTATTTTTTTTAATTTGGGTCTCGGAAAATCCCTTATTGGACGCAGCCAAATTGCAGTATTTGCAGGGGTGTTAATTTCATACTTCATAATTCATTTATTTGCAAAACATGAGCATAAATATGATAAAAAAGTGCAGTTAAACCCAGTGTTGGTGTAGCAAAAATAAATTGAATCCTAACTAATATTATAAATGCGAAAGTGAGTTTGTTTGTTACCTCTTCACGCTTTATCTACTGAACCAATCTTCCTGAAATTTCGCATACACGTAGCTCGAAGTACAGAGAAGGACATAAGGTGGTACCTTTCATCCCGGGAAAAAGCACTGTCCCGTGTGATTTTTTTAATTATTTAGTCAAAATGTGGTCTTCAATCAATATATTCGTTTCACAAATAACTACGCTACACTATCCATACATACTTAAAGTGTATTATAATTTGTTCTTCTATAACACAACATGCCTATGATAAAAGCAACACGTCAATAATTATATAGAGAGAGTATTTACGAGAGGAAAGTGGATATGGGCTAGGGATGGGAGCGTATCGATATTTTTTTAACGATTTTATAAATTGAGCAATCCTTAAAAGGTTCAGGATTGGTCAGTCACCAGCACAGAGTTAACGGCCATTGACTTTAGTAATATAAATCGCCAGTTTTGGAGAACGAGAGAAAGGTCTTTACCCAGTACTGGGACATTGATGTTAAAGTATACATTTACGCATTTTTGGGTTGTGCTATGTGTTTCATGATAATTAGCCCACATTAATCCACTGCTAGGTATAGGCATACCTTTTCGCGCCACTTCTTACGGTCCTGTGCCAGTCTCAACCACGCTTTACCGTTATTCAAACAATTTCCCTTGTTTGATATTTCCCCCGCACGCACCAAGCGCTTTTCGTTGCGCACAGCGAAGCAATGAAACTCCCTGCCTGCGTCCCGAGCACATACAACCTGACTCTCTTCAAAACCAGAGTGAATAGGCTGCTTCTGGGTAAGCTCGCTTCATCGTAGACCTCATCTCTGTCCTCGGGCAAGATTGTGTGTGCAATCGCATCGTTAATAATAATAATAATTTTATACATGTCTGACAAGCTGGTGGTTTACCTACTGGTCGCTGTCCCTGTCTTAACCACCATTTCTTCACTGCTTTGGTCCATCGACTGTCATCAGACATCTCTGTTCTAGCCAAGTGAAATTTGTTTACAGACAGACAATTTCCGATAAAATATTTTTATTTTTCAACAAGCTTTTAACTACATTTGAAATTATTCCTTTGGCACAATACCCTAAAAATCAGAACTCTTAAATCTGATTCAGGGGGGAAGATCGTGGAGATCATTACACCCCCCCTTCCTCCTGAAACCATCAAGGTATATATTTTTTTTAATACTCTTAAGCGCGTGACTGTCGAGCTAGTTTATACACATATACAAAACGAGGAGTATATCGATAGCAACACAGGTACATATCGATGGCTTAGAGTGAAAACCTCGGATGTTTCTTTTGCCAAAGAACACACATCCGAGGTTTTCACTCTAAGCCATCGATATACAGGTACAGGGAGAAGTTCTCTTGAGTATAGACCACGCACTCGACCTTATGACCCATCTGAATCAAATGCTGGATCCGCCCTAAAAATCTGTAAGCCCCAGTTTCACTTCCCATCCTCAGGTAATAGGAGACGTCTAACGGCTATAATTACGTAGGAAGTACTTTTTAATGGAAGGTATCCGGTAGCGTAGTGATGGGAGCGAGTCGATAACAAAATATAATTATCGATAGTGAAAGATTCATTAGACGCGCTTCACTTTCAGATGGTTTTTTTTTCATATCATAATAAGGATTATAAATGAGAAAGTGAGATTGTTTTTATGTATATTTATTTGTTTGTTAGCTCTACTCGCTTTATCTACTGAACCAATCTTCCTGAAATATCGCATACATATAGTTAGAAGTACTGAGAAGGACATAGGGTACCTTTCATCCCCGGGAAAAAGCACTGTTCCACTGGGAAGTTCACGCGGTCGAAGCCGTTTCTCCATGTTGGTCTGGGATCGAATAAAAATCATTGAATGTGCCTCTTTACCCGATCAGATTGTAAAAGTCAAACAAGGAAATGGGTTTTAAACTAAGGATTCTTGTCTTAGGCGATGGGCTAGCAACTGTTATTCTTCTTCTTTTGCAGCTTAATTAATCCACAGGACATAAAGCCTCCTCTAATGCACGCCAAGCTTCACGGTCTCGTGCAATCCTTTTCCATAATGGGCCTCCAACTTTGGCGATGTCGTCACTCCAACGGACAGCTGGTTTGCCTTGTTTTCTGCGTCCCATACACGGTCTCCAGTTCAGTATCTTTCGGCCTCATCTTTCGTTCTCCCTACGGCATATGTGACCTGCCAATTTCCACTTCAGAGCAATCTTTCGGCCTCATCTTTCGTTCTCCCTACGGCATATGTGACCTGCCAATTTCCACTTCAGAGCAACTCCACTACAACTGTTACTGTATCTGAATCTCCATTCCACCAACAAGCCCACTATTCAGCTAAGCGTGGCTCGAATCTCATGACTCTTGGCTCTGTCAACCCTGTAAACGATAAAGACGTTATTCTGTATCTGTATAAATTGGTCCAAATAAGATCTACAAATTTTACTTATCTACTGACGACCTCCGTGGCCTAACGTCATCACGCGTGACTGCTACACCAGTCCCGGGTTCGATCCCCAGTTGGGTCAAGGTGGAAAATGATCTTTTTCAGATTGACCTGGGTCTTGGATGTTTATCTAGATATAATAATATGTATTAGTTATAAAATATGTTATAAAATATAGTATCGTTGAGTTAGTATCCCATAACACAAGTCTCGAACTTTGTGGCTAGCTAAAACTGTGTGATTTGTCCGTATATATACATATATTACTAATAGTACCAGACACTAATAATATCAGGGCTAAAAGTAAATAAAACTTGCTTTGAAATTTGCGCCGCGCATCGCAATCGCAATACGGACGCTGCCGCTAGGGTGACTATGAATTATAAAATGGACAGAACAACATGGAGACACTTATTTATCACAGACTAAGACTCACTTAAGCTCGTTAGCTATTGTTCATACCTACACAACTAAATTCATGCTTATCTTTAGGTTAATACCTAAAGTTATCAGCTTTACACTGTCATATACATCTCTCTCTCTCTTCTGAGCTGTCTTATTCTTCTTTTCGAGTCGTAATGGCTAGGTAGGAATATCTAAGCAGTTTCCCGGTTGCATCCTCAGTCAACATACGCGTCAGAGCCCAGGGTCCACTTTACTACTTTTTGATATGAAACGTCTTTAAAATCAGTCCCGTACAAAATCAGGATTTCACAAAATGGGAGGACAGTAACAAAATGGGATATGTCGTCTCACCTTAAACTATAAAAAGAAACTATAAACTAGAAAAAAAATAGAAACAAGGACGAGTTGCGAACGGGACAAGTTGCGAAAGGGACGAGTTGCGAATGGGACAAACTGCGAATGAGAGGAGTTGAGAATGGGACGAGTTGCTATTTGGACGAGTTGCGAAAAGGACAATTTGCGTCACACCCCTACATACTAGCATATATTAGTCTTAGAAATATGAATCTAGTGTCATTTTTAGCTCGTATAGTCAGTTTGGTGTTAAGCCACCCGATTTTTTCTTCTCCACTTCGCACGGTCTTCGGCATCCTTAGTTGTGAGGCCATTGGCACGCATATCCTTCATCAAGCCAGCTCTTCTTGGGTTTCCCTATATATATTAGTAAAGGTTTATAAGAATGAATAGAATACTTAGCACAGGATTCCAGCACTTAATCCTAATTAATATTATAAACGCGAAAGTGAGTTTGTTTGTGTGTTTGTTACCTCTTCACGCTTTATCTACTAAACCAATTTTTCTGAATTTTCGCATACACATAGTTAGAAATACAGAGAAGGACATAGGATACCTTTCATCCTGGGAAAAAGCACGCTCTTCTGGGAAATTCACGCGATCGAAGCCGCGGGCAATAGCTAGTACTATATATTATAATAAATTATTTGATTTTCCCCTTCCGCCAGGACCGGTCGGTGGCTGGCGGCATGGCCAGTAATTTTTTCAGAATAGAATTTTCACATGAAATCAAAATGAAAAGTCCTACTTTTCTCGCAGATATGGACGCCCTACCCACTCAGTAGGACATGTCCCATTTATGTAATCCGATCACAGACATCAGATATGCAAATAAATGGCTCCGCAAAAAGGGTGGATATTGAAAATGGCTGTGTATTATTAAAATACGTCTATTCTGAAGAATATGAAAATGGACACGAGATTGGAAATTTGCTCAATGCAAAGAAAAAATACGCTAACCCAAGGACAATTTAAACTAATTTTGGATAAAATATTGGTAATATACAGGAAAAATATATTTGGGAAAGAGTTTTTGAAAATAATTCTATATGTATTACATATTTGCATGTACTTCAAACTAATTT
Source organism: Ephestia elutella (assembly GCA_018467065.1). NCBI lineage: Eukaryota > Metazoa > Arthropoda > Insecta > Lepidoptera > Pyralidae > Ephestia > Ephestia elutella. The sequence goes on along the minus strand of CM031587.1, from coordinate 7,248,168 downwards.
CTTTGAACGGTTTTTCTTTACGGATTTTTCTCATGAAGAAAACATAACCAGTGGAAAAATGATTGTATTTCCCCTTCGGAGACGTAAAACGTGTACTTTACTGCACTTGTGCTGTAATAAACATGTCAAAATTACGTTCTTGTATATTTATAACGTTACTTAGCTCGCCTTAGAATCTAAAAATAAAGGAAAATTTTCTTACTAATATTACGAGTACCAAGTGTAGCTAGGCTGAAGGTTATTGGGTCTTGGATGTTTATATGTATTTGTTATAAAATATAGTATCGTTGAGTTATATAGTAGCTTTCGCCAGCGGCTTCGCCTGCGTGAATTTCCCACGGGAACAGTGCTTTTTCCCCGAGATGAATGCGAATTTTTCCTAATGCGCACAGCGAAGCATTGGAAACTCCCTGCCTGCGTCTGTGTTCCTGAGCACGTACAACCTGACTCTCTTCAAAACCAGAGTGAATAGGCTGCTTCTGGGTAAGCTCGCTACATCGTAGACCTCATCTCTGTCCTCTGGCAAGATTGTGGTCAAGAGCAAACCCATCCATACTAATATTATAAATGCGAAAGTTTGGATGTGAGTTTGTGAGTTTGTGAGTTTGTGAATTTGTGAGTTTGTGAGGATGTTTGTTACTCAATCACGCAAAATCTACTGGACGGATTTCGATGAAATTTGGTACAGAGGTAGATAATGACCTGGAATAGCACATAGGCTACTTTTTATCCCGGGAAAAAGCACTGTTCCCGTGGGAAATTCACGCGGGCGAAGCCGCGGGCAAAAGCTAGTATTTAATAAAAAAAAAAAAAGATGAAAGGTACCCTATGTTCTTCTCCGTACTTCCAGCTATGTGTATGCGAAATTTCAAAAAGATTGGTTCAGTACATAAAGCGTGAAGAGGTAACAAACAAATAAACAAACAAACAAACTCACTTTCGCATTTATAATATTAGTTAGGATAGTCGGCTAGGCTGAAGTGGAATTGGATGGGTCACGTGGGCCGTATGCATCCCGAAAGATGGGCTCACATACTTACCACCTGGGTCCCAGCTGATGGGCACAGAAAGCAAGGAAGGCCCAAGACAAGATGGTCGGATGAACTTAGGGCATTCAACAGAAAGTGGATAGAAAATACCAGAGGTAGGAACACATGGAAAGAGAATGGGGAGGCCCAGTAGTAGGATATATTATAGCAACAAAAAAAAATCGTTGAGTTAGTATCCCATAACACAAGTCTCGAACTTACTTTGGGGCTAACTCAATCTGTGTGATTTGCCCGTATCTTCTCTCAGCCGAAAGACGTCCACTGCTGGACAAAGGCCTCCCCCAAGTTTTTCCACGTTGACCGGTCCTGCGCTGCCCGCATCCATGCGCGTCCCCGCGACCTTCACCAGGTCGTCGGTCCACCGAGTGGGAGGCCTGCCAACACTACGTTTTTCGGTTCGTGGTCGCCACTCAAGAACTTTTCTGCCCCAACGGCTATCTGTTCTACGAGCTATGTGCCCCGCCCACTGCCACTTAAGTTTGGCGATTCTGCGGGCTATGTCGGTTACTTTAGTTCTCCTACGGATCTCCTCATTTCTGATTCGATCGCGCAGGGAAACTCCGAGCATAGCGCGCTCCATCGCCCTTTGGGTGATCTTGAGCCTTCTTAAGAGGCCCATAGTATGCGACCACGTCTCGATTTGTCCGTATATATTTATTTATTTATCAAGATTGTTGCTTTCACGCTGGTCTGGGAGCGAAGAAAAAACGTAGAATGTGCCAGCTGCTTCTCTTACCGCGCCGATTGTAAAAGTCAATCAAGGGAAAGGGCTGGGGATTTCTCCACTCATAGGCGATGGGCTAGCAACCTGTCATACCTGAATCTCCATTCCATCAGAGAGCCCACTATTCAGCTAAGCGTGGCCTTCGAGTCTTGGCTCTGTCTACCCCATGTTTCTATGTATGTATGATTGTTCCAGGTGTCAGCCTGGGTGACCGAGTTGGTGCTGTCCTCGACCACAACAGAGGAACGGAAGGTTGCATTGGCCTGTATCTTGAGAGTTGCTCTTACGTGTTGGAACATTGGAAACTTCAACGGCGCTATGGAAATCGTGGCTGGTCTCAAGTGAGTAGCTATTTCTAGACCCCTTGTTTGTTTGTGAACTCTTTATTGCACATACACACAAGAAAAATACAGAAGATAGTGAAATAAAAAGAGAGGCGTACAATGGCGGACTTATCCCAAAAAGGGATTTCTTCCAGTCAATCAAGTGACGCACGTGAGTGAAGTTTTTACACGACTGACCAAAAAAGGAGTGTTATGTTTTCCGGGTTCATGTATGTATGTAATTTCTTTATTCCACCATAAGTCCTGAACGGCTTAACACATTTTGATGTGAGAGGTATTTTTAGATTCCTTGCATTTGCCCGAATGACGTGTTTTTATTTTTTAATAATTAGCTTTTTATAAGCTTTTATTTGTAACTACTTAAATAACGGTTTAGTGCTATTTTTAGACTATTTAAATAAAACCAAAGAGCCTATCGCTTTCTCAAAATGTCCGCAGTGCAAAACCTTTTTTAGGGTCACTTTACAACATATGTGTATCATAATGAGCGATTTTTCTGACAGCTAAATTGAAAAAAAAAAACAGTATAAAAAGTCTCAACAGATGGCGTTTTATTGAAAGCCGAGTCGTAATAATGGCTGTACCTATATTGTGCGCTTTTTATTGTCAGCCAGCAGAAAAAAAATCACATAACAGTTTGACAGTTGCACAAATCACAATATTGATACTTTTAAGTTGTTTTTTTATTAGTTTTTTTTTTTTAATGCCAGTACCGTGCATTTTTGCTTTTTGAATGGTCTCGCCTTTTACTAAGCGCCACCTATGAATTCATCTGAAACTATTATTTTTTTTAAATTTGGGTCTCGGAAAATCCCTCATTAAGGAACTATCTATGTGGACGTATTCGTCCACATAGAAGTGAATGTTATAAATTTTTACAAATCTGACACCGAATTTACAGGTGATTTGTAAAACACCACCAACCTTTCTAAGGGTGAAAGTACTCATGAATATGACCATTTTTTGTCTACCGTTGACATCTAAAAAAAACAGCTGTTCCTTGTTGTTAAGGCAATTATTGCATTCCATTTTTTAAATACAGATTTGTATGGGCACGTGCCATTTTCTAGCAACTTGCTTCAAGAATTGCACGTATTTGCGTTGTCAAATTTTTCATGCAAGAATTGAATGATATTTTCTGGCATGTATTGTTTACACCAAGAAAAGTTTTGAATCCAAACTTGCATACCAGTTCAAGAATTTACGTTACGTGTTGTTTAGACTATGCAAGTAAATTATTGCTTCAATTTAATCGTATTCAACAGGCACGAAACTTGTACCGTCTAAATGGCCCTTTGTCATAAAGATAAAAAAATTGTGTATGTGTACTTTTTAAAGTATTTTAAAGACTTTATTATAAACGTTAATAGCATCTTTACATTATAACTCTATGACCGACTTAACTAAGTAAATACTTTTTTTAATGAGTTCGGAAAAAGAGAAGATTACTTTTTTTAAGGATCTTGCGCTTCAAAGGGAATCCCTTATTTACTTTTTATCCATCCGTAGGTAATATAGTTAGTAAACATTTATTTAATTTACTAGCTTTTGCCCTCGGCTTCGCTCGCGTATTTCCAATGGGCAGTGCTTTTTCCCGAGATGAAAGGCACCCTATGTCCTTCTCAGTACTTCTAACTATGTGCATGCGAAATTTTAGTTAGATTAGTTCAGTAGATAAAGCGTGAAGAGGCAAACAAGCATTTATAAACTTTCGCATTTATAATATTCGTTGGAATGGTGTATCTCGTGTAATTTAGGTACTATTGTTAGAAAATTTATATGTCACATATTACATCAATGGTCAAAGAGAATTATAACCCGCCCCTTAAAGTTTCCGGTGCAAAGCTGCCCAAAACGCTGGCCGCGTTGCCGCGTTGAATGGCAATAGCGACCCTTTGCACCAGAAAAGAGCAGGAGCGGGAGTCGCTTGATTTGTCCGATATTCTGCGCCCGAGTTCCCTAAATAGGCGCTTAGCGTCCATGCCCCAACATCCCAAGGTCACGTCGGCTATGGGCACGAAAGAGTAGTGTGGCTCCAAAATTGCGTATTTCATTCGCTTTTTCTCTATTGTTAGTAAGCTTTTTTTCTATTGTTAGTAAATTAAATTATAAATTATTGAATTTAGCTTAGATTCGAAGCGCGCCAGTTTTTAAATTACCAACTGTGAAAACCGCATCAAATTTAATTCAATAAATTTGCGTAATGAGCGTATAATCATTGGGTTATTGTAAATTCGTCCCTCGTTGTTGTTTATATAGTAAATTCGGTACGTAAGGCTTTTCGTACAGACAGCACCAAAAATGAAGCACCCATTATGATAAAATCGAAGAAGGTATATTATTAAATATTGATTTACAACATAGCTTCATAATTTCTCTTACTACTAGTTATGTATATAAAAACAGTCGGATTAATTTAATGCATGCGTAGCATGTGTATGACAATTATTTTTATATAATACAAAAGAACTTTTATACATTTAATCACAGCCAGCCAATTTGTTTGCGATGCAATTTCTGATAATTGACTTAAGTCAATAAATCAGGATAATAAATCATCGTAAGTTCAATAATCATGGTATAAAATAGTTATAATTTTACATACGTATCAAACATACATAAATCAGTTAGTTAATACTAAATTGTGAGTTATAATTTTACTGCTAACTGTACATTTTACAAAAAATAAACTTGAGTGGCAAATTTACCATAAATTGTTTATAATTTTTATTGAAGTACCGAATTTACTATGGAATATTAATTAGGTACCGAATTTACTCTAGGGACGAATTTACAATATAATCATTTAGACCGCATGAAAGGTCGCATTTCTGAACGTATCCTTACAAAACTTGGCAATCGTGTTCCTCATTTATTTAAAAACACTCACCAACTCGAAGAAAGAAGAAGGAACGTCTGAAAGAAGACAGAAGACACAAAGTACGGTCAGCAGGGGTTTCTTTCGGCCTTCAGCTGTTGAGAGACTGTAGGCCGGCGGAAACTACTTGCCGACCGTACTTGCTTTCAACAGGAAAGAAGATTTTGAAGATAGATGCGGCTGAAAACTATGAAGATTTTTTGAATGAAAGCAATATATGTATATCAGTGGCAATTTGAGTTTGATGGCCATCGAGATATTATGTACTAGCTGTTGCCCGCGGCTTCGCCCGCGTGAGTTTCGCTTAGATGAAAAATCTTTTTGTGTTCCAAACTGTAGTAACCTAATCTCCAGTACTCACAATTACAGTACAGCCATTTGGTTATCCCGTGTCCCGCGGGAATATATTAGGTACACGTAGTAACAAACGGTGTTAAAATAAATCAAAAGTGATATTTCATTCTATAAACGATCTTCGTCTGCTCGAGAAAAGTTTCATTCAAATCCGTCCAGTAGTTCTTGCGTGAAACGCGTACATACATACAGACAGACAAGAAATGAAAAAAAATTTTTTGCTTTCTATTATTCTTTTAAGTGTCCCTCTATCCATTTCAGTCAAAACTACTAAATGTACAGATAAAATATTTTTACTGTTTTATTATATGTATAGATATAGATGATGGCAATTACAGTTTATATATCATATATTAAAGTCTCAATGTATCCTTTACATGTTTTGGTGCAATAAAGTATTTTTACACGACTGACCAAAAAAGGAGTGTTATGTTTTCAGGGTTCATGTATGTAAGTATGTATGTTTGTAAGTTTCTTTATTCCACCATAAGTCCTGAACGGCTTAACAGATTTTGATGTGAGAGGTATTGTTAGATTCCTTGCGTTCCTCCGAGTGACATAGGCTAAGTGAGTTGTCAGTCGTGTTTTTTATTTTTAAATAATTAGCTTGTTACTTACTTACTTACATACTAGCTGTCGCCCGCGGCTTCGCCCGCGTGAGTTTCGCTTAGATGAAAAATCTCTCTTGGAGTTTTTCATCAGATGTTCCAGATCTTCAATTGTTATACGTGAGCAGAAAATGCTCATCAGGTTGAACGACTTTTACTAAGGCGCCATTTCCATATATGTTATAGTGTAACTGGTCTCTTGCAGTTCTTCATCAGATGTTCCAGATCTTCAATTTTTATACGTCATCAGAAAATGCTCATCAGGTTGAACGATTTTTGTTAAGGCACCATTTCCATATTTCTTATAGTTTAGCTGTTCTGTTAAGGTTCTTCATCAGGTGTTCCAGTTTTCAAAATAAATTATAGCCTAAATGTTGCCCAGGCTTAATAGCTATACAACAAAAAAAGTTTCATTCAAATCGGTTCAGTACTTTCGGAGATTAGCGTGATCATACATACAGACAGACAGACAAGTAATTCCAAAAAATTTTTTTTGCTTTCTATTATTCTTTTTAAGTGTCCCTCTATCCATTTCAGTCAAAAATACTAAATGTACAGACAAAATATTTTTACTGTTTTATTTATGTATAGATTAACATTTTAAATGCGATATTCTATCTGGTAAGCTTTCATGGCAGAACCGATTTAGATGAAATTTGGTATGGATCTATAATTATATCCACCAGGGGTCTTCAACTATTTGAAGACCCCTGGTCACGTAACCGTACAAATTATTGACCGAGCGAGCGAAGCGAGCGAAGGTTTCTAAATCGAGTTGGGGGCGAAACACATTGTTTGTATGTATGTATGTATGTATGTATGTATGTTTGTACCGCGATAACTGCCGAACCGATGGTCCGATTTTGATGAAATTTGGTAGGCATGTAGGAAATATCAATAGAATTTTCAAGTTCGTTGGGCATCAAAATCGGTTCAGTAGTTTTTGAAATATTAATAAAAACGTCCGCGATTATCTAGCAAACGAAACCATAGCGTGTTCTAACTTTGGATAACGCCATCTAGATTTTATTTAGGAAACTGAATTATGTTAGAAAAGTCGAAATCAGAGTATATCAATAAAAACGCGAGTAATAATCGCGAGGTCTAAGTTCGCGGCGAACTACTAGTTATCAGTCTCAATTCTAGGATACCAAAAAATTTGACAAGAAATGTCAATAATAAGGTCCTTTGTCATACATAGGAGAAAATCCGAATTTATGATAAGTATATTTTGTAAATCCTAACTAATATTATTTCCGCAAAAGACGCGAGACCTCTCCGCGTATTAAAATCAAACCGATATGTCAGGACAAATGGCGGCCGTCCGCCATGCCATTCACGCGAGCAATTTCATGCGGCGCGGCCTCCCCGCGCGATGTCCAAACAATACTGAATTCAAAATGGTCGCTCGCGACTGCCGACGCCGGCCGAGCGGGCGACGACGCTACTAATATGAAACTACCGCACGCGCTAGAATATTACGGCGGCGAACGGACAAAACAACATAGATTTTATTACAAACATCCCCCCGTCCCGGTCTGAGAAGCAGACCGCTAGCTTACTCTACGGGAAGGCGGGCGAGAGAGGTCACAGCTCTCCTCAAAATCGAACCGTCGACCAACACCTCAGCCACACGCGGAGTGCCATCTCCGCCAAGAATCAAACGTAATATGCGAGCTCGTCGCCAAAGCAATGAGGGCAAATTTGCCTCTTTTAACAATACTAAATCACCCTCCCTGGGAGGCTCAGTCCTGTCTGTCCACTTCACTCTTTGCTGCAGCAAATGCAAATATTCAAGCGACCAGCGACGCCAAAAGTCCTGGCTCATTTGCTGCAACATTTGAAAACGCGACAACCGATATACGCGTTCATCCTTCCACGGGTATTCGGGCAGGGCATTCAACGGCCCTCCCACCAAAAAATGACCAGGGGTGAGAGCTTCCAAGTCATTTGGATCTGGAGATAGCGGACAGAGAGGACGAGAGTTGAGGACCGCCTCAACTTTACAAAACACTGTGGCCAGCTCTTCAAAAGTTAGAGCCGTTTCTCCGATAATGCGGCGGAGGTGGGTCTTTGCGGATTTCACAGCCGCTTCAAAAATCCCTCCCCAATGGGGGCAACTTGGGGGACTAAACTTCCAGGTTATTCCCCTTTGGGCAGCAATTTGACTTAAACTAGTACAATTTTTATCAATAAACACAGAAACATCCTTAAGATAATTTACAGTTCCTTTATAGTTTGTGCCATTGTCAGACCTAATAAGGGAAGGTAGACCTCGACGCGAAACAAAGCGATCCAACGCGGCGACGAAGGCCTCCGTAGTCAGAGCCGATACCACCTCCAAATGGACAGCCTTGGTGGCCAAACAAACAAATACACACAAATAGCCCTTCACAATACGGGCATTACGAAAGGGAGAAGCCTTGATCGAAAAGGGGCCGGCAAAATCGGTTCCAACGCCGTCAAACGGCCTCGAAGGTCGGATTCGATCAGCGGGCAAATCACCCATCTGTGGTTGCATCGTCGATGCCTTCAACCTATAACATGCAATACATCGAAACAGGACACTACGGATTGCTCTTCGGGCAGACAAAATCCAAAACTCGCGTTGCAAAATAGCCAACAAAGCATTGCACCCAGCATGGGCGTTACGAATGTGTCGATCAGACACCAAAAGCTGCACCAAGGGTCCGCCCTTGGGCAACAACAGAGGATGGCGAGTCTCATATGGAAGATCCGCCTTCCGGAGCCTGCCTCCAACCCGAAGAAGCCCATCCGAGTCGATGTACGGGTTCAAACGAGCGACCGCGCCCTTCAACTTAGCGCGTCCGTCGCGCAAAATACGAAGCTCTGACTCAAACCGTCCGGTCTGCACGACACGGACCCAATGCAACAATGCGCTCCGGCGCTCTTCTGCACCTGCAATCGGCTCCAACCGCTTTGCCTGTGGGTTTCTACAATTATGTATGAAACGCTTAATCCAACTGGTAACACCCAGAAGCTTATCCAAGCTACTATACCGAGCAAGTAGCCAATCCGGCTCCGACGTCGTCTCAGCGACTACAGCATGTACACGGAGCCCAGTCAAACTCAAAGAAGTAACATCTGTCTGACAGACAGGCCAAGAAGTTTCTGATCCCATCAGCCACTCTGGACCCCACCAGAGCGGGTGTGACACCAATTCTGGTGCCGTACAACCTCGGGAAGCACAGTCCGCTGGGTTAAGCTCTCCCGGCACATGTCTCCATGTTATATCAATTCCAATATTTTGAATTTGGGAAACCCTGTTTCCAACAAAAACCTCCAAGGTATGTGGGGCCGCGCGCAACCATGCAAGCGCGACCTGGCTATCCGACCAGGCGAAGATGTCTCGTATCTCGACCGTGGCCGCCAGTTCACTGGCAACGTGATGCAACAATTTAGAGAGAAGGTGAGCTCCACTCAACTCAAGCTTGGGAATAGTCAGCCTAGTCCTGATGGGGGCGACCTTGCTCTTCCCTAACAAAAGCGAGACATTGACCCGGCCATCGGCGTCAACTGTCCGCATATAGACTGACGCGGCGTAGCCTCGCTCCGACGCGTCACAAAAGCCATGCAGGCTGGCTCGATATTTCCCGGGGGCAATATTCGACGAGGCAAGGCAATCCGATTGACTTCCTTAATCGATGAAAACAACTCGAGCCAATCATCCAATGGAGGACCAAACAGCGGCTCGTCCCACGAGACGCCCAAAGTCCAAAGTCTCTGAAGAAGACACTTCGCAGAGAATATCACTGGACTGATCCAACCGCTTGGATCAAACATACGGGCTATTACGGACAACACCGTTCTCTTAGTCCAGACTTTTGGTATTTCCAAGTCCACTTGGAATGTGAAAATATCGGTTAGCGGCTGGTACTGCATGCCCAGCACCGCTATCCTGTTGGGATCATCCACATCCTCAAACAGGTGAGGGTTCTGTTGGTGATCCTCCGGGATCCCTTCTAGAACTTTAGGCTCATTAGACAACCACTTACGTAGCTCGTAGCCACCTGTCTTCAATATTTCAATCAATTCATCCCGCAGTAGGAGGGCCTCCTCAATACTTTGGGCTCCGGTGCACACGTCATCAACATACAAGTCACGTGACAGCACGGAAGCCCCACGGGGAAAGCGGATCCGTTCCCGCTCTGCCAATTCAAGCAATGATCTGATGGCGATATAGGGACTAGATTTCAAACCATACGTGTTTGTGTTGAGTTCATACACCGTCACAGGATCCTCAGGGCGCTCACGCCAGAGTATCAACTGGAATCGCCTGTCCTCAGGATGTATGACTGTCTGGCGGAACATCATCCGGATGTCCGCACCAAAAACCACTTGATGTCTTCTAAAGTTCAAGATGATGTCAATTATGTCCCCATGCAATTTGGGACCCGAATGCAAACACAGATTCAACGAAACCCCGTTCGAAGTGGGTGCGGACCCATCGAAGACGGTCCTCAATTTGCCTGTTGAGGCCTTCACCACCGCGTGGTGGGGCAAAAAATAATGCTCAGTTGAGCTCCAATCAACTCGAGCCGGAGACATGTGACCCAAATCCTCGTACTCGCGCATAAATTCAATATATTTATCGCGAAGTACGTGGTCACGCTGCATGCGTCGCTCCATGGACAGCAGTCGTTTCTCCGCAAGCGCCCTACTTTGCCCTAGGCTAGGACGAGAGGCAACAAAGGGTAACCTAGTTACAAACCGACCGGAGGGCAACCTCTCCGTGGTCGATCGAAAAAGGGCTTCGCACTCAGCGTGTTCCGGATCCATCCTGGAACTCATAGGTGGCTCCTCCACCTCCCAAAACCTTTGCATGGTCTTGGCCAAGGACGCTGATGCGACGACCGGTGGCTCCTCCACGGTGCTATTATCAAACACAGGGCCCATCAGGGCGAAACCAAAGATAGTAGACACTGCCATCAGTGAAGACGAACCCAGAGCTTTCTGGGTACCCAATAAAATCCAACCCAATACGTCCGAGCCCAGGAGCAAGTCCACTGGGCCGGGATGAAAAACAAAGGGGTCGGCCAAATCCAGACCCGAAACCAAAGACAACACACCCGGCGGTATGTCTGTCGAGGGGTGCCAACCCGCAATGGTATCCATTACCATAGCCGAAGTCGTGATCCTCATTGTGGAGGATTTCAGCGAAGAAAAGGTGACAAGTGTCTGGCCCGTCAGACACTTCACCTGTATGCCACCAACTCCAAGAAGTGGCACAGGCGAGTCTTCCACGACTAAACCTAACTGGCGTGCCACTCGAGTGGTAACCAAACTGCTTTGAGCCCCTGAGTCCAACAGAGCTCTCAAATTAATGGCTTCCCCCCCACGACCCCATACGCGGACCACCGCGGTAGGGAGCAGAACCGTCCGCGGCTCTGTCCCAGCAAGGGAGCAAGCTAGTTACGGGCTCCCCACTCTCTCCAAACCAGGGGGGCGCCACTGACCCGGGTAATATGGCGGGCGAGTGCACATCCCCATCTGAGGGGGGGCATAACCCGCGGCCCGGCCATACATATGGTACGGCGGGTGGTACTCCAGCCGTGGGTACTCGTGCAGCGGCGGAGAAAACCGCTGCGGCTGCATGTGTTGGGTATTGGCAACCCGCGTGGAGGGGGGTGTCCCCACTCTCACGTCCGGTCTAGGGCCCCCGCCCATGGGGGCCCTATCCGGGGCCTGGCCAGCTACATACTGGCCATGACCTTGGGGCGCGTGGTCCCGGTCCGCCAAGACCCGCGCAGGTACGCGACCCCCCTCCCGAGGGGGGGTGCGACGAGCGAAGCCGCGTCCTCCGTCCGATGGTGGAGGGCTTCGCGCAGGAGCGCCCCCGCCCATAGGGGACCCCTGCCTCAAGAACCGGGGGCCATCCCCGTTCCGGTTCATGCAGAGCATCACGTGGTGCAGCCCACGGCATGCACTGCATGGTATGGCTCTGGGACAGTCACGTGCATAGTGACTGCCCAAACAGTAAAAGCAAAGTTCATGCCGCCTTGCCATGCGGCGCCGATCTTGTACTGGCAGTCTCTGCCAGTCCCTGCATTGCAGCAGGCTGTGGCCCATCCGGCCACATTGCAGGCAGTCCGCGTCCCCCGCGACTGCTGCCGTGTGTGCAACCCGCACACCAGCTCCACGCGGTGGCGGTTGCCGTCCCTGTTGGGGCTTCCCTCGCCATGAGGGTTCCAAAGGCCTACGTTCAGGCGCTCTGGATGGCGCTGAGTCCGTCATGGTATTCTCAGCGGCCCGTGCCTCAAACTCCAAAAACTTCACCAAGTCAGTGAATGTTGGTAGGGTGGTGCTATCCCGCTCCGCATTTTCGCGCTCAAACCGCGAGCGGATGTCATTGGGCAATTTGCCCAATACAATGTGCACCAGCAAAAAGGACCATTGGTCCACCGGCAGCCCCAGTGTGCGGAGCGCGTTACAGGCCACTGTAACGGGCGTGAGCAACTGCAGGCGCAACTGTGCCCTGTTGGCCACCTTGGGCAGGGCCATCAACTGTGCGGCGTGCGCATCCGCTAACAAACGTAAGTTTTGGTAGCGGGAGTTCAATAACTCCCAAGCCGTATCGTACTGGTCGTCCTCCACCCGGAGGTGCTGGATGAGCGACCGCGCTTCATCCTCAAGAGTGGAGAGGAGGTAGGCCATCTTCTGGGCCTTCGACAAATCCTGTCGTGCTACGACCAGGGACTCAAACATATTTTTATATGCCACCCACTCCTCCATCCTACCCCCAAAGTGGGACAGCTGAAGGGTGGGGAGCCGACCAGTAACCGCTGGTCCTTCCTGTCTAACAGGGGTGCGAGGGGCTGGTCCGCCAGCCTGTCTCGCCCTTATTGCGGTCGCCGCCTCCGCGATATCATCGTGCAGACTCAGGATCTGGTCCATGTCCGCCATGTGACCTGCGTAGACCTCCGGGGCAAGTTCGGCTTCGGTAAGCACCACCATGGCCGCTTCCGCGCTAATCAATCGTGAGTGGAGGTGATCCGCTCTTAGCAGTATGGCGCCCTCCCTGTCCTTCCGGGACAGGAGTCCTCCGGCCGTCACAAACCATCTCAATTCGTTGGCGAGTGTCGCCCTAGCATTGGAGACCTTCGCCATCGCGTCAAGTCACAAACAAAAAATAACAAAAGGTAAATAAAAAACAACAAAATCAAGCAACTACACGAAGAACCGCGGTAGGTATGAGAATGGCACAAACCCGGAACGCACGGTACAAACCGCAAACAAATACAAAAAAGGTTACAAATATTCTTATACAAACAAACTAAGAAAAATCTAATAATTTTTACAAACAATTAATTATTTTTTACAAACGAACAAATAGAGGGTAGATAAACTACGCTCTGCTACCAGAAAATGTGCAGAACAACTACGCTCTGCTACCAGAAAATGTGCAGAACAACTACGCTCTGCTGCCAGAAAATGTGCGCAGAGAATCCGGACAAACGAAGCGGCGGGAAGAATTCTGTACCGGAACTTCACCGGGAAAAAACCACCGGTAAAAATAAGTATCGGGAAAAAATCTCCACGCGACACCACGCTTGTCCGACTAGAATCTAACCTAACCTATACGCAGTCTGCTACCACTGTAGTTTACAACGGGAACTACAGAACCCGGTATATTAAACCTAACTTAATATCTACAACCACCCACAAACCCAAGGGTCACTTACCAAACTTAATCTTCTGCTCTTCGGATCCAATCTTGAGTGTCTTCGGAAGAGGAGGGGGTTGTTCCCTAAATCACCCAACCTACCCCATGAGATCTCAATCCCCAGGAAAAATACCTGATCCGTCTAGCAGTTCCACTCGGCAACAGATTTCGGCGTCCCCAGGCAGCCACGTTTCGCATCTCACAAGAAACAGTCAAAGTAAAAGGTTTCACAAACACAAACGTTCAATAGTTATTTAACAAACAGGAAATTCACAAATATAACTCAAACTAATTAACAATCAAAGGACGCGGGACCTCTCGCGTATTAAAAATCAAACCGATATGTCAGGACAAATGGCGGCCGTCCGCCATGCCATTCACGCGAGCAATTTCATGCGGCGCGGCCTCCCCGCGCGATGTCCAAACAATACTGAATTCAAAATGGTCGCTCGCGACTGCCGACGCCGGCCGAGCGGGCGACGACGCTACTAATATGAAACTACCGCACGCGCTAGAATATTACGGCGGCGAACGGACAAAACAACATAGATTTTATTACAAACATCCCCCCGTCCCGGTCTGAGAAGCAGACCGCTAGCTTACTCTACGGGAAGGCGGGCGAGAGAGGTCACAGCTCTCCTCAAAATCGAACCGTCGACCAACACCTCAGCCACACGCGGAGTGCCATCTCCGCCAAGAATCAAACGTAATATGCGAGCTCGTCGCCAAAGCAATGAGGGCAAATTTGCCTCTTTTAACAATACTAAATCACCCTCCCTGGGAGGCTCAGTCCTGTCTGTCCACTTCACTCTTTGCTGCAGCAAATGCAAATATTCAAGCGACCAGCGACGCCAAAAGTCCTGGCTCATTTGCTGCAACATTTGAAAACGCGACAACCGATATACGCGTTCATCCTTCCACGGGTATTCGGGCAGGGCATTCAACGGCCCTCCCACCAAAAAATGACCAGGGGTGAGAGCTTCCAAGTCATTTGGATCTGGAGATAGCGGACAGAGAGGACGAGAGTTGAGGACCGCCTCAACTTTACAAAACACTGTGGCCAGCTCTTCAAAAGTTAGAGCCGTTTCTCCGATAATGCGGCGGAGGTGGGTCTTTGCGGATTTCACAGCCGCTTCAAAAATCCCTCCCCAATGGGGGCAACTTGGGGGACTAAACTTCCAGGTTATTCCCCTTTGGGCAGCAATTTGACTTAAACTAGTACAATTTTTATCAATAAACACAGAAACATCCTTAAGATAATTTACAGTTCCTTTATAGTTTGTGCCATTGTCAGACCTAATAAGGGAAGGTAGACCTCGACGCGAAACAAAGCGATCCAACGCGGCGACGAAGGCCTCCGTAGTCAGAGCCGATACCACCTCCAAATGGACAGCCTTGGTGGCCAAACAAACGGCCGCCATTTGTCCTGACATATCGGTTTGATTTTTAATACGCGAGAGGTCCCGCGTCCTTTGATTGTTAATTAGTTTGAGTTATATTTGTGAATTTCCTGTTTGTTAAATAACTATTGAACGTTTGTGTTTGTGAAACCTTTTACTTTGACTGTTTCTTGTGAGATGCGAAACGTGGCTGCCTGGGGACGCCGAAATCTGTTGCCGAGTGGAACTGCTAGACGGATCAGGTATTTTTCCTGGGGATTGAGATCTCATGGGGTAGGTTGGGTGATTTAGGGAACAACCCCCTCCTCTTCCGAAGACACTCAAGATTGGATCCGAAGAGCAGAAGATTAAGTTTGGTAAGTGACCCTTGGGTTTGTGGGTGGTTGTAGATATTAAGTTAGGTTTAATATACCGGGTTCTGTAGTTCCCGTTGTAAACTACAGTGGTAGCAGACTGCGTATAGGTTAGGTTAGATTCTAGTCGGACAAGCGTGGTGTCGCGTGGAGATTTTTTCCCGGTACTTATTTTTACCGGTGGTTTTTTCCCGGTGAAGTTCCGGTACAGAATTCTTCCCGCCGCTTCGTTTGTCCGGATTCTCTGCGCACATTTTCTGGCAGCAGAGCGTAGTTGTTCTGCACAACTTGGAATGTAAAAATATCGGTTAGCGGCTGGTACTGCATGCCCAGCACCGCTATCCTGTTGGGATCATCCACATCCTCAAACAGGTGAGGGTTCTGTTGGTGATCCTCCGGGATCCCTTCTAGAACTTTAGGCTCATTAGACAACCACTTACGTAGCTCGTAGCCACCTGTCTTCAATATTTCAATCAATTCATCCCGCAGTAGGAGGGCCTCCTCAATACTTTGGGCTCCGGTGCACACGTCATCAACATACAAGTCACGTGACAGCACGGAAGCCCCACGGGGAAAGCGGATCCGTTCCCGCTCTGCCAATTCAAGCAATGATCTGATGGCGATATAGGGACTAGATTTCAAACCATACGTGTTTGTGTTGAGTTCATACACCGTCACAGGATCCTCAGGGCGCTCACGCCAGAGTATCAACTGGAATCGCCTGTCCTCAGGATGTATGACTGTCTGGCGGAACATCATCCGGATGTCCGCACCAAAAACCACTTGATGTCTTCTAAAGTTCAAGATGATGTCAATTATGTCCCTATGCAATTTGGGACCCGAATGCAAACACAGATTCAACGAAACTCCGTTCGAAGTGGGTGCGGACCCATCAAAGACGGTCCTCAATTTGCCTGTTGAGGCCTTCACCACCGCGTGGTGGGGCAAAAAATAATGCTCAGTTGAGCTCCAATCAACTCGAGCCGGAGACATGTGACCCAAATCCTCGTACTCGCGCATAAATTCAATATATTTATCGCGAAGTACGTGGTCACGCTGCATACGTCGCTCCATGGACAGCAGTCGTTTCTCCGCAAGCGCCCTACTTTGCCCTAGGCTAGGACGTGTAGCAACAAATGGTAATCTAGTTACAAACCGACCGGAGGGCAACCTCTCCGTGGTTGATCGAAAGAAGGCTTCGCACTCAGCGTGTTCCGGATCCATCCTGGAACTCATAGGTGGCTCCTCCACCTCCCAAAACCTTTGCATGGTCTTGGCCAAGGACGCTGATGCGACGACCGGTGGCTCCTCCACGGTGCTATTATCAAACACAGAGCCCATCAGGGCGAAACCAAAGATAGTAGACACTGCCATCAGTGAAGACGAACCCAGAGCTTTCTGGGTACCCAACAAAATCCAACCCAATACGTCCGAGCCCAGGAGCAAGTCCACTGGGCCGGGATGAAAAACAAAGGGGTCGGCCAAATCCAGACCCGAAACCAAAGACAACACACCCGGCGGTATGTCTGTCGAGGGGTGCCAACCCGCAATGGTATCCATTACCATAGCCGAAGTCGTGATCCTCATTGTGGAGGACTTCAGCGAAGAAAAGGTGACAAGTGTCTGGCCCGTCAGACACTTCACTTGTATGCCACCAACTCCAAGAAGTGGCACAGGCGAGTCTTCCACGACTAAACCTAACTGGTGTGCCACTCGAGTGGTAACCAAACTGCTTTGAGCCCCTGAGTCCAACAGAGCTCTCAAATTAATGGCTTCTCCCCCACGACCCCATACGCGGACCACCGCGGTAGGGAGCAGAACCGTCCGCGGCTCTGTCCCAGCAAGGGAGCAAGCTAGTTACGGGCTCCCCACTCTCTCCAAACCAGGGGGGCGCCACTGACCCGGATAGTATGGCGGGCGAGTGCACATCCCTACCTGAGGGGGGGCATAACCCGCGGCCCGGCCATACATATGGTACGGCGGGTGGTACTCCAGCCGTGGGTACTCGTGCAGCGGCGGAGAAAACCGCTGCGGCTGCATGTGTTGGGTATTGGTAACCCGCGTGGAGGGGGGTGTCCCCACTCTCACGTCCGATCTAGGGCCCCCGCCCATGGGGGCCCTATCCGGGGCCTGGCCAGCCACATACTGGCCACGACCTTGGGGCGCGTGGTCCCGGTCCGCCAGGACCCGCGCCGGTACGCGACCCCCCTCCCGAGGGGGGGTGCGACGAGCGAAGCCGCGTCCTCCGTCCGATGGTGGAGGGCTTCGCGCAGGAGCGCCCCCGCCCATAGGGGACCCCTGCCTCAACATCCGGGTGCCATCCCCGTTCCGGTTCATGCAGAGCATCGCGTGGTGCCGCCCACGGCATGCACTGCATGGTATGGCACTGGGACAGTCACGTGCATAGTGACTGCCCAAACAATAAAAGCAAAGTTCATGCCGCTTTGCCATGCGGCGCCTATCTTGTACTGGCAGTCTCTGCCAGTCCCTGCATTGCAGCAGGCTGTGGCCCATCCGGCCACATTGCAGGCAGTCCGCGTCCCCCGCGACTGCTGCCGTGTGTGCAACCCGCACACCAGCTCCACGCGGTGGCGGTTGCCGTCCCTGTTGGGGCTTACCTCTCCATGAGGGTTCCAAGGGCCTACGTTCAGGCGCTCTGGATGGCGCTGAGTCCGTCATGGTATTCTCAGCGGCCCGTGCCTCAAACTCCAAAAACTTCACCAAGTCAGTGAATGTTGGTAGGGTGGTGCTATCCCGCTCCGCATTTTCGCGCTCAAACCGCGAGCGGATGTCATTGGGCAATTTGCCCAATACAATGTGCACCAGCAAAAAAGACCATTGGTCCACCGGCAGCCCCAGTGTGCGGAGCGCGTTACAGGCCACTGTAACGGGCGTGAGCAACTGCAGGCGCAACTGTGCCCTGTTGGCCACCTTGGGCAGGGCCATCAACTGTGCGGCGTGCGCATCCGCTAACAAACGTAAGTTTTGGTAGCGGGAGTTCAATAACTCCCAAGCCGTATCGTACTGGTCGTCCTCCACCCGGAGGTGCTGGATGAGCGACCGCGCTTCATCCTCAAGAGTGGAGAGGAGGTAGGCCATCTTCTGGGCCTTCGACAAATCCTGTCGTGCTACGACCAGGGACTCAAACATATTTTTATATGCTACCCACTCCTCCATCCTACCCCCAAAGTGGGACAGCTGAAGGGTGGGGAGCCGACCAGTAACCGCTGGTCCTTCCTGTCTAACAGGTGTGCGAGGGGCTGGTCCGCCAGCCTGTCTCGCCCTTATTGCGGTCGCCGCCTCCGCGATATCATCGTGCAGACTCAGGATCTGGTCCATGTCCGCCATGTGACCTGCGTAGACCTCCGGGGCAAGTTCGGCTTCGGTAAGCACCACCATGGCCGCTTCCGCGCTAATCAATCGTGAGTGGAGGTGATCCGCTCTTAGCAGTATGGCGCCCTCCCTGTCCTTCCGGGACAGGAGTCCTCCGGCCGTCACAAACCATCTCAATTCGTTGGCGAGTGTCGCCCTAGCATTGGAGACCTTCGCCATCGCGTCAAGTCACAAACAAAAAATAACAAAAGGTAAATAAAAAACAACAAAATCAAACAACTACACGAAGAACCGCGGTAGGTATGAGAATGGCACAAACCCGGAACGCACGGTACAAACCGCAAACAAATACAAAAAAGGTTACAAATATTCTTATACAAACTAAGAAAAATCTAATAATTTTTACAAACAATTAATTATTTTTTACAAACGAACAAATAGAGGGTAGATAAACTACGCTCTGCTACCAGAAAATGTGCGCAGAGATTCCGGGCAGACGAAAGGGCGGGAGGGTTCGGTACCGAAAAATTTACCGGGTAAAAAAAATACCGGTAAAAAACCTCGACCCGACACTACGTCTGTCCGACTAACCTAACCTAACCTATACGCAGTCTGCTACCACTGTAGTTTACAACGGGAACTACAGAACCCTGTATATTAAACCTAATACTTAATAGCTACAACCACCCACAAACCCAAGGGTCACTTACCAAACTTAATCTTCTGCTCTTCGGATCCAATCTTGAGTCTCTTCGGAAAGGGGGAATGCGGTCCCTAAACACCAAACCTACCCCGAGATCTCAATTCCCCAGAACAAATAAATAGATTTCTTCCCGAAGTTGGCTCGGCAACAGATGTCGGCGTCCCCAGGCAGCCACGTTTCGCATCTCACAAGAAACAGTCAAAGTAAAAGGTTTCACAAACACAAACGTTCAATAGTTATTCAACAAACAGGAAATTCACAAATATAACTCAAACTAGTTAACAAGCAAAAGACGCGAGACCTCTCCGCGTATTAAAATCAAACCGATATGTCAGGACAAATGGCGGCCGTCCGCCATGCCATTCACGCGAGCAATTTCATGCGGCGCGGCCTCCCCGCGCGATGTCCAAACAATACTGAATTCAAAATGGTCGCTCGCGACTGCCGACGCCGGCCGAGCGGGCGACGACGCTACTAATATGAAACTACCGCACGCGCTAGAATATTACGGCGGCGAACGGACAAAACAACATAGATTTTATTACAAACAAAATGCGAAAGTGAGTTTGTTTGTTTGTTACCTTTTCACGCTTTATTTCAGTAGATAATTTCAGGAAGATTGGTTCAGTAACCAATCTTCCTGAAATTTCGCATAGGTACACTGGAAGTACGGAGAAGGACATAGGGTACCTTTTATCCCGGGAAAAAGCACTGTTCCCGTGGGAAATTACGCGAGCGAAGCCGCGGGCAAAAGCTAGTTTTATCTAAATACCCCTACTATATACAGGAAGGACCTAACAGGGTTATTTGTATTAAACGCAAAACCTTCCTAGGGGTGAAAGTACTCATAAATATGAAAATATTTTTGTATGGGACCGACTCTGAAATCTCAAACAAAAAACAGCTGTTCCATACATTTTGGGCGAGTAGGTATTGCAATTGTATGGAACAGCTGTTTTTTTTTTTGAGATTTCAGAATTGGCCCCATACAAAAAGATGTTCATATTTATGAGTACTTTCACCCCTAGGAAGGTTTTGCGTTTAATACAAATAACCCTATATACAGGATATATAGTAGGGGTTTCAAAATCACCCTGTACAACGAATTCGCACACTCAGAGCGACCCATGTCAGGCGATCTGTCATAATTTGTACGTTTATTGATATATACCGAGTTTCTCTTATGTGGACAGTAAATATATGTTACACCAGCTTTATCCGCGACTTCGTTCGCGTGAAAACAAATTTTTAGACTTTTAGATCACAAGTTCTCTATCCTAGAGATGTAAAAGGTGTTTCATTAGCTTTTTCCGCGACTTACTTGCGTGGAATTCGTTTTTTTACTTTTAGATCACAAATCCCATATCCCAGAGATGCAAAAAGGATTTTTGCACGAAAAGTCTACAAATCCCCTGAGTAGGGGACCATTTTAAAGGATTTATGTAATAAGCTGGGAATATTTGCCTTAAGCTATAGAGGCTTATTTTTATACGAAACCCTTTAAAAGATCATACCTAATCTTCATAATCTGAAACACAAGTTCATTCCAAAAAAACATCAAAAAACTATGCAGATTTTATTTCAAACTCCGCTTAATCAACGCTCGAAAATCCGCTTTAATCCGGTTGAAACCGGTTCATACCGGCCTAAACCGGTGGCGCGAGTTAGCGAATAAAATATTTATTCAAATAAGCGGACAGACGGTTGTTTGCAGAATATTTGATGGGCAATGATATTCATATTTTGGACTAGCTGTTGCCTGCAGCTACACCTACGGAATATTATGTTTTTCATACTAACTTTCACCCCCATTTCACACCTTTACAGGTTGATTTTTGGAAAATAAAGTAGCCTATGTTTGACCTCGGGTCATCAACTATATTCATACCAAATTTCAACAAAATCGGCCTAGCGGTTTAGCCCTGAAAGCTAACAAACAGAATTTCGCATTTATGATATTAGATATTATGGATTCCGTACCTGAAATTAAATAAATGTTATTTTTTATAAATTTTTGCCATTTTCGGAGCAAAATGGCTGCTCAGACGTACGGATGGAAATAAACAGATTAATCGCATATAAGGGTTCCGTTTTTACATTTTAAGATTCGGAACCCTCCCTAAAACTGGGACCCACAGGGGACTTAGACAAGTTTTAATTCAACTTGTCCAAGTCCCCTGTGGGCCCCAATTATTTTTTCCAATAATTTTTAATTCCCTGTCTTGAATTATCAATATCAATACCTACCTATAATAAAACTGTAATAAGACACAGTTTAATAAGATGAAACCAGAGTCTTGAAGAACCAGTCGCTCATTATTCTCAAGAAATAACCTAACCTATAAATGATAGACGCGGCTAAGGAATTTTTAATGAATTAGGAAACTAAGTTTCCGTGGCTTCCTCCCTTTCGTTGTGGGAGGATGAGATAAATTAAAAATGGCACAGATGTAGAACATCGTGAAGTTGTAAATTAAATATAACACAGGTATGGCTTATCAAAATAAATATCTTCTGTACAAACAAATAACTAGCTAATTATTAAAAAATAAAAAAACACGACTGACAACTCACATAGCCTATGACACTCGGAGGAATGCAAGGAATCTAAACATCTAAATCTCACATCAAAATCTGTTAAGCCGTTCAGGACTTTTTTGATCAGTCGTGTAATTAATGGACATCACTCTAGTCTAAAACTTCACATTTGCCTTATGTAATCCGGGACACAAATAAAATACCTATACTACTAGCTTGAATTTCCCACGGGAACAGTTCTTTTTCCCGGGATGAAAGGTACCATATGTCCTTCTCAGTACTTCTATATGTCGGAGCGATTACATTAGTAAAATTAACTGTGGTTTACTTTGTTAGTTGATCAATGGTTTAAAACAGTTTTCAAGACGGTATGCGTCGGAAATGTGTCAAAGTGACACTGTCACTTGTGTCACCCCCTCTTTGTAATAAAACCAACGTGCGATCGTTATGACATTGTAGCGGAGCAGTCTGATTTGTGGCGCGGTGCGGTGCGGACGTGTCGTCCGGTTGTGTTGAATTCTCTGTAGATATGTAGTCAGTGTCAGAATAGTGTTATTATCGTGTTACTTAGTGCGTTAACGATGTGACTATGTGTGATGGTGCTATCAGCGCGATATTTGAGATCTTAGTTAGCACGGAACACCATTCAGTAGAACGGTCACGGTTCCTTGCCGTGGGTAGGTTAGGGTTGGACCCTAGCCGTGACACGTGGACCAAATGAGAGGTTAGTGCTAGATGATTTCTTAATCCGTTAATATCCGATGAATCCCTGGATGCTTTGGGCTGTAACTTGAGATAGGAGTTGTTTACCCTGTCTATTAAGAACTGTGCATATTATTTTGGAAATACCCTCATCCTGACAGTTAATATTCGAACTGAGTTTAGTACCCACATGTGTTTTCACGTGAACCTATTGTTAAAGTACCTGTACTGTTGTATTTACCGCTCTGGTCATCCATTTCTGAGCTCGGCCCCCTGAACCCATGATTATTCTGATGTTGATGTTGTAGATGAAGCGTGAAGAGGTAACAAACAAACAAACAAATAAACTCACTTATGATATTAGTTAGGCAATCTTAAGGCTACCAATCTTACGCACATCCAAAACTACTGGGCGTAGGAAGCTGAAATTTGTCATGTAGGTTCCTTAGGGAGTGTAGGGGAGCACTAAGAGAGGATTTCCCGATTTTCCCACGGGAACAGAGTCCCGGGTCCATGCTAGTTTAAGTACAAAATACTCAAGCAAACAATACAGGTAAAACACAAGGAAACAGTTTTTAATTTAGCTACTAACAAAAGAGCGCGCTCTTTCTATCAGAGATAATTAGAATTATTCAAAGTAGCGAATTAAAAAGTAGAGGAATAAGGGTCAGTTTCCACCGGAGTATCAAAGACGGAAAATGTCAAAGTCAGACAATGTCCAGCTTGGAAAACGTTTTCATGAAAAAAATGGAAAGAGTAAAAATTAAAAAATATTTTTTATTTTATTATTCTTTTTGACAATAATAAAAATTAAATGTTGTCAATTCGTCCATCCTAACAGCCAAAACGTAGAGACACTAGTACTTTTGTAATTAGTATACCTATCATATCCTACGTTTTATTAACAAACCAATTATTTAAAAATAAATAACGCGACTTACAACTTACATAGCCTATGTCATTCGGGCCAATGCAAGGAATCTAAAAATACCTCTAACATCAAAATGTGTTAAGCCGTTCAGGACTTATGGTGGAATAAAGAAACTTATATACATACATACTTATATACATAAACCCTGAAAACATAACACTACTTTTTTGGTCAGTCGTGTAATAAAATGATTTAGCCAAATGATTGATTGAACATCATTATTTTGATTAAAACTAACGCGAGTAATAATCATAATGATTTTTACACAAGACGCTTTTTAAACAAGACGCGGGAGTATTCGTATAAATAATTATGATTGAACATTCTCACTTTACATTTCCTCTCCTCTTTGGTCTGGTGGAGAGTGACCCTTATGGCCTTTCATTAAATATTCCTTCCTCGTTCTGCTAACTGGAGAATTATCTGGTTTAAAACGGTTTTTATTGAGCTTTGATCCCATTAATATTATGAATGCGAAAGTTTAAACGTGTGCTGTTTACTCAATCACGCAAAATCTACTAGACGGATTTCGATGAAATTTTGTACACAGGAAGAATATAACATGGACAAACATGGGGTAGTTCACAGGATACTTCTTAGTCTAGAATTTAAATTAAAAAAAACAGTGAAAATGACAGTTTATTTATGTTAGAAGTTTAGTTTTAAAATATTGTACCTAAGGAGTCAAAATCAAAATCAAAAATTTTTTATTGAAACTTGCCCTTCAAAGAAGGCTTATTCACGTCAAAAACTAATTATTTAATCATAGTATATTATGTCTCAAAGCTACAAACTACTGGCATTTCGGAACGACCACTGCTGAGAAGAAATGCCGAATAACTCATGAAACAGTCTTGGTCGCCTAACATGCCAGAGGGGCTATTTATTATCTTTAAACAAGTCTCAAATTACCTCGCTAAAGTCATATTTTTGCTGGGTTAATACGCTACGACATTTACAAATCAGTAAAGTCATTTAAAACTCATTATCCTACTGCCTACTAATATTGTAAATGCGAAAGTTTCGATATGAGTTTGTGAGGATGTTTGTTACTCAATCACGCAATCTACTGGACGGATTTCGATGAAATTTGGTACACTTGTAGAAAAATACCGGGAATAGCACATAAAGTACTTTTTATCCTGAAATTCCCACGGGAGCGAAGGTCGGGGCGCAGCTAGTAGAATATATAGATAAACTTTAACATTGATTAAATCGTTTGGTTCATAGAGCTAGATTTTTTTTAAATTTTTCTTGAGACACATACAGCTGAGGAAGCGGGTTGTCAGATATGGTATTTGCCTATGTTGGTGAAGGACAGGTAATATCTTCAGTGAAGCTCATTTTTGTCAAGTTTGGTTTATATGTGATTATTAAAGAATGAATCAGTCTGTGTGTTTTTTCTATGTCTATGGTTTGGCTGAACGATGGAGGCATAAAATTAAAAAATATTAATTAAAAACCGTTTTTCTATTTTTAAACTGAGAACCCTTGTCTCTAATTTACATAACAAAAACGAGCGAAGATTAATATTTACACAATCAAATTAATTTATTCAGCGACATCATTTCCGTGAAACGGGACATTTGTTGATTTCAAACATAATCTCATCTATATATATATATATATAACTCAAAGGTGACTGACTTACTGACTGACTAACTGACTGACATAGTGATCTATCAACGTACAGCCCAAACCACTGGGCGGATCGGGCTGAAATTTGGCATTCAGGTAGATGTTATGACGTAGGCATCCGCTAAGAAAGGATTTTAGCGAGCGAAGCCGCGGGCAAAAGCTAGTTTAAGTAATAAAGGCCCAAAATCAAAATAAAAAATAGTTTAACTTGGCCTTCAAAGAAAGCTCTTTTTCACGTTAAAAAGTAATTATTTAATCATAGTATATTATGTCTCAAAGCTACAAACTAAAGCATTTCGGAACGACCACTGCTGAGAAGAAATGCCGAAAGAAACTCATGAAACAGTCTTGTTCGCCTAACATGCCAGAGAGGCCATTTATTGTCTTTATAGATACACTAGATTGTGTACAGTCAAAAATAAAATAAAATATACGGCGTATTCACGTTGTCTCGTAAAACCAAAGTGGCGCAGGTGGTAAAGACCTTGCCTCTGAACCAGGGGGTCCCGGGTTCGATCCCCGGTCAGGTCAAGATGGAAAATGATCTTTTTCAGATTGACCTGCGTCTTTAATGTTTATCTATATATGTATTTGTTATAAAATATAGTATCGTTGAGTTAGGCCCATAACACAAGTCTACGCAACTTACTTTGGGGCTAGCTCAATCTGTGTGATTTGTCCATAAAAAAAAATGTATTTATTTAAAAAAAATTGGTTCTACTTTTAAATCGTCGTATACTAGATAACCTTGTTACATCCATTCTCTGAGCGTAGAACGTAAATTTCGATTGATAACCTCCGTGGCTCAACCGTCATCACGCCGGCCTGCCACACCGGAGGCCCCAGGTTCTATCCCCGGTCGGGTCAAGATGGAAAATGATCTGATGGGAATGATCCAAGTTGACCTGGATCTTGGATTATCTATATATGTATTTGTTATAAAATATAGTATCGTTGATTTAGTATCCCATAACACAAGTCTCGAACTCACTTTGGGGCTAATTCAATCTGTGTGATTTGTCCGTATATTTTATTTATTTATGTGGTCCCTATAAACAAAACATAACATTCCTTTTCAGTGCTGTCGGGTAAGAAATCTCAAGGATGTAATAAAGATTCAGATATGATTTATAGTTTTAATAAAAGGGCTTGGACAACCGACGACCGATACACATATTTGTACCATTACGTAATATTGACGCATCGTCCCGATTATGATATAAATGGTGGTTGCCCACGGCTCCCTCCGCGGCAAAATGAGCAACCTTTTGTCTATGAGTGTGAGTTTTATATAGGACCGACTCTAATATCTAAAAAAACAGCTGTTTCATTATTTTACCATGCAGCTCAAAACTACGGAACAGCTGTTTTTAGGGTTCCGTACTCAAAAGGCAAAAACGGTACTCTTATAAGATCACTTTGTTTTGAGACATCAGAGTCAATCCAATTCATAAGAGTTGTTCATATTATTTTTTTATGTCTAAGGAAGAACGATATCGCGCCTTTTTTTTTGGCGACTTTTGTAATCATTTTTTTTCGTGGTTCGGTGAATTTTCAGACTTTGATATCGGAAAAATCTTTATTTTACACAAATGTCCGCGGTTTTTGAATTTTTTCTCCTGGGTCCGTAATTTCGCTGATGGCAACCCTAACATTACCTTAACCACTACTCAATTTAATATTGCACCTCAAGATTTGCCTCGTAACTAAGTTCTTGAGACTTGAAATGACATACTAACTCTGAAATCGATTTCCATAACTTTGCTCAAGTTGCCCTGAGGTTATGGTCGCTCTATAGTAATAGTTGTTAGCTGACACAATGATAATTTGAATAGAACTAGCTGATCTTCTGAAATCTGACATTTCAGCATATAAAATTCAATGTGTATTCGTCCACATAGATAGTTACTAGTGTAAGACATATGTTGTAAAAGTGACGTCTTTGGAGAAAATGTCCAGCAGTGGAGTTTATTGCACCTTCTTCTCCACTTGCGCTTTGGAGGCGGTGAGCTTATAGCTTTTACCAGTAATTTTATGACGTCAACTTACTAAAAAACAAGAATATGACGATTTAAGTGCTATTTTTTAGCCTATTTGAATAAATTCATTTTCATTTCATTTCATTTCTAGCTATGCCATGGGGCTTTGTTTCAGTGGATAAATTTTTGGGATTTTGGATAGCCTGTAGCCTTCCTCAAAAATGTAGCTATCATAAAAGCAAAGAATTATTCAAATCGGTGTACTTCCAAAGATTTCCGCGTACAAACTTAACAAACTCTTCAGCATTATCATATTAGTATAGACTAGCAGGGCCGGGACACTTTTCCTGTGTCCTCTCTTAGCGCTCCCTACACTCCCTAAGGAACCTACATGACAAATTTCAGCTTCCTACGCCCAGTAGTTTTGACTGTGCATTGTCTGTCAGTCCAGTAATGGAAGAATTTTATATTTGGTTGATAAATCCTAAAACTAATATTATAAAAGTGAAAGTGAGTTTGTTTGTTTGTTTGTTACCTCTTCACGCTTTATCTACTGAACCAATCTTCCTGAAATTTTGCATACACATAGTTAGAAGTACGGTGAAAGACATAGGTACTATCATCGGGAAAAGGTACGGTTCCGTGGGAAATTCACGCGGGCGAACCGCAGGCAGAAAACTAATTGATTTATAAATATCACACTAGTTTTCGCCCGCGTAAATTTTACCCCAAAACCATTATTAGGTATGACCGCATGAAAGTTTATTCAGTAGTTTAGAGTCGTATTTACAAGCTGAATGCAAAAATAAATTTTATCGATTCACCATTTACCACACCTACTAAATTCTATTTTATCTTCAACTATCAATTGCCTCCGACTTCGTCTGAGAAATCGCCAGGTGCGGCCCCGTAGCGAAAGTTTTCCGAACTAAAAAATAAATTATTACTTAAGTTTCCCTGCTCTCGGCAAACTTCGCTGTTACTAAATGACTACTTCGGGAGTTTGTGTGTGTAGGTTTACTTAAACTAGCCTTAATTTTTCCATTAGGTATTATATTGATCACTTCCTACTAACATTATTAAATGCAGAATATTTGTACGTGAATTTGTGAGGATGATTGTAACCTTCATTTATTCTTAATTGTCCTCTTATGTAAACAATCTTCATCTTCACAGTACTTTTTATTGAATTTTGTTGAAAATAAATCGAATATTACTTCAAACCTAAACATTCTAAAGTAAAACATTGATTAACCACGAAAGTAATTTTTCTAAAAGGATCTGAAGCCGACTTCCCACCAGAGGAGGTTATATGTTTCTAGATGTGATGTATGTTTTTTTTATGTATGTTCGCCTGGCCTCCGCCCACTGTGGACTGATTTCAAAATTGTTTTTAATGGTCGTATTCCCAAGTTGGTCCCATTTTAACCACGTCAGATCTGTTCGGTAATTTTAGAATACCTAACAAAATATAAAAATACCAACATTGCATTATAGAGCAAAAGCCCGCGACAGCTATTTTATTAAAACTCAAAATTTACTGAATAATGTCCCCAACAGAAATAGCGATTATCGACTATAAAGTTGGTTCATGATTGCCAGGCCGTATTTGTAGCAATAAAATTTTTTTTTTTTTTTTTTCATTTAAATTGGTAACTCAATTTCCTCAAACAAAGTTTTTAAACATTTTATTCCTAATAATATTGAAACCATCCATTACCAGGCAATTGGTGCAGATATAAACCCCTGTTAGACATTGTAACTTTACTAAATTATAGTTATATTTGTTTTATTATAAAATGCTTAATTTAATATTACTGCCGAGGCCCAAGGGTGCTTTTTATACTAAAAATCATCCTTGCTATCATCTGCATAAGCAGATCCAAACTTCATACCTGGTCGCTATTTTTTACATGTATATACTACGCAGAAGCGTGGAAGGTTTGGTTGTCATTCTCAGTCTATTTATGTGCCAAAAATAATAGACAATTTGACATGTTCTGACATTTCAAATCAAACTGACATCAAAATTTTCGGCCAGTGAAAGAAAAGTTTTTTATTAAAAAAGAGAAAAATAGGTGTAGAAACTTAGAAAATGATAAAATAAAACTTTTACCAAAAAAAATGAACCGATATTCCATCATAAAACTTAAAATCATAACATTAAAGAAAATGTATTATGCTACCTACTGAATAGAGGTGAAGTCGGTGCCAAATTGAATATGAAATAATCTAAATTAATATAAGGATCATGTATGTATATGAAATGCCTAGCTAAACTTACATAACACCCTTACTCCTGCGCGTTAGGTATACATTTTCTGCATATTTTTATACATAATTTATATTAGTAGATTATTAACCAAAGGCTGTATGACATCAATTGCATACGGTTTGGCTAACCCAGTATGCAATGCTTACGCCAGATAAATATAACATATCGATTGTGAGGTAAGTAAACAACAAGACAGCAGGTTTCAATGAACATTTAATAAAATAATGTATTTAATTAAAATAAATTGTCTAGATTCCGATTCGAGTAATTAATCGATACCGAGAAAAAAATTAACTTTCTTCTGCGATATGAGTATGACAGTTCTTTTTCAAAATTCCAAAACCTATGTAATGATAGTCTCACACCCCGGCATTCAAGGGGTGGCAGGGGTGTTATTACTTTTCAGAGCAAGAAGATAATAAATGAAGATTATTAACCAAGGGCTGTATGACATCAATTGCATACGAGGTTTGGCGCCTGAGCAGAATAATGCTGTGCAATTTGATCTTATACTCATAACACGCATATCGATTGTGAATTAAGTACTTAACAAGACAACGGTTTGTGAACATTTATTAGAAGAAAAAAAGGTGTTAATTAAAAAATAAATTGTCTAGATTCCGATTCGAGTAATTAATCGATATAGAGAAAAAAATATTAACTTTTTAAAAATATTCTTCGTGCAGTATGAGTATGACAGTTCTTTTTTCAAATTCCAAAACCTATGCTGTAATGATAGTCATACACCCCGGCATTCAGGGGTGTAAGGGTGTACTTACAGAGCAAGAGATATGCAAAATCATAAAA
This sequence comes from Ephestia elutella, assembly GCA_018467065.1. Lineage (NCBI taxonomy): Eukaryota > Metazoa > Arthropoda > Insecta > Lepidoptera > Pyralidae > Ephestia > Ephestia elutella. Next base: position 7,217,868 of record CM031587.1, on the reverse strand, counting down.
AGACATGGTAAGATTGTTTACATAATAGGACAATTATGAATAAATGGACTTTAGCTATATGGACAGATATTGTTGAAATTTGGTACACGAGTAGAAAAATACCGGGAATAGCTTATAAGGGTACTTTTCCGAAATTTCCACGGGAGCGAAGCCCCGGTGCGCGGCTTGTATATTAACCCAAAAGTCTGTCGGTTACACTTTCACGGCTAAACCGCTGGACCGATTTTAATGAAATTTGATATGTATATAGTGATAGACCCGGGGTCAAACATAGATATACTTTTTGCTGCGGGCGAAGCCGCGTGTCAACAACTAGTGATAATATTAAAATCTCTATTACAGGTCGAACAAGCTGAAAGCATTCTGGTTCAGCATATCGGATGAACCCATACCAGTTCTGGACTTCCTATCAGCTGCGTTACTTTCGGCCGAGTACGAGCGGGCGCTGGGCCGAGCGCTGGCCATGCCCGAGTGTCGACTGATACCTTTTTTCGGCGCTTTTTTGAGGGAACTAAGGTCGGTATTTTTTTTAATTAACCTACGTTGTCCTACTAATGGACAAAGGTCTCCCCCACTTGCTTTCACCTATTCCTGTCCATAGCAACGCTCGACCAATCCGGCTGGAAAGCGTCAAGGTCGTCGCGCAATCTTTTCCTTGGCCTTCCTCTCCGACGTCAACCATCTCCGAAGTTAAGTAACTATATAGTTAAGTAGTCCATTAGAATATATATTTTTTTTTTATTTTATTTATTTGATTCTGAAACTTATCTCCGATAAACGTTTCCCTGCCTAATTGTTCAACGACAGAACCTAACAACTACGAACGTTTCGCCGACAGTACGATTCATTTATGGGTGAACCGACGACAGCCTAACAACTAGACTCTGTCGTTGAAACACCCATAAATGAATCGTACTGTCGGTGAAACGTTCGTAGTTGTTAGGTTCTGTCGTTGAACAATTAGGCAGGGAAACGTTTGTCGGAGATAAGTTTCAGAATCTGTTTATTTAGTAAACAGATCAGATAATATAATGCGAGCATTAAAAGAAGTGACAAGCAAAATGTGAAAGAAAATTAAACTTGTATTACAAAGGTACTTAAAATAAGAAAAATCAAACAAATTATGACTAAAACAAATAATGACTAACTACTCAGTGCAAGCCCTACACTGCGAAACTAGAATAGTTTCAAACGGAATATGTATATCATTATGCGATGCGAGAATATCATTATATTGGCGACACATGTGGACTTAAGGTATACGTATATAAGTACCTAGGTATATATTGTCCTGGTCACCAACTGGCGTTCGTTTTTCGTCTTTTTACACGACGTGGAATGAAATACACGCCGCGACCTTTCTTGGCAATTTCAAACGTAAACACGCGATGAAAGAGATCATTTTCGTGAACCGGCGTTTTAGTTAATGATTAATAGGTTTAGAATAACTTTATTAATTCTCATAAGAATTAACAACAATAATTCACTTACTGAGAAAAACTAGTTACATATTTACAAAATAACTCAATAGGCATGCTTTGTACAATAATACTAATAGCATCGTTACATATTGCAAGTAAGTGTTTTTAAAATATAAATATTAGTGGGTAGTTAGCTGGCAGTTGAACTAATCGAGTGACGTCGTCGACTATGCACCATGATCTCGTCCGGCAACACATAATCACGATGATAAGCGTGTGGAATGGAGATTGTAAATAGCAGGCATTTCTTACACATACTACATACCTAAGAAGTAGGTCATAAAGCTTATTATTAAAAAAAACACGACTGACTACTCACATAGCCTATGTCACTGGGAGGAATGCAAGGAATCTAAAAATACCTCTTACATCAAAATCTGTTAAGCCGTTCAGGAGTTATGGTGTAATAAAGAAACTTACATACATACATGAACCCTGAAAACATAACACTCCTTTTTTGGTCAGTCGTGTAAATAGCAGTCATTTCGTACACGTACCACATTCCTTAAACCACTTTCAAGGAAGTAAGTAGGTCAAAAATGAAAGCTTTTGAAAATGTTGGCATCTTAAATAGCAGTATGGAAATTGCAAAATATTTGCGTAACGAAAATAGCCTGAAAATTTAAAGTGCGCTGCAATACAGCAGCTCGGAACTCCACACATGCTTTGGATTACGCCTTCACAGTTGCGGATTGATATGGAGATGATACTCCCTTAAATTCCTCTCAAAAATCAACAAACAAAATTGTAGATGTAGGTTGTTATTTCTATTCTTGACAAGGTTGTTATTTCTATCCTTGGCTTCTTCTGTTCTTCCGATGCTGGTCTGGGAGCAGAAGAAAAAACATAGAATGTGCCAGGCTGCTTCTCTTCCCGCGCAGATTGTAAAAGTCAATCGATGGAAAGCGCTTTTAAACTGAAATTCCTCCACTCAATAGGCGACGGGCTAGCCTGTCACTATACCCGAATCTCCATTCCATCAGAGAGCCCACTATTCAGCTAAGCGTGGCCTTCGAGTCTCATGACTCTTGGTTCTGGTTCTACCCCAGCAAGGAGATAAAGACGTGATTCTATGTATGTATGTGGCTTTTCTGGACCATCTGTTGTCTTACTTAAATATATAACTAGCGCCCCGTTCGGCTTCGCTCGAGAGGTACATACATAAATTGTAGCCTATGTCACTCAGGTATAATGTAGCTTTCTATTGGTGAAAGAATTTTTGTAATCGGTTCAGTAGTTTTAAAGATTACCCCCCTACAAACAAACTAACAAACTTACACTTTCTCTTTATAATATTAGCATGAAATACTATCTTTTTACGATTGAAATACTATCGTTTTAGCATACATAGTATGTCATCCTCCACTATGTATGTATTACATACATAGTGGAGGATGATTCGACTTAATAGCCAAAAAACTGAACGTATTTAACTACTAGACCGATTAGAGTAAAGCAAGTGGACTGTATTAGAAAAGAGGATGATGGTTGGTGGTGGTAAAAGTGAATGTCCTACCTCCTCAGAAAGTGGGGAATTATTGAGAGCCTTACCTTGGTCTTGCTGCTTGGCTGATGTTCTTAAGCTCTGAAGTTCGTCTTCACGCTGCAGGAGGTACCTCACACTTCACCAGCACTAAAGTTCACGGCCACGGCCTGATAGAAGTTCACAGATCACGGATCCGTATGGAAACCAAGGAACGTCCTCGGAGACACGTTGCTAATTACGAATTAGCTGATGGAGTGCAAATCGAGCCGTCACGGACAGAGTCTCAAAAGCGCACTGATTGACACCTGTAATGGCATGTCGGCTCATTTGGTAGTAAAAAGGAGTGGAAGCGTAGCGTGCAACAGGCATCGGCTACTCAAACTACCTCCCCAATATAAATCTGTCTTGAGGATCGAACAGCATAGAATCACGACTTTATCCCTTACGGGGGTAGACAGAATAGCCAAGAGTCAGTGAGACGGTTTTAGAATTCACACGAATTACGCTATTACATTGCATACTAACAACTCTATATAGATCTCAATCATAACGAGTACAGGGTGTTATTTTTAATTAGGGTCTGTTAACAGAGGTTCGCATACTTGATACAGGTTGTTCCTAACGCGAAATATTTATGAAGCCTTTTTGAACCTGTATAGCCACTAGCCACGCCCCAAGGCTTCACTCCCATGCGAATTTCGGGATAAAAAGTACCCCTCGGCATGTGCTATTTCCGGTAATTTTTCACTTCCGTATACCAAATTTCAGCGAAATCCGGTCCAGTAGACTTTTTCGTGATTGAGTAACAAACTTTGTATCCTCACAGACTCACATCCAAACTTTTCAGCATTTATTATAATGATTTTAGGGTATTGATTGGACTGCGTCCTTGTGGTAGCTTCGGGGATGCTGGCTAAAGCTGATGTTGACGAGTCTTTCTCAGCGGCTATCAGTAAGAAAGCGTACTGCATCCCTAATTCACTGAGTGCGGTTGTAGTGCCAACAGTTTTGGTTAAAAACTTCCCTGTTAAAAAAATATATATTTCACGAAAAGTTGCCCATAGACAGGAAAAAAAATCATTAAAATTTTTTTTGCTAGCTCTATGGTTAAAACAAAAAATAGTGTCTTTGTTCTGCCTAAAATAAAAATATTTTTTTTTTAAATAATATTAAACTGTTTAATTTTGTTTTTTAGAGAAATACTGGCAGCTGCCCCATCTCTGACGAAGCCGCAGGTAATACCCCCCCCTAGCCACCTAGGAGAGAGTTCAAGAGAGAATCTACCAAAGAGGACAGGTATTACAAACATTTTGTAATTATGTACTTACGATTTTTAGGGTTCCGAAGTAAACAAGGAACCCTTATAGTTTCGTCATGTCTGTCCGTCCGTCCGTCCGTCTGTCTGCGGCTAATCTCAGAGACTACTAGTACTAGAAAACTGTAATTTGGTAGAGATATACATATTTATTACGGAGCGGGCAAAACTGTAGAATTAAATGCAATTAGGAAAAATATTTTTTTTTTTTTTTACACACACCTAAAGTTTTTTACATACACCTAAAGTGGGGATGTTTTTTTTTCTCTCGATTATACCATCGTGTGGGGTATCATTTGATAGGTCTTTTAATGAATATATTGTGTGTGAATAACAAAACATTTTTGATTTAGGATCCGTGTGCGAAAAATATTTAACTTTAAAAATTGATAAATTTTGTTGGAATCAAGTGTCCCCCCCCCTCGAACATTATGGAAAATGGTGGAGAGTGGATATGACATGAAACAAATTAAAATAACTAGCAAAATATACGAATGAATTTAAAAGGAAAATTATCACGGCTAATGAAAACTTTACGTTAATGAGAGTAATAGACGATAAACTTACAAAATTGATTTTAGTATGAAAAATATTCGTGAACAATTTCATTCATTCTATATGATGGTATATACTTAGGTTATTTTCATTAGTTATATAAAAGTGGAAAGTAAATATAAGTTTATGTGTCCATCTCTATTTTCACAGGGACAGACTACCTTCGGAACCCTACATTGTTCGTGGCCCGACACGCACTTGACCAATTATTATTTTTAAACTAGCTTTCGCCCGCGGCTTTGCCCGCGTGAGTTTCCCACCCGAACTGTGCTTTTTCCCGAGATGAAAGGTACCCTATGTCCTTCTCCGTACTTCTAACTATGTGTATGCAAAATTTCAGGAGGATTGGTTTAGTAAATAAAGCGTGAAGAGGTAACAAACAAACTCACTTTCACATTTATAATATTAGTTAGGATATCTCATTGCATAATATATTAGGAGAAGCTATAATAGCTTGCAATCCATACTATTCATACTAATATTGTAAATGCGAAAGTCTGCATGTCTGTTACGCTTTCACGGCTGGACCGCCGGACCGATTTTGATGAAATTTGGTATAGATATAGTTGAAAATCCAGTGTCAACATAGGCCACTTTTTTTTCAAAAATCAACCCCCAAAGCGACTGAAATGGAGGTCAAAGTTTGTATGAAAAACATAAAATATACTTTTTGCCGCGGGCGGTGCCGCAAAAGATAGTAAATCTATATATACCTATCTGTATATCTACCTATAATAGGGGACCGGACAACTTTTTTTTTAATACTTCTTTGAAATATCTTACAATATATGTAAGTATTTCCCAAGATATAGACAAAATTCACATTTTTAAGCGATGTTTGGACGATACCAAAACTAAACGTACATTCATATGACGACACGCGTAGAAAATGGACTTTCCCAAAAAATTTTGGAAATGCCAGCCCTAAGTGAATGAAATTTGAATGATGAACGAAAAACTAAATCATTCACTCGGCCAAAGCCTAAAGTAAAAGTATTTTTTGCGTAAAAATGTCCTTAAAATTAAAATCCTACTGATTGGCCCCTCCAGCACCCTTTCTGTTAGACAAATATTACTTGAGATTCGCTTAAAATCATAACTAATTTCCCTAAGGGCACTTGTTATTAATTATCTGTCCCTTTTCACAGACACTCCATTGACCCCGGAATCTGAAGGCTTTTCAGTTGATAAGCCCCGAAAAAATATTAAAGACAGTCTATTAAAGGGTCCCAGTTTGATACTTTTCGACCCCTTAAAAGGGCTTCTCAACTGATTGCTGCTTGGAATTGAGTAGCTCGGCAGCTCAGTGGTTTGCGCCTCAGGCTGCGATAGTAAAGGTTAAGCAACTTGTGCAATGGTCTGTCACGGGATGGGTGATCGAAAATGTATAACCTCGGGCTCCTCTTGTTAAGCCATTGATCTGGAATCGTACTTATTTGCAGTCGTTAAAATCTACCAATCGACTTTGGACCCGGGTAGGTGTGTAACATTTAGACATTCAGTAGCGGAGTCCCCCACTGCTGGGGCAAGGCAGGCCCCAGCAGATGATGTAAAAAAAAAGACCGCTCTTTAAGATTTTCTACTATATAAATTTGGAATGGCAAGCGGTAAGGAATAGGTAACAAAATTTGTATCAACAAAATGAAAATTTTGGATAAATGTTTGTCATCCCTTCTCCTAAAATCTACTAGACCGATTTCGATGAAATTCGCCAGGCAAGTAGAATAAACCCTAGAAAAGCATAAGGCAGTAATTTTATCCCGAACTTCCCGCAAGATAACCCATATTACGTAGTAAAAAAAAATTTTTTTTTTTCTATGTCTTTGGGATAACCAGAGCCTACTCACCCAAATATTTTGTATAGGACTCCTTCAAAATCATAACGGTTCACCCTAAGGGTTTAAGGACCCTTGCCTTAATTTACCTGTCCTCTGTAATGACACTTGACCAACTCTTGACTCGTTCCGGATTTTCCTTTTTATTATTAAAACTAGCGTTGGCCCGGGACTTTGTTGCCGTGAGGATTTCGAGAAATCCTCTCTTAGTGCTCCCCTACACTCCTTAAGGAACCTACATGCTAAATTTAAGCTCCCCACGCCCAGTAGTTTTGGCTGTGCGTTGTCTGTCAAGCACTTAGTAACAGATTTTTTTTATATAATTGTATAATAAGAACCAATATAATACTATTCACGGCCGTAAATGGAAAAAAAAATAAAATAATTAAATTTAAATGTGAAAAAATGTACACATGTGTGAGAACTTATGAAAAACTTGTAAAATACTTGCTTTGGCCCGCGGCTTCGCCCGCGTGAATTCCCACAGGAACATTGCTTTTTCCTACCCCTATGACCCTCAGTACTTCTAATTATGTGTATGCGAAATTTCAGAAAGATTGGTTCCGTGAATGCGTGAAGAGGTACTTAACAAACAAACAAATAAATAAAGAAACTCACTTTCGCATTTATAATATTAGTTAGAATTAAACTTAGGTGTAATGTCTATATTGTACAAAGAACACAATGCTTAAAATTAATAAAAATAAAAAGTTAAATATACAATGGCGGAATAGGGGACCGGACAAGTTATGACAATTGTTAAAAATATGTAATTTTATGATAGAATACATATAATTAAACACATTTTGCGACTTTTCAGCAAGGGTTTATTCTCCAGAGCTTAATTTATTCGAGTTGTTCAAACGCAAAGGAAAGTCCATTTTCTACGCACGCGTGACGTCATATGAATGCACGTTTAGTTAGGGGCGATTTTTTGGTATCGTCCAAACGTATCGCTTAAAAATGTGAATTGTTTTTGCTATATCTTGGGAAATTCTGTGGTTGTGGATGTGATTCTTTTACAGATGATTCTATTTATGTGAGATATTTCAAAGAAGCATAAAAAAAAAAGTTGTCCGGTATTATCCCATGAAGGGATCCAGCGATATATTGAGAGATTGAGAGAAGTAAATATGTAGGTACCGTAAACTGCTGCAACTTTGCACGGAATTTGACGTTTTTTACGATTTTCTCGGAACCTATTCATAATTTTGACTCTCAATTGTTTTTAAATGAAAGACAGGCATAATGGCTTGCTATTGAGACCCCAAATCTTATTAATTGCCACCAATTTTCTGAATTACAAGGGCTCAAAGTCGTAGGCAAAGTTGTATGTAAAAGACACAAGTTTGCCTAGAAGGATAATTCGATACTTATTGTACTTATCGTTTCCGTTAATTTTTTTTCATGTGCATGAGACAACCTATTTATCCCTTCCAATTTAATCAGTGCAATATACTGTATCATTTTTTATTATTACAGCTACTAGGCCAAGTTGTAGGCAGGTTCTGAACAGACTTTCCATACTAAAATGTCGTTGACTATAGAGTTGTCCAAAAGAATACAGGATTGTTATTAATACTTTTTTTTATAAAAAGAAAAAACCAGAAAAACCAGCATGGCAACTTTCATTAAAAAATCACAATTTTAATGCTTCTTGGTAATAATGTCTCATCATTTTAATCAACAATTATTAATAATCTTAATTTTTGATTGTAGTATAAAAGAAAAGTATACAAAATGTTGAATTTCTTTACTAACAATTATTTCTACAAAAAATATTTGATTATTGTTTTACAAATTTACAACTAGCACTTCTAATATAACTAGAGGAAACAAATTCTAAAATAAATTTGTAAGCACAATGTAAGCGAGATTCACGCGAGCAAAGCTGCAGTATCAAAGTTAGCTAGTTAACAAAATTTTGACAACCTCTATACCCAGGCATAGTTATGTCACTCAAGTTTTCAAAACACTACACATGATTGCCTTCTAAAGTTTTTTTGATAAAAAAACAATCTTTTTGCGTAAAAAAACAAGTAATACTAGAAGAAGACAATATTATCCTCCCTTAGGCAGTTAATCCTGTGCGAAAACACAGCTTTTTAATAGTTAAAATTCAAAAGTTTTGGAGCGCAAAAAAAATCCTGCCTAACCCACCGATCTTTGTCGTACGCTGATACATTTGAGATATTAATGTAGTTACAATTAAAAAAAATGAAAAATATGTTGCCCAAATAATGAATAGTTACTACAGAATGGTAGAAAACGAGAATAAAGCAAGCGAATGCGATATATCGTAATTCAAATGAAATAGGCAAATTTGTGTATAGTTGGATAAGTTGCAGCAGTTTACGGTACAAATTTAGTTTTTTTTTTCAGAGGTTCTTCAAAACGGGACCCGAAAAGAGATAGCGGCAAGCGAGTAGACCAAGGCACCACAACAAGTCCTCTCAGAGACAATGCTAAGCGGGACCCAAGGGGTACCGAACCTTCTAGACAAGTGGTAAGGTTCCTTAGTTATTTTAGGTTAAAAAAGTCATCTAGAGTCAAAAGTCAAGAGCAAACTTGGGTTCCATCACAGGGCGAGTGCTTCATAGAAACGGCGCGTCAAATATACCTACTACTACTACAAATGAAACTGCATGTCCGTGAACACGTCAGTAACACGTCAATGTGTGCGTTTTCATAGTCATAACGTCCCAATACACACAAGAACGGGGGAGAAGTGCGGGAGGTGCGGTAGGGTTCCATATTGCGGGAGGGGCGGGAGTTTCCTTTCTGTACATAGTACTTATATTAATTCTGTGGTTCCGTGCAAAAAATCTTGGATACTATGAATTGTCACATTGATTTTCCGTCTGTTTGTCAAGACCCTTTTCTCAGGAACGCGTAGAGTTATCAAGTAGAATTTTTATCAGACACTTGCGTCTACAGTATACACTAGCTGTTATGAAAATCTAACTTGTACGTCAACGCAATAAAAAGATATTGCCGGAAAAGTCGCATATTGTGGTCAAGAGCAAACCCATCTTTTATAAAAAAAATATTGCTATTTCAGATAAGAATGAGTTACTAAAAATTACCTGTAGATCTGAAGCACAGGATCGAGCTTTCATACAAAAATTTGAAAGACCAAATAAAGTTACCTGTATGTACATTGTTTTTAACACTGGACTTTTACATTTTCGGGCCTAAATCACAGAGGGGGTACTTCATAGAAACGGGGCGTCTTATTTACCTACAACTACTACAAATGAAACTGTACATCCGTAAACACGTCAATAACTCGTCAATGTGTGCGTTTTCATAGTCATAGCGTCCCAATCCGCAAACGAACGGAGGAAAAGTGCGAGGTACGCCATATTACAGGAAAGGGCAGGGAGCTTCCTTTCTGTACGTAGCCATTTTTCCTCATCGGATCCCCATCTCCTATTACTTTTGCCCCCTACAGTAAAATTTGCCTTTCAATAGCTATTTCCTCCATTCCAGTACATAGCATCATTCGATGAGGAAGGCGAGCAGCCGCCAGGATGGAGGCGCGTGGGTCCCGAAGGTCTGGTGAACTTGGAGAAGGTGTACCGGACCCAGGCGGTCATGGATCACGTGGCCAGCTTCCACCAACACCACTACGCACTGTCGAGAAGCAACGCCCCTGTGTTTGGAGACTATCTAAGGTGATGGAGAAGTTTTCACCCATACTTGAAAGTTTCGATGTGTTTGTAACTTTGTGAGTTTGTGAGGATGTCTGTAACTCAATCACGCAAAATCTACTTGACGGATTTCGATGAAATTTAGTATACGGGTAAAAAAATACCGGGAATAGAACATAGGGTACTTTTTAACCCGAAATTCCCACGGGAGCGAAGCCCCGGGGCGCGGCTAGTATTATAAATGTGAAAGTCTGTCTGTTACGATTTCACGGCTAAACCGCTGGTACGATTTTGATGAAATTTGGTATGGATATCGTTGAAGACCCGGGGTCCAATATAGGCTACTTTTTTCAAAAATCAACCCTCAAGGGGCTGAAATGGGGGGGTCAAAGTTTGTATGAAAAACATACAAGATATAGGTACTTTTTGCCGCGGGCGAAGCCACGGTAGTTTACTTTACTTACGACCACCACAAAAAGGGGCGCATTTAGGGGGAGGTCATGACCCCCCCCCCCCCCAGGGACCTGCTTGGTTTTTTTTACTGTACTCAAAATTATCCCGGTATTGTTTCTGGGATTATTTTGAGTACCTATAAGGCCGAACGCACAACCATGTGAACGCACAACTCTTGGCCTCAAAGAGAAGATCCTCCTACCAAACTTGGTATAATGCCTGTGGAACCGCATAATGACGATTTAATATAAGAGGTTGTACTTATTCTTCCAAGCTTGAAAACTCCGTTTGCGCGATTTAGTTTTTCCATACTAATAGCACGTCGCTGTATGGAGACTAGTGTAATTATTACGTGCGCCATCTATCTTCATCTTGCGAACTAGTGTTGTTGATGTGGCTCGGTAGGAGGCGCCACAATTTCTTCGTCTTATTGTTTATGTTATAACTACCACTTGTGTCAAGACTGAATCTACAAAAGTTAATTATTGACGTAAAATGCGATTTGCATCCAATGTTGACACCAAAGAAAATCATTTCGTTCAATACAATCTTCAAATAATGGTATAATCCACAGAACAGCATTGATCGCTTGCGAGGAGCCAGTGTTTGCGCAGTCTTCTCAAAAGACCAGCGGCTGTGATTTTGAAAATGAAGCGCTTTACGAGCTGGAGGGGGGAGGATACTGTCCTGTGCAGCCATTGCCTCACGATCATGGTGTTACCATGTTCCCGTTAGCTCCGCAAAATGGGGAGCGGATAGACAGACACGTTTTACAGGTAAATTTTAATTATTTTAGGATATTTTTAAAAGTCTGGTCTACTCAGTAGACCGCCGGTTTTCTAAGTAGACCAGAAGTTTGAATGCATAGTTGGAAGTGTTTACAAGTAATTTAGCAATTATTGAAATTTTTTGAGTGTTAAAGTCTATTCTACTGAGTAGACCGGCCTGTTACTAAGTACACCAGAAGACTGAATGCATAGTTGGACTCTACAGGTGATTCAGCTACTCTTTTATAAAATAAGTTTACGGAGTAATAGTAGGTACCTAGCTGGTCTTCTCAAAAGACCAGCTACTGTGATTTTAAAAACGAAGAGTTGGGTAAAAAACAAAATTCACGCGGGTGGTGCTGATAAATATATTTCGCTGACTTCTTTTATTGATAGAAGCAGTAGGTACTCACTTTTGTTATGTTTCCACAGATAATGCACCACGGCACCGCGTGTATAGTGGGGGAGGCGGAGTGGGGGGGAACTCTGGCGCAGCTGAGGCTGGAGCGCGCGTGCGCGTTGCTGACGTGGTGCAGAACTGCGCATCGGCCGCACGGACATTTAGGTGAAGCATTTTTTTGTACAACAGCTAACCTACCAGCTAAGTTAACAACCAACTACCGCTATCTAGCGACAATTTTTGTATACATACATTAGTATACTTAACAGTCAGGCAATATACAGGTTTCCTCAAGATATTTTCCTTCACAGAAAGCAAGTGGTGGTCTATGCTATGAAAACTACTTTACATGATTCAGATTAGTATGCAAACTTATATGGCCCTAGTAGGATTAGAACCTTTCGACCATAAGCGCTAGGCCACTTAACCTACAACATTCCTTTACCGTGGTAGCATTAGACAGTAGGTATAGTTCGCGTCATATAAAAAGAATGCTGGAAGAGAGAGGAGGCGGTGAAACTTGCGCATGAGTACGACTGACGAACCAATCGCATTTGCCGGACGAGACCAGCCCGACCCGCGCTCACCGCATAGACCAATAAATCGCCTACTGCGCAGCTTGATTGCCAGCGTTCATCTTACATGACGCGACCTATACCTACCATGGAAATATCCCATCACATCGTGTTACCACGGCAAATATTGTTTATTGTTGACCATTCATTCCTTTCTTTACCGTGGTATATTCAGGCTCGATCACCACCGCTTCACGTCCTGTGAACGTCTACCCCGTAAATTATAAAGACGTAATACTATATCTGAATCTTGTAAATTATTCCCCAGGTGATATACAATCAGAAAACATCCAGCAGCAAGAAGTAAGTCTCTCCTACAACCCAGAGGAAGCAATACCATTGAAATACACGGCCAACATTCACGAGAACGAAGCTGGCATCGTGGGAGAAGATGGGTAAGTTTACCCCCTGTCATTCATGACAGATGTCATTTCGGAGGTTGTATATATGCGCACAATCTTGCAAATATTAACACCGCGTTTCAGACAACTTTAGCGCCATCTATCTTGGGCATTATGGACTATCTTGAATATTCTTGACAGTTATAGATGGCGTTGTTCCTGTGGCGCGGTAGATGTCGCTTGCATACATACAAGTTCTTGCATTTATACGAGAGACATATTCATTATACATTTCCTAATAACCTTTTTACATTATAGATTTCTGCTTTGTACCTAATTTCTATTATTTACAATGTTGACTATTTTGTTATACAGTAGTTTTTCGACTCTACTCTGAGTTTCTTCTTTAAAAGCTTTTGAAATCCGACTCTGGGCAAAAGCTAGTGCCTACCTACCTATAAGCATATACATAATTATATTTAAACGCCATACGATATCAAATGATAACGATAACATAAACGTCTATCTTTAAAGAAGCAAGCAAGAAAGATATGTAAGAATCGTAGCAAGTGGAAATCGCTAGTCTCTGCCTACCCCCACGGGAAAAAGGCGTGATAATAGCTAGCGTTTTAAGTTGTTTAAAATTTTTAGTAATTAAGTTATATTGTACTGTAAGTTTTCCGATTAAAATAAAATAAATAAAATAAATATGTATGTGTGTATCTATTTTTCCAGCTTCATAGACCTCCAATGCGTGAAGGACATGCGTCTTGGGGGACGTCTCCTCGACCCAAGAGATCTAGCCGAGCTGACCGCAAGCGCCAAACGCTACGGCCTAGACTCCTGCGCACACGGGCCTCATATTATATCTCTAGTTTATGGCAGGACTCTTAGTGATAATAGGACGGTACATTTTGTGCTGCCTAGCTACAGTTACAGGTAATTTTTGGCACTAGACACCTACTATTATTTAAAAATTTACCTTAGTACATATAGTTTGTAAAAAAATTGTTTCACCAAATTATAGATCGTTAACATCTGAGAATAAATGGTTATAATAATTGCAATAATGAAAAAAAAATTCGCCATCTTATATCTAAAAAATAATATCATTTTTGTAATCAGCATCACCGAAATCCTAGAAAATGATGAACGGCGCCATTTAGTAAAGAGGCTAGACAGTTAATTGAATGGCTAAATAAGCTATACATATGCATATTTTACTATTAATGTATTTTCCAATCGTAAAAGACTGGATAAATGTAAAATTTCACAGATATTTTGTGTTTGATTCTTATTTGTTACCTATGGCGCCATCTATTGTCAATTTATGTTAAACACTCGGCGGTTATTGTAATTGGTACCCCATGCAAGAAGTCTCTCACACGCAATGCCGAATCTTGTTAAAAAAAATCCACAAATATTTCATGTTTGTTTCAGGGTATGGGCAGTAGGCCTCCATTCGGTCATCAGAGCGTTGATGAGCCAAAATAAGCTGGCAGACAGGAGTTTAGCCTGGCTGAAGAACAAATACACAGCTCTTTATTACGAGGACGGGTGCTGCTGCGAACCTCTGGTTTCCGATGCTATTAGGGTAAGTTGCTATTCGAAATATTACTAGCTTTTCCCGCGACTTCATTCGTGCGGAAACTGAGTTTTTATTGCCTCGGTTTCCGTCTGTAATCAAATCTTGCCAGTCAACTTTTACCATTTTTTCCAACCTATTGATACTTCTATTTTTTTTTTATATAGGTACTTGTTTCTCTAAACAATATTATTCAAATAATAAGTAGGTACATACTTACCTAAATTGTTTAATTTAGTACAAATAAGTCAAATAAAATATTCAAATTCTCCCAATTTTACATAGGTATTCAGAAAAAAACTTAAAGGTACAAATGATAACCTAACAATATTAGATTGTATAAGATTGGTGTCTGAACTAAGCCGAGCCTGAAAAATTACGACTTTCTGAAAAATGAAAGACCTTATCTTACTTGCAATTAAAGTAAATTTATGAAAAAATAATGAACAATTTATAAGAAAATATTTACTGTATACCCGCTATACCTTTTTTTTTATATATCGCAGGTCTTCGGAGGTAGAGAGTCGACTTGTGGCAGCTCGTCTCATTCGACACCTGTTAAAGGTGCTTACTCAGACCATTCTGATTCTATAAGGAGTACAGGAATTAAATTTAAGGTAATTTAAGGTTTATTAATTTTCTTGAACAAACTGATAGGTACACACACACTATAGTTACGACTGTTGATCGTGATATCAAATGTCAAAGCAACTGTGTGATAAAAGACGTTGTAACCGTGTGTTATCCTAACTAATATTATAAATGCGAAATTGAGTTTCTTTGTTTGTGGGTTTGTTTGTTTGTTACCTCTTCACGCTTTATCTACTGAACCAATCTTCCTGAAATTTTGCATACACATAGCTGGAAGTACGGAGAAGGACATAGGGTACCTTTCATCCCGGGAAAAAGCACTTTTCCCGTGGGAACTTCACGCGGGCGAAGCCGCGGGCGAAAGCTAGTGCTCCATAAAAATCATAATAAAAAAAAAATTACATGTTTCAAAACAAAATTTTTATAAGTATTACAAAGGTCAGCTTATATTTCAGAAAAACAAATCGACTTCAGAGCTGAAGACGAGCTCTCCCAAGAGTTACGGCTCTACTCATACGTCAGGGACCAGAAGCGAGGACGAAGTGGTCTTAGGCCATTCACCGAGACATAGGTGAGATATAGACCATAGAGACCCATGAGCTGTTATTGTCCATGGTCTTATAGTTGCCGTCACGTAAAAAGTCGCTGGCGGTTTAGCTGCGCAGTAGGCGATATATCGGTCTATGCGGTGAGCGGGGGTCGGGCGGGTCTCATCCGGCGCGCGCGATTGGTTCGTCAGTCGTACCCATGCGCAAGTTTTACCCCCTCCTCACCCTACCAGCGGCCTTTTGACGTGATGGCAACTGTAGCACGCGCGTTGAAATTTTGTATTTTTTTTCGCGTAAAATATTAATTTGAACAAGCCAGTTTCTTTGTTTTTTTTTTTATATTTTTCGTTAGAAGTCTTTAACATACAATAAAATAACAAAAAAAAAAGAAAAATACTTGGATTTGTTCCTTGTTGTTCTTTGTAATCTTGCAAGTTTCTGTCAAGTTTTAAGTTCCGTCTCAAGGCGGGCGGGCAACAGCAGCATACTCATTCCCCTAGCTTGCATAGTCCGCCACTGCCCTTATGACCCTTATGGCCCTCCCCTCTCTCTCTCAGCCAAAAGACGTCCACTGCTGGACAAAGGCCTCCCCCAAGGATTTCCACAACGACCGGTCCTGCGCTGCCCCCTCCCCTACCCAACAAAAAAGCCTGGATCCGCCCTTGATGAACGAATTTCATGCGGGGAATTTTAAGCTTATTAATATTTCCAGCTCATACTCAGCAGCTATGAGTCAGCACCATCCATGCGCCCCTCGCCACAGCAGCCTCACAGCGGCCGCGACGACTATCATGGCTGGTTCGCCTAACAGGAGTAGGTAAGTGGCCCACTTTGACTGGAAGGAATTAATGAATGAATGAATTTATTTGCGTTTGATATGGGTTAAGAGATCTGTAAAGATCGTAGCAAGTGGAAATCGCTAGTCTCTGCCTACCTCCACGGGAAAAAGGCGTGATAATATGTATGTATGTATGTATGATATGGGTTACAGAAGATGTTACTAGAATAGATTTTACATACATACATATATATTATCACGCCTTTTTCCCGTGGGGGCAGAGATTAATTTTACCTGGTTATAACTGGTTTGCAAATTCCTCTTTACCATAGAGCACTTTAGGTCGGGAGTTTAGGACAGGAGTAGGTAAGTGGTCTACTTTGACTCGTTATAACTGTTTACAAATTCCTCTTTACCATACCATAGACCACTCGCGACGGCCATCATGGCTGGCTCGCCCAACAGGAGTGAGTAAGTGGTTCACTTTGACTGGTTATAAACCTGCTGGCAAATTCCTTTTTACCATAGAGCAATTTAGGCCGGTAGTTTAGGATAATTAGTTATCGACGTGAAAAAGAGCCTTCTTTAAAGAAGAAGAAGAAAGAAAAAGAAGATTTACAAATTCCTCTTTACCATACCATAGACCACTCGCGACGACCATCATAGCTGGTTCGCCCAACAGGAGTAGGTAAATGGTCCACTTTGACTGGTTAAGTACCTATAACCGGTTGGCAAATTTTCTCTTTACCTAAGACCACTCGCGACGGCCATCATGGCTGACTCGCTGAGCAGAAGTAGGTAAGTGTCCACTTTGACTGGTTATAAACCGGTTGGCAAATCCCACTATACCATTGAGCACTTTAGGCATAGGCATGGGCCTTGTGTGCTCGTATGAATAGCACACAACCAAAAAAATGCAGAAAATAGAATATAGGGTACTTTTTATCCCGGAACTCCCACGGGAGGCTCGCAACTGTATAATCATAATCGAAAATAAATAACCAAGTTTACAAAATAAAATAAAAATGGTGGAATAAAAACTCTCCTCACATCTTGAAATACAATAAAACTCTTTTTTGGTTAATTTTGTTAAAATATATGAAATCCTTCTGTTCTATCCTAGGTACTAATATTATACGTAAATGCAAAAGTTTGAATGTGAGTTTTTGAGGATGTTTGTTACTCATTCACACAAAATCTACTCGACAGATTTCGATGAAATTTGGTATACAGGTAGAAAAATACCGGGAATAGCACATAGGATACTTTTTATTCCGAAATTCCCACAGGAGCGAAGCCCCGGGGCGCAGCTAGTAATAATATAAATGCGAAAGATTGGATGTGAGTTTGTGAGGATGTTTGTTACCACGCAAAATCTACTGGACAGATTTCGATGAAATTTGGTATACGGGTAGAAAAAAAACCGGGAATAGCACATAGGGCACTTTTTATCCCGAAATTACCACGGGAGTGAAGCCCCGGGGCGTGGCTAGTAGTGAAATAAAATGTACTAATTGACTTACATAAAATATGCTTACCCCATGTTTAAAAATAAAAAAATACGCCCAAAATTGTACCGACGTTTTTTTTGTCAAATATCGGATGACCTTGACCTACAACTCAAGCCTAAAATCATCTTATCCGGACCAGTGGTCCTGCTCAGTGGGCCGGGAGAATTGGGCTTTCGGCAGTTCAATGACCTTAAGAGATAGGGAGAAAATTATCAAAGCTAAGGGGTGGGTGTAGACCTTAGACTTAGAAAAAAATTGACAGGATTTTTTATTTTATTTTGTAGTAGGCGTAGGCAACTCGCCTCTCGGCCTCGGCTAAATTAACATTAATAGGTACTTCTAATAATAATAAATCGATATGGATCTCAATCCATAATAATTATGTAAATACCTAATATTTTTTTTACAAAACTATGTTCTTTTTTAATAACTTTTATTGTCCCGCGGCTGGGCAAAGGTATTTTGTTAAATAAATTTCAAAAATATTCAATTATTAATTTTTATTGAAAAATAACAATAGCAGGTAAATTACACGTGAACGAAGTCGCGGGCAAAGTTTAATGAACAATAAACTTAGCGCTCATTATACAAGATTATAGTTTAGATCTAACCATAGAGTTAGCAAAAAAATTTTTTTATGATTTTTTTTCTATGTCTATGGTTCTAACCATAAATGAAGGGTGGAGATAAGAAATTAAAAGCTTATATTCTTAAAACCATAGAAGTAGATTTTTTTTTTTCTATTTTATGGGAACTCGCCTCTCGGCCACGGCTAAATTAATATACTTCTAATAAAAATAAATCGTTTTATTTCAGATGTCATAAGATCCTTAAAAAATATCTAAATAAAATAAAAATCATTTATTTCAGACCAAGATCCATAAGCACATTGAAATAATACATTAAATTATAAGTAAATTGAATTAATTATAAACATACTTATAGTTACTACTAGCTGTCGCCTGCGGCTTCGCCCGCGTGAGTTTCGCTTAGATGAAAAATCTTTTTTGTGTTCCAAGCTGTTTCAAATTGTTTCGGATTTTCGATTTTTATACGTCTACAGAAAATGTTCATCAGATTAATCAAGTTTTGCTAAGGCGCCATTTCCATATATGTTATAGTGTAGCTGGTCTCTTGGAGCTTTTCATCAGATGTTCCATATCTTCAATTTTTATACGTCAGCAGAAAATGCTCATCAGGTTGAACGACTTTTGTTAAGGCGCCATTTCCATATTTCTTATAGTTTAACTGTTCTGTTTTGGTTCTTCATCAGGTGTTCTAGTTTTCAAAATCAATTATAGCCTAAATGTTGCCTAGGCTTAAGAGTTACACAACAAAAAAGGTTCATTCAAATCGGTTCAGTACTTTCGGAGATTAGCGTGATCATACATACAGACAGACAGACAAGAAATTCCAAAAAATGTTTTTGCTTTCTATTGTTATTTTTAAGTGTCCCTCTATCCATTTTAGTCAAATACTAAATGTACAAACAAAATATTTTTACTGTTTTATTATATGTATAGATTAGTACGTTCTCACCGACATGGGTACTCTGACATGTCTATCACTGCAGTGCCGGAGATAAGGACAGTCCAGTCTGTCGTCAATCATTTTCAGAATGATGTTGGAGCTGGCCCGCACCCTGCGCCTTTAAATACCTGCCTAATATCGATGGCTTAGAGTGAAAACCTCGGATACCTTACAGTTTTTAAAAGAAACATCCGAGGTTTTCACTCTAAGCCATCGATATGGTAATCATTTTCTAACAAAACTATGTTTTTTATTAACTTTTATTGCGTTGGTAATTAAATTTAAAAATTATTAGCAGGTAAATTACACGTGAACGAAGTCACAGCCAAAAGTTTAATGAACAGTAAACTTTGCGCTCATTATACAAGATTATAGTTTAGTTCTAACCATAAATGAAGGGTGGAGATAAGCTTCATGATCAAAGCATAGCAATTTGCAACACATAGATAGGGGTGTGCAATTGTACATGTAAGATACGTACGTAACGGTAATTGGGGCTTTAAAAACCGAACTACAGACGTCTCTAACAAGGGGTCAACAACCTAATAATAGTGACGTGAAGTAATGTGGGAGAGAACGTGTCTCCGAAACATTTTTCATCTAACATTGATTGACAACATTATACCAAGGCTTATAGCTGGTCTCATACAATACTAGATAGATAGATCAACACTTTTTTGCAACATTTACAGAAAAGAACATACAAAGTAGTATAGTTACCGTCACGTAAAAAGATCGCTGGCGGTTAAGCTGCGCAGTAGGCGATATATCGGTCTATGCGGTGAGCGGGGGTCGGGCGGGTCTCATCCGGCGCGCGCGATTGGTTCGTCAGTCGTACCCATGCGCAAGTTTCACCCCCTCCTCACCCTATTAGTGGCCTTTTTACGTGATGGGAAGTATAACAAAAAGTAAATACATAAATGAGCGCAAAGGCAGGCTTACCGCGTGCATACTATACTATGTTATATACTAGCATGCGCCCGGGACTTTCTTCCCGTAGGAATTTCGGTAAATCCTCTCTCAGTGCTCCCCTACACTCCCTAAGGAACCTACATGACAAATTTCAGCTTCCTACGCCCAGTAGTTTCGGCTGTGCGTTGTCTGTCACGCAGTCACGGAAGAATTTTATAAATATTGATTGATTATGTAATTGATATTTATTATATAGGTTGTATGGTGACATTAATTAGAATATTAAATCTTGACATGTATAATATTGTTAAATTTGATAATTATTATTTAAAATTTGCATGCTAATTATAGTTAAATAGGTATGGACACTATCTGTAACAGCTTTTGTTTCCAATTCATAAAGAAGATGCTTCGTTTCTGCAATAGTTTTTTTTATGAACACACAGAAAAATTATTATATGAAAATTGAATTTTTGCTCTAATTTTATGTTAGCTGTCGATGCCTTACGTACGGCTGGGCTAAATCCTCTTGCATTTCCAGCTCTGGGGCCCTATTTTTGAAAGTGTGACTCACCTAAAAAGCGTGAGCCGAATGATTTTTCATTCGTTATCCATTATTCCGTATTTTTGAATTGTCTATGTCGAATAATTCGCAACGACTGGTCTAGACCACTCGTTTTCGTATGATTTGGTAGTCGAACGTTTTTTACGTCAAAATCTTGAATGACATAGACAACCGGATACGGATATAGATGGAGTCTATTAGGATGTTCATTTTTGCGTTCCGTTTACGCGTACGTTCTCTTTGATTGAAAATTTACGAACAATTTTTTTACGATTCGTTACCGATTCAGTTTTCGTTGCGTAAAATGTAGCAGAAATTATTTCTCGCATTATTTTCATATCACTGGCAACATTGCTAGACGAGTGATTTCAAAAATACGGCTTTTATGTTTTTAGTGACATAGTAGGACGAGTGCGACATAATAGTCTATTCGTTTTCGGCGGTATGTCACACTTTCAAAAATAGGGCCCCTGAACATCAACAGCTAATTTTAAAAAAACTATTTGTTACCTTCCACGCTGGTTTGGAGCGAAAAAGTGCACAGAATATTCTAAAAGTCAATCTGGATTAGATTTTAAACTGGGGATTTTTGTCTTCAGCGATGGACTAGAAACTCGTTAGTACCATTACTTATATCTGAATCTCCATTTTATCTCTTCAGCTAAGCTTGGCCTTCGAGTGTCACAACTCTTGGCTCTGTCTTCCCCGGAACAGATAAAGATGTGATATCAGTATATTTTGTTTTTTTTTTGCAGTTTAAGAAGACTGGAGACCAGTGAGAGGTTTTGGGAGAACCTGAAGCATTTGAGAACGGGTTCCGTGGGTTACGAGACGCAGCTGGATTTTATGGACTTCGTCACTTTGTTTAGGAGTTTCAGGTCAGTTTTAAATCTGCTTGTAGAGTACCTATTTAGAATCTTTTTTATATAGAACAAACTTTTGCCCACGGATTCGCTTGCGTGAATTTCCCACGGGAACATTGTTTTTTTTGGGATGAAAGCCTATGTCCTTCTCATATGTATATAACCCTAACTAATATTATAAATGCGAAAGTGAGTTTATTTGTTACCTCTTCACGCTTTATCTACTGAACCAATTTTCCTGAAATTTCGCATACACATAGTTAAAAGTACCTACTGAGAAGGAAATTCACGCGGATAAACTCAAGCCGTTTTATTCCAAAAAGCGGACTAAATTTGATACTAGGATTAATCTTGGATTAAACCATAGACTAAAAAAATCCTATTACAAAACGAAGTTTAACGCTAAGTCTTGGACTATCTGCGGTACCAAAGTTAAACCCGCGAGACCCCTAGTTTATCTATGGTCTAACTCTGCTTTTGAGGTTAACTTGGGTTATGTTGTGTAGATTTTTGAAGAGAGTGGATATTAATACCAATTATTATGATGGATTTCGAAGATTGCGATTTATTGTAGACGTGTTGGCGACTTGATGTGTCGTCGGTGTGATTAATTTCACTATTAGACGCACTGATTAAACATACACGACTTTTCGCACAAAATTACGCATCAGTATTCCTAGAAACTAGATATTTCTTTATTTTTAACAACAAGTTCTTGTAATGTAAACGTAACCTAAATAAACATAACTTTGGTTTGCTTTGGTCATTGTGTCAAATTACGTGCCGCGTAACTACGTTCCGTTTGATCTATTTCATGCTAGATATTTAAAAAATATTATGATTAATTATAAACACAATCCTAAGCACCAATGTTGGTTGTGCTCATTCTTGAGATTAAAACTAAAAGAAAGAATAATAATATGATTTGTTTTATTATTGATAAAAGTTATTTACGAATTTTAAGTATGAAGTTCATATCAACATCGAAAGAAACGGAATGTCATAACATGTTGTATGAACGAAGTCTGTGTGAAAGAACGAATGACTGTCATTTTTTGTTTAAACCACGGATGATCTCTGGTTTATGTTGTCCTCGGTTAGTCTTAGATTTGTAATAAGACCGCGATTTAAATCTGGTACTAATTTTGACACCGTAACAATCCAGCATCTTTTAGTCGGGGTTTAAACCTGTTTTAGATCAAACTTTTGGAATAAGACGGTAGTAGTTTTAAAAGTTTGTTTTTGAAATAAATAAATTATTTATTGATTTCGACAACAAACTTTGTCTTACTTCACTAAGTTAACTGAAATATTTTACGTTTATTAAATAGTAAAGTTTTAGTTAAATTAAGTTTATTAAAAGGATATTTAAATTCCTCAGCATTTCCTGGTGAAATTAAAAACGTATGACGATGTTGATTATTATATATTGATTGATTGATTGATTATATGTTATCTTCCAGTCTAGTGATGCGCTCAGAGCTTCGAGACGTGTTCGAACAGCTCGCTGTACCCAGAAACAAGTCCCCACTGCTGGGAGCTGAGAAGAGCAGGAGTTCCCCGGAGCTGTTCAGGGGACGAGCTATATTTAGAACTGGTGAGTCCAAGCTCAGACAAGCTTTTATCCAGCGTGACGGCCAGAGATCGGATATACAAGTACATATTTACCTAAACGTCGAGGAGTACGTAACATGAGTGGCTAATACCACCTCTAATAACACCGGGATTTAAAAATCATGAATTGCTATTGAATTTTATAGAATGTAACTCTAGAATCCATACTAATATTATAAATGCGAAAGTTTGGATGTGACTTTGTGAGTTTGTGAATTTGTGAGTTTGTGAGTTTGTGAGGATGTTTGTTACTCAATCACGCAAAATCTACTGGACGGATTTCGATGAAATTTGGTACAGAGGTAGATAATGACCTGGAATAGCACATATAAGCTACTTTTTTATCCCGGGAAAAAGCACTGTTCCCGTAGGAAATTCACGCGGGCGAAGCCGCGGGCAAAAACTAGTGTAGAATATTGTTGTATAATATTCTACACTAGCTTTTCCCACGGGAACAGTGCTTTTTCCCGGGATAAAAAGTAGCCTATGTGCTATTCCAGGTCATTATCTACCTCTGTACCATAATTTCATCGAAATCCGTCCAGTAGATTTTGCGTGATTGAGTAACAAACATCCTCACAAACTCACAAACTCACAAATTCACAAACTCACAAACTCACATCCAAACTTTCGCATTTATAATATTAGTATGGATTTTAGAGTTCCGTACTAGAATTATGTCATATTTAAATGTTCTTCAAGTGAATAATATAAAAATAAAAACTCAGTAAGTATCTTTATTCAATTCAGTTTTTTTGTTGAAGATATCGAAAATCATTATTTTATTTTTTTAGAGGTGGTAGTACCACTCAAGTTATGTACTCCTCGAAGTTTAGGTAAATATGTACTGGAATATCCGATCTCTGGTGATGACCGTCAGGCGCTGGACAGACATAAAAAGACGGGGCCGACATGTCTGCGCCTGTTTATTTTCGTGTAGAACTCTTTTTAGGGTTCCGAAGTAAACAAGGAACCCTTATAGTTTCGTCATGTCTGTCCGTCCGTCCGTCCGTCCGTCTGTCTGCGGCTAATCTCAGAGACTACTGGTACTAGAAAACTGTAATTTGGTAGAGATATACATATTTATTACGCGGAGCGAACTGTAGAATAAAATTAGGAAAAATATTTTTTTTAGGGGGCCGCCCTACACCTAAAGTGGGGATGATTTTTTTCTCTCGATTATACCATCGTGTGAGGTATCATTTGATAGGTCTTTTAAAAATATTATGAGTGTCTGAAGTACATTTTTTGATTTAAGGATCCGTGTGTGAAATATTTAACTTTAAAGTGATAAATTTTGTTAGAGTCAAGTGTCGAACAGGAAAATGGTGGAGGGTGGATACATGAAACAGATTATAATAACTAGCAAATATAATGAATTTAAAAGGAAAATTATCACGGCTATGTAGACCTTACACGTTAATGAGTAATAGACGATAAACTTACAAAATTGATTTTAGAATGAAAAATATTCATAGAAACAATTTTCATTCTATATGATGGTATATACTTAGGTTATTTTCATTAGTTATATAAAAGTGGAAGTAAATATAAGTTCATGTGTCCGCATTTCTACAGGATAGGTACCTTCGGAACCCTACATTGCGCGTGGCCCGACACGCATTTGACCAATTATTTGTTTTATTGTTTTGTTTTCGTTTATATCTCTCTGTGTGCTGGTGCTGGGCCGCCCCAGAACGAGATGGTCGGATGATCTGGACGCGATTGATAGAGAGTGGAGGGCTCATGCACTGATTAGACAGAAGTGGCGAACTAGGGGGGAGGCCTTTTTACCCAGCAGTGGGTCAGTATAGGCTAATAAAAAGATTAAGAAAAAAATGATCCATGAACTATTAAACCCACTAAATTCCATTTTGTCAACAGGCCTACTTACAAGAAATGGTTCCTTAGATTTGGAGCCACCGACAGACAAACAACACAGGAAGAAAGCCTTCGACTTATTAGCAGCTGCTGCTTTACCAGGTAAATTGAAATCAAGTTTTTTTTTATTTTGAATAATCGAGCCTAGTGGCGCCCATCATTTTCGTTTGAATTTGGAGACGGTTTTTATTTTATATAGGTACCTGCCTACTTATATAAAAATATAACGCAAAATATTGACGTCAATTTTTCACTAACTCAAGCCAAAATTCTATGGTTTACAAGGGCGCCTATAAAAAAAATACCTCAGATTTTAAAATAAGTAAATGTTTTATAGGCCTTAAAGTCTCACGACACTTGGCTTTGTCTAACCCGTAAGAGATAAGGACGCGATACTATAATAAAGAGAGGTCCTTAAGTAATCAGGGCCAAACTCGGGAGCAGTGTTGCTAGATGCAATTTTTTAAAATCCGTAAGTCTTTGCTTGTAAATCCGTTAAAGTTTGTTGATTTCTTAAAACGTAATTTCTTGTGTGTTAATAAAGAATTCTTGTTGTTGTTGATTTCTGAGCAGAGCTTTACGGATTTTTTAAATTTGATCTGGCAACTGCTTCCGATATCGGCTATGATTAGGGCCGTAAGTAGAGGCCTTTATTATCCCTTACGTATTTGTTTTACAGGGGCATGTCCAGACATGAGTGGGCGTGTTTTGACATTACCAACGCTGGGCAAGTTTTGTGAGACGAGGCAGAACGAGCCGAAGACTGAAGAACAGCTGAGGAATATCATACTGGTAATATATTGGTAGGGAAGGGAGCCTGGCTAAAAAATGAACTTAAATTATCTGATAGAAAAACGGTTCTTAAAATTGTACATAATGGCGCAAGGGTGGATCTGGGGGGGGGAGGCACTATGGCAGTGGCGGACTATGCAAGCTAAGGGAAGGCGCAACAAATTGACATCCGCCCCGCTGCTGTTGCCGCCCGCCTTGAGACGAAAACATAGAGACTGCGGCGGTAGGGGAAGATTAAACGGGGCGCTGCCCCCAGGTTGGTTTTATATCTTCCCACAGAGTAGGTAAGATCAAATGCAGTAGCGTAGTGAGAGCCAACCTCCCCCCCCCTCTCGGGGCAGCGGAGGGGTACAGGGGCGTATATTCAGTTTCAAGTTCGTTTCAAGGCATCAGGGCTGATATCGATTTGTTGTCCCCCCCCCCACCCCCACATGCATAGGCCGCCACTGTCCTTGTGCCCCCTCCCAAAAAAAAATCCTGGATCCGCCCTTGACCAGTACCCTGTTTTGTATAGTTATTTTACCACCTTATTATCACCTAGTAGCAGAATGTCCTGCATACGCTGCTGCGAGGAGAGAAGTATTGGGCTCAGACGCCCTATCTGAGGATCTGAGCGACATTACAATATAAAATTCTGCAAAGTAACAGGTAGATTCAGTGGCTCACCACCAACGTTACCAGGTAACTAAAAATACTATAAGGGTCTCAGGGAATTGGGTGAAATGGTCCTGGCATGAGTGGACTGATCACCCGTCTGTTGCGAGAGCTGGCGTCCCAATAAGTAAATAATAATAATAATAGTTACCACCTGCTTTGGAAAAGCTTAACTTTCTCCCTTATTCGCAGAGACACGAGCCGGACCCGGCGCTTCGGATCGAAAACTGCCTCTCCTTCGAAGGCTTCGTCAGATTTCTCACAGATAAGGATAACTACGCATTTGTACCTGAGCAGAGGAGGGCTAATAACTTTATCAAGTACGTACTATTCTGAAAATTGTTATGTAGAAAGTCCTTTAAGATTGGTAAGTTGTAGGAATAAGTTTATAATTAATAGGTTAGTTTTAGTGCTTTAGGGTTCCGTAACTCCCTATATAAGTTATGGTGGTAGCAGAGTGCATTTAAGTTAGCTTCTAAGCTCAGGTCGGACAGACGTAGTGCCGTATCGAATTGTTACCGTCAGTTACCCATCGGTCTTTTTTGTTACCCATCGGTCTTTTTGGTTACCCGGTCTGTTTCGGTAACGAACGTTCACGGTGCTTCGTTTGTCCCGAATCTCTGCCACAAAGATGAAACTTAGGTTTGGATTATATTTTTAATTATAAGAGTTCAAAAAACGACGAAGCGCTTCGAGCAAAGGTAGGTAGTGCCCTTGCGCTTCGCTTGGCGGGCGCTTCATAGAAACGGAGCGTCAAATATATCTACTACTACTACAAATGAAACTGTATATCCGTGAACACGTCAGTAACACGTCAATGTGTGCGTTTTCATAGTCGAACGTCCCACAGTTACACAAGAACGGGGGAGAAGTGCGGGGGGTTGCCATATTGCGGGAGGGGCAGGGAGTTTCCTTTCTGTACGTAGTACTTACATTAATTCTGTGGCACTACCGTGCCCCCAGATATTAATGAACGTATACTAGCACACGCTAACTAACGACTGATTGCCGAACAAAAACAATGTCGGGCAAATATCTAGATCCGCCGAGTAGTATTGGGCTTTTCACAATGCTTGCTATTAGTTTATTTGACTAGCTTTAACCGGCGACTTCGCGTAAAATTTGCTATTGTATCTTAAGTTCTAAACGACGAAACCTGCGCCAAATTTTAAGTTAGACCTTGAAGCTATACAACTGTAAAAAGTCACTAAAATTCAGTAGTGTTTGCGTGATGTGTGTACAAACATACAGACAGACAAAAATCTAAAATAAAAATCAATATTTGAGATATCTACGATTATGTCCTATGTCACAGAATTGATATTAGTACTACGTACAGAAAGGAAACTCCCTGCCCCTCCCGCAATATGGCACCCCCGCTCCTTCCGCACTTCTCCCCGTTCTTGTGTAACTGTGGGACGTTCGACTATGAAAACGCACACATTGACGTGTTACTGTAGTGTTCACGGATATACAGTTTCATTTGTAGTAGTAGTAGGCATATTTGACGCGCCGTTTCTATGAAGCGCCCGCCCTGTGCCTATGTTTAAATGTTCCTACTTTTCTTGGAAAGTTAACTTATGAATAGGCTTACTGGTGGAATTAAGATTCAGATATCATAGATATAGTGACAGGGTTGCTATAGCCCATCGCTTATGACAGGAATCCCCAGTTTAATCCCTATCTTAACTTTAAATCTCTCTTTAGTCGTATTTCCTCATGACTGAGGGTCGTGGTCATTATATGGAATGAAACACACACAACGACTCTCATGGCGATTTTTAATGGAATGGTTTGCCATTGCCTTCTCCATTTCACACACTAGCTGATAATCATCAACCAGAGTGCAGGTTTCCTCACGATGTCTTCCTTCACCGGAAGCAAGTGGTGGTCGATGAAAACTAACATGAGTCAGATTGGTATACAAACTCATGTAGCCCGGGCAAGGATTCGAACCTGGGATTTTGTATCCACAGGCGGGCGCTCTACCACTAGGCCACCACCGCTTCACTTCGGGACTTTAAATCTATTAACATATTTTTTCCCCAGCAAGTCAAAATCGGATGACGACGTCACATCAGCCCTCTCCAAAGAAATGGGCGGTCCTCTCAGCCAATACTACATCGCGAGTAGCCACAACACTTACCTCACTGGGCACCAGTTGAAAGGCGAGTCGTCGGTCGAGTTGTATAGCCAGGTCAGTGGTACTTAGTGACTAGTTGTTAAGCGACGACCTTGAGAATCCGAGACACTCACGGTGACCATATAGAAAAAAAAACTCCTTGAGCCGGATTTTCAACGCTAGGATTGATGATTTAATAAACAATATCTAAATTTTGGCTTAACTCTAAACTCTACAGTATTTGACAATAGCGCCCACCGATCATGATATGATTGGCATTAGTGACAGACCGCGTCATAGCAGCCCTTAGGAAAGACATTCTAATATAAAAAACATCTGGTGGAGGTTAGCACCCCGTATCGCACCCCCGCACACGTGCAGCAGTTTAAAACATAGAGCAACACGGACTTCACGCGGAAGTCCTTGTTGCTCGGAGGTTTAAAACCTGTATGTTATTTATTTACTTGTGAAATAAACTTCCCTCAGCGGTGCTAAAATAGGTTCGAAATCGGGGCCTTCAACAAAAAGAGTCAACAACGCATGAGCATAAAGTTAGAACAAAAAAAACTATGTCTGCGCATGAGTGACTATTATTAAGATGCTAGTGTCCATAGACTACAATTACAAATTATGCAATACTTTTTTATACTTTGAACACTATTTGTCGGTAATTTTTGTGATAAAAATAATAATTTGTCTATTAAAGTTTTAGTGTAAAAAATATCAAACAACAATAAATTCATAAGAATTTTATTAACTTAAACCTAAATTAATCCTAAAAAGGTTATAATTTCAATCTTATTTTCCGACTATTTATTCAACCTTCTTTTGAAAAAGAATTTCTAAATTCGGTATACGAGTACTTCTGCAGTGTTACCAATTTTTTTTTCGAATAATTATATTTCTTCATCACTTTGTTTCTGGAATTTTGGAAATTCCACCCCTAAGGGGGCGAAATACGACACTCATACGGGTAAAGCCCTTGACGAAAGCTTGTA
Organism: Ephestia elutella; assembly: GCA_018467065.1. Classification (NCBI taxonomy): domain Eukaryota; kingdom Metazoa; phylum Arthropoda; class Insecta; order Lepidoptera; family Pyralidae; genus Ephestia; species Ephestia elutella. The sequence goes on along the minus strand of CM031587.1, from coordinate 7,188,063 downwards.
TAGTAATAATATTATATTATAATATCGACAAATTCTAATGAGTGTTCCGTCTATACCAAAATCTCGCGCGATAATCGTCACTGCACGTCAAAAATGCTGGGGCGGTGCCTGAGTGGACTATAAACCTGAAATCAATAAGAAACATCGATTGAAATAATATTACAATCGAATAGCTAGCTCAGTCGGCATAGCTCGACCTATGTCTAAAAGGGTATAGGTTCAAATCAGGCAGGAAAACATTGTGAGGAAACCTGCGCCCTAGTTGATAACAAACTTATTTATTAACATTGCCAAGAAAGTCGTTACGTGTTTCATTCCACGTAATGACCACGCCTCTCAGCCATGAGGACTACGACAAAAGATAAAAGTCAGTTAAGTGCGAAATTGTGTTTGGCTAGTTAGCACGCACGGTGGAACATCTAGTAGAGCTTACTGGCTGTGATGCACTGGTCCGTTGGCTAGTTAACACGGTGGAGCGTCGAGTAAAGCTCACTGGTTGTAACGCACCGGTCCGTCAACTAAGTTAGGACGGTGGAACATCTAGTAGAGCTTACTGGCTGTGATGCACTGGTCCGTTGGCTAGTTAGCACGGTGGAACGTCGAGTAAAGCTCACTGGTGTAACGCACCGGTCCGTTAGCAAGGTGGAACATCTAGTAGAGCTCACTGGCTGTGATGCACTAGTCCGTTGGCTAGTTAACACGGTGGAATGTCGAGTAAAGCTCACTAGTTGTAACGCACCGGTCCGTCAACTAAGTTAGCACGGTGGAACATCTAGTAGAGCTTACTGGCTGTGATGCACTAGTCCGTTGGCTAGTTAACACGGTGGAATGTCGAGTAAAGCTCACTAGTTGTAACGCACCGGTCCGTCAACTAAGTTAGCACGGTGGAACATCTAGTAAAGCTCACTGGCTGTGATGTACCAATCCGTTGGCTAGTTAACACGGTGGAACGTCGAGTAGAGCTCACTGGCTGTAACGCACTGGTCCGTACGTGGTGGAGATAACTCACCTAACTGCCCCGTTGTGCCCCAAAGACATCAGTTGACATCGGCTGGCGCTCCTAGAGTGCCAAGTGCAAAGCGAGGTTGTGGCCTCATCAGGGAACATCACATAGTCCTCTGTGTGGTTGAAAACTGCTTGGGCTATGTGCTCTTGCTTGCCTGTGAGAAAAAAAATGAAATGCATTGACAAAATGGCTATTAGATAAATGTTTTTATACCATTAAAAAATATTTTGATCAAGCATAATTTGACATTTTTGACATTATTTATTTCCATTAATTTTTTTATGTGACATTTTGTAGAGTGAATTTAAGAATTTATATTATAATTGTATTTTTTGCACGTCTGCTTGCAGACTGAAGACATGAAACTATTATTTTGTATCATCTTTTGTACTGTTTTCTGGCAAATAAACATTCTGATTCTGATTCTGTAAGAAAAAATATATTTACCTATAAATAAAATGACGTTTTTACAACATTTTCATATTTGGCACAAGCTTTTATTTTAATTTGGAGATCTTGGTGCAGTTTATGACAAAATTTCCGTGCTATTAGTTGAGAAGTGCACCACTAGATAATGCTTACGCGTGGGGGTATCAAGATGAAATTAAAGTGAATAAATGGATATATCAGATACTTGGGTCTACGGTTTAAAACAAAGATGGAAACTTTTTATCTATTAAAAAAAGTTTTACATCAACGCAATCGACAGATACGAATCATCAAATTTCGTTAGACAGAGAAAAAGACATACATTAGGTAGACAAAATTCTAAAAAAAAAATCTTCTATTGGCCTATAGGCCCCTAGACCCTACATTACGCTTATTACATACAAGTACAGAAGGTATACAAACCAGTGGTGCCCGCGCCTGTGTATTGTATCAGGCATCGGCTACTTGCTAGCTCCCACAATTTGATTGAGGAATCCAGTCCGGAGGTTAGGAGATACTGGAACAAATATAATATTGTTTTTCGAAAAATCTGGCTTGGTATTGGCAGGATTTAACGTTTTTACAAACTTATTTACCGAGCGAGCGAGCAAAGCCTATTTTAAGTCAAGAGTAAAGAGGGGGGAAGTTTGCTGCGCGTTATTTATGAACGGATCTCAATCATATTCAGAGGAAACATTGTACGCTGATTGCATACAAAATACTGCAAAAACGTAACCATTATCGCGGTCTAAAATCTAACAGCGCCATCTAGTGACGAATTTCAGAACTAATCTTAACAGCCGTAATTTCCAATGCAAATTTTGGGCAAAACCTGGATGCGATCTGCAAGAAACCGGGTAATATGGAAAATCCTTGAGGAGGATATATCCTATACCTAACAATGGGTAATACCGGGCTAAAGAAGAATCTTAACAGCGCCATCTAGTAAAGAATAACAGAACTAATCATAACAGCGCCATCTAGCGGCGAACATCAGAACTAACCTTGCTGTTCCTGATGAAAGCTACAGAGCACACTTCGGAACCCCGTCGTGAGCGTTGACAAATGTGTTGAAGCAGCGGTTGGACAACTGTGACATCTCCCTAACCTAGGATAGTCCCACAGTCGCTCGCTTACCTTGCTATCCTTGATCACTACTAGTACTAGGAGTATTGCTAAATGCTAAAAAGAAAACCATAGCGCGTTCTAAAATCGAACAGTGCCATCTAGCGGCGAACATCAGAACTAACCTTGCTGTTCCTGGTGAATGCCACGGAACACACTTCAGAACCCTCGTGAGCGTTTACAAATGTGTTGAAGCAGCGGTTGGACACGGTGTCCCAGAGCTTGACTGAACCGTCGGCGCTGCCGCTAGCGAAGTACTTGCCGTTAGGGGAGAATCTGAGAAAAAATTTCTTTTTTTGGAGTTTGCGAAGAGAAAAATCATTTTAATAAAAAAAATTTAAACGCAGAGTCTGTGGTCCAGAAGTACTTCAAACCTTGGGTTTTTTGTAGTTAGAAAAATTTTTTTAAAAAATTATTGATGTTTTTTTATGTACTTTTTTTTATGTACAAATAAATAAAAAAATATTATGTGAAAAAATTACGACTGCCTTTAAAAAAATTGTTGTTTACAGATTTCATGTATATTATTAGGTGAGGTTGTAAAGACAAAATTAAAAAAAAAAAATCTTTTAAAATTTTAAATTTTTTTTTTGCCTTGAAGAAAAATCTTCTTTTCCTACTGCCCAAATAAGGAGTTACGTTTTCAGGGTTCATATATGTAGATAATTTAATATATCTCCGTTGTATACTCGGTGAAAGACAAAAGAAATAAATACACATAACGGCAAGGTTGCGTGCCCCTCCTTCGCACGCAACTGTTCATCACAGCCAGCACTTACTGATGATTCACCGTACTTACTTACTAGTCACTAATCACTGTAACAGTCCATGCTTATAGACCAATCCGTACACCACGACTGTACTGAATTTCCACATACATTACACTCCCAACCAGTTAGTCAGTCAACAAATTATAAAGTAAAATGATGAATTTACTAACTTACTTGATAGAGTTAACTTGTTTCGTGTGGTGGTGCGAGGGCACGGGGCAGACGAAGCACTGGCTGGTGGTAACGTCGTAAAGGCGGATCACGGGATGAGTGCTGGCCGCTATGATGTGGTCCCCAAGAGGGTGGAAAGCGACAGCCAAGACTTGTTCTGCATCCTAAATAAAAAAAAAGAATCAGAAATCAGAAAATAAAATAAACAATTTTGTTCAAACCAACTCAAAACCGTTATTTTTTGTTTTTATTTTTCGGAAAAAATTTGACATTTTTTTGCCATAATCTATTAATGTCGCTTAGAAAAAGGCATGATAGGGGTAAAAAAACGGACAAGATTTCTAAAAAAATAATTTTGTCTTCTATTGGCTCTATAAAAAGAAAGACCCCTCATAGTTTTTTTGTAATATCTCCTATGTACAGACAGACACAGATAAGTTACAATTTCGTTATTTGTATAATACTCATTGATACATTATATATACTTCTTCTTATCGAATGTGTTATTTATTACTAACACTGGTGTCAGATTTTATTCAAGTCGCCTAAAAGCATCTGACATGACTTATACGACATTATATACTCACCGTAATAGACTTAAAAGCTTTCTTAGCAGAAGCTTTGGTGATGTCAAATAATTTGATACAACAATCCCTAGACGCCGACACCAGTATCTGCTCGCGCGGGTGGAAATCCAGTCCTGTTATCTCGTCTGTGTGGTCGTATCTGTGAAACGTCGAAACAAAAAAAAATCTTAAAAAATAAATTTGAAAAAAAAAAAATTGACGCCTACTTTATATCAAACTACTGGATAAAGAGAGGCTATTGCCTAGCAATGGGTCTCAAAATTGGCTTTTAATTCTTTTTCCACTTTTTTCCTCCACAAATTTCGATCAAAAAATTTTTTTGTAATAATTTAAAACTTTCGCGTTGTACCTATGTGTGGGAAGTTCAAGATAAAAGTAACCTATATTCTAAGTCTCAAACTACTAAATTTAAATAATTATACAATACTAGCTTTTGCCCGCGGCTTCGCCCGCGTGAATTTCCACGGGAACAGTGCTTTTCCCGGGATAAAAAGTAGCCTATGTGCTATTCCAGGTCATTATCTACCTCTGTACCAAATTTCATCGAAATCCGTCCAGTAGATTTTGCGTGATTGAGTAACAAACATCCTCACAAACTCACAAATTCACAAACTCACAAACTCACATCCAAACTTTCGCATTTATAATATTAGTATGGATTTCATTATGTGTATGTCAGCTCTATACACTTTTTATTTAAATTAATGCTAACGTGAGTTCATTTATTTGTTACCTCTTCACGCTTTATCTACTGAACCGATCTTCCTGAAATTTCGCATACACGTAGTTGAAGTACTGAGAAGGACATAGGGTACCTATCATCCCAGAAAAAAACTCTTCCCGTAGGAAATTCACGCGGGCGAAGCCAGGTGCAAAAGCTAGTAGTTTATTTCAAGGCAAGCGTGAATAAGCATATTTTGAGTTTGCGTGTACCACCCATAGACCTCATCTTTGATTCCCATCAGGCAAGATTGAGGTCAAACGCACTTAAATTTTTTTAATTAAAAAAAAACTCACAAAGTTCTGATGACAGGATGACCCTGTTGCTCTCTCCCAGGGTCAACCTCTTCGGGGGCTGATTTGGCCAACATACGTTCAACATCCAAAATCTGAAACCAAAAATAAAGATAAATGTCAAACAGTTGCTTCATAAATACAGTCAGAAAAGGCAATATGAACTTTAAGACAAGGCGTTAAGATCTTTGAGTATGACTGTACAAATACATATATAACATAGTTGTTTTAAATAAAACAATTCAAGGACCAACATACAAAATACTAGCCGCACCCCTAGGCTTCGCTCCAGTAAGAATTTCCGGGTTAAAAGTACCCTGTGTGCTATTCCCGGTATTTTTCTATCCGTGTACCAAATTTCATTGAAATCAGTCAATCATCATAGGGGGTAACTTTCATCTCAGGAAAAAGCATTGTTTCCGTGGGAAATTCACGCGGGCGAAGACGCAGGCAAAGGCTAGTATTATATATAGTAGGATATAATTAGATATATCAACCTTGATACTGGCGTCTACGCTGCCAGTAGCCACCAGCTGTCCGCACGCGCTGAACGCGCGGCACGCCATCTTGTGTGACGTCACGTCACACAAGATGGCGTGCGTACTGTCTATATATCTATCTTGATGCTAGCGTCTACGTTGCCAGTAGCCACCAGCTGCCCGCACGCGCTGAACGCGCCGGCGCGGCACGCCATCTTGTGTGACGTCACGTCACACAAGATGGCGTGCGTACTTGTCTATATCACCTTGATGCTGGCGTCTACGCTGCCAGTGGCCACCAGTTGTCCGCACGCGCTGAACGCATCTTGTGTGACGTCGCGTCACACAAGATGGCGTGCGTCCTTGTCTATATATCTACCTTGATGCTAGCGTCTACACTGCCAGTAGCCACCAGCTGCCCGCACGCACTGAACGCGCCGGCGCGGCACGCCATCTTGTGTGACGTCACGTCACACAAGATGGCGATGCGTACTGTCTATATTACCTTGATGCTAGCGTCTACGCTGCCAGTAGCACCCAACTGTCCGCACGCACTGAACGCGCCGGCGCGGCACGCCATCTTGTGTGACGTCACGTCACACAAGATGGCGTGCATCCTTGTCTATATATCTACCTTGATGCTAGCTTCTACGCTGCCAGTGGCCACCAGTTGTCCGCACGCGCTGAACGCATCTTGTGTGACGTCACGTCACACAAGATGGCGATGCGTCCTTGTCTATATATCTACCTTGATGCTAGCGTCCACACTGCCAGTAGCCACCAGCTGCCCGCACGCACTGAACGCGCCGGCGCGGCACGCCATCTTGTGTGACGTCACGTCACACAAGTTGGCATGCGTCCTTGTCTATATTACCTTGATGCTAGCGTCTACGCTGCCAGTGGCCACCAGTTGCCCGCACGCGCTGAACGCGCCGGCGCGGCACGCCATCTTGTGTGACGTCACGTCACACAAGTTGGCATGCGTCCTTGTCTATATTACCTTGATGCTAGCGTCTACGCTGCCAGTAGCCACCAGCTGCCCGCACGCACTGAACGCGCCGGCGCGGCACGCCATCTTGTGTGACGTCACGTCACACAAGTTGGCATGCGTCCTTGTCTATATTACCTTGATGCTAGCGTCTACGCTGCCAGTAGCCACCAGCTGTCCGCACGCACTGAACGCATCTTGTGTGACGTCACGTCACACAAGTTGGCATGCGTCCTTGTCTATATTACCTTGATGCTAGCGTCTACGCTGCCAGTGGCCACCAGTTGCCCGCACGCGCTGAACGCGCCGGCGCGGCACGCCATCTTGTGTGACGTCACGTCACACAAGATGGCATGCGTACTTGTCTATATTACCTTGATGCTAGCGTCTACGCTGCCAGTAGCCACCAGCTGCCCGCACGCGCTGAACGCGCCGGCGCGGCACGCCATCTTGTGTGACGTCACGTCACACAAGATGGCAAGCGTCCTTGTCTATATCTTTACATTGATGCTAGCGTCCACACTGCCAGTAGCCACCAGCTGCCCGCACGCGCTGAACGCGCCGGCGCGGCACGCCATCTTGTGTGACGTCACGTCACACAAGATGGCATGCGTACTTGTCTATATTACCTTGATGCTAGCGTCTACGCTGCCAGTAGCCACCAGCTGTCCGCACGCGCTGAACGCGCCGGCGCGGCACGCCATCTTGTGTGACGTCACGTACGCGGTCTCGTACGTGGCCGGCTCCGGCGCTAGAGACGACGCGTCCATTTCGTATTCCAAATCTAGAGGCAGGGAATACAAAATCTATCTTTTTACCACTACTTTGTATGTTGTTTTCTGTAAATGGTGCAATAGTGTTGATCTATCTAACTAGATACGAAAAATTACGTCATAATCATCATCTCGAGTCAAAATGGCAAAATTAGATTTTTTTACCAATATTTGGCCACTTCCACCGCCCTATCGTTGGCCTCATTGAGATCTTTCGACAGGTTCTAGTATGTTAATTGATTGAACTAAGACAAAGAGGTTATATAGAGGTAAAGAGGTTATATAAGGGTGTGATATATACACTACAGTACAACATCGCTTATTGACATTACTAATTTACTTATAGCATATTTTACCAAAGAAAGACAAGATGACGCATCTTTGTCACTTCTATCATCATAATACTCTAATTTCTGTGATTGCTCACCGAATCCCGTAGTGCCGAGCAGGTGCTCAGCCTCGCTGGACGCTGCCAAGCGATCCTTACGATCAGGCTCATGTTGAAGCCCCACCATCATCAAATTCAACAGCCTGAAAAAGTTATTATTATTATCCACATCTGCTCAAAGCATTGTACATCGCTGATCATAGTTAAAAACCACAGAAAAAGAAAATATCCTCCCTTTCTTCTCTCTTGTTAATTGTTCCCTGACTGCTAAGAACTCCTACCCATCTTATCCAATTGTTATAAATGCGAAAGTTTATGTACCAATCACACAAAATCTTCTGCACAGATTTTGATGAAATTTAGTAAATGGTTAGAAAAATACCACATTTTCATCACTTAAGTGAAGCGAAATTTCAATTCAACTAATTGCTGTATTCCTACACCTGTTTTTTAATGAGTCAGAACAACATACACTTTAATACTACTCTATAGGATAGCGGTACATCTAATTTAACTGGCAATGAGTTAAATAAAAGCATACAAAAAGTTCAGTTTTACCTGTCACTAGGAGGGCATGGAGGATCTGCGTGCACAGCCGCAGCCAGTGTGGCTGCTATGGGTTGAAAACCATCGTAGAACAACTGGCTACAAAAAATAAAAATTTTTAGTATGAATGTAGGGCATTTCACAGCACCAGAAATGTGAAAAATAAGGAATAAATATTAATATTTAGCTGTAATATCGAATTCAAAACAAAGTAACATAACCTCAAAATGTTATTTTATTTTTTATCAAAAACATGCGCATTATCGTGTTTGAGTCATAAGTAGTGCTAGAATTGTATTAAATCATATAATTACTGGCTAAAGTGTATACACTATTGTAGTCAATTTATACGGTAAAAATGGGGAAACGACAAATGATGTTTACCTGATAATCATACGGTATAGCAACTCCCTGTTTTTCACAACATTCCTGGTGTCTACATCGGTGTTAGTTTCCTTCATTTTTTACTTATTTGCACACTTGCAATAGCTAAAATCTAGCAAAAAATAAATATTTATTGCACCGGCAGCAAGTAAACGACGCTGATTATTTGTCAAATTTGACAATTTACTGAACTGAAAAGAAAATTGACGTTGACGTTTATTTTTTTAATTGTGAGTGATGCGAACGATCAATGAGTGGAAAAAGTTGTAACTTGAATCGAGAATCGATTTGATAAAATTGAATTAGAAAATAATGTTCATGCACGCCTAATGTAGCCGATGGATTAAGCCGTATAACCTCAGCGTATAACAAGCTAACCGTAAACTACCGGGAATCAATAATTCAGAGCATGCGCAATGCGCGCGAAGATAATGTCGAAGGCATCATCCCACCCTTAGGCGGGAAATCAAACTACCAAACTTGAAACTACTAACTACCTACACTACTTTCTACACTAGATATTTACTTTCCGAGTACATATGAGAAATGAAAAAACGATTTCTTGCCTGTTGTTCGATTTGAGATGTAAAAATAAGATATCTTTATACGGCCAATGAATAATATGTGCACAAAGGTATTATTATATCTTTACATGCATAGATACATGCATAGGTACATATAATATACTTGCTTTTGCCCGCGGCTTCACCTATATAAATTATACACCAAAACCTTCCTCATGACACACCCCAAACATTGGCTAAAACCGCATAAAAATCCGTTCACTTTTTGAGTTTATCGCGAACAAATAGACAGACAGACGTGGCGGGGGACTTTATTTTATAATATGAAGTGACCTGTACCTGTACATCTATACCTTGAATAAATTATAATAATACTAGCTTTACCTGCGGCTTCGCCCGCGTGAATTTTCCACAGGAACAGTGGCTTTCCCGAGATGAAAAGCATCCTATGTTCTTCTCAGCCTTTCTAATGTAAAATTTCAGAAAGATTGGTTCAGTAGATAAAGCGTGAAGAGAAACAAACAAACAAATAAACAAAGTCACTTTCGCACTTATAATATTAGTTAGGATTAAGATTAGAATAGAATGGATTACTTGACTGAATCCAAGGCACGCCATACAATATGACACTGATGATCATACCTCTTTACCCATTGTCACAGGGTGGAACTAACTACAAATGAAAAAAAAACTACTACTACCTACTACAAATGAAACTGTACATCAGTGAACACGTCAATGTGTGCGTTTTCATAGTCATAACGTCCCAATCCGCTAAAGAACGGGGGAGAAGTGCGGGGTACGCAGGGGTACGCCATATTGCGGGAGTGGCGGGAGCTTCCTTTCTGTACGTAGTACTTAAGGCGCTACCCAAGGCTAATCGGAGGAGGTGAGGGGCGGTACGTAAGCTCCGCCTTAAAGCAGACACAATAAGGTTACTCTTCGAATTTTCTCTAATTTGTGTTTTTGCTAGCGAGTTTTCTTTAGGCTCTTAGGGTAATTATTTTAGAGGTTTTCTTTTAATTATGATAAAACACTAAATATATTTAAAAAAATAAGCCAATATCGTTTTAAATAATTGTATTATTTATTTAATTCTGTATAAAAAATCTACTGTTATCGCTTAAATTACGGTGATTTTCGACGATAAAGAAGAAAAAAAACAGGATTATGTATTATTTTTTATCTAGTCTTATTTATTTTATCTGTAATTTGATTCGGTATAATTCTAGTTTAGTATTTTTCTCTTTACGGGATATTTTTCCTGCTTCAGTACTTCTAACCTATGGTTCACACTTGATGTTTAAAAACAGTACGTTTCCGGAAAATCCTGATTGGGTATAGCCTTAAATATTAATTCTGTGCTATTGTCTTCACCAGGTCTTGCTGACAGGGTGCCGCTGCGTGGAGCTGGATTGTTGGGATGGCGAAGATGGGAGTCCTGTCATATACCACGGGCATACATTTACTACCAAGATACCCTTTAGAAGAGTCGTTGAGACTATCGCAAGGTGAGGAACCAAAAAATCCAAAATTATCTCTACTACCATTACAAAGCTAGCTTTTACCCGCGACTTCGTCTTCGTGAAATCACTGTCGATTTATTATGCTACTGCTCTGTTGTAAAGTGACGTCTTTGGAGAAAATGCAGCAGTGTAGTTTGTTGCGCCGCCTCTTCTCCACTTGCGCTTTGGAGGCAGTGGTAACCTTAGCTTTAAGTCATTTTATAACGTTAACTAACTAAAATTCAAGAATATGACGATTTAAAAGTGCTATTTTTTAGCCTATTTAAATGAAATCATTTTCATTGCGCAGGAGCGCATTTGTGACGTCACCGTACCCTCTCATCCTGAGTATAGAGAACCACTGCAGCCTGCCGCAGCAGCAGGTCATGGCCAGCACTTTTGAGGTCAGTAGTTGTCATCTATATGTACGTACATGTAGGTATATATAGTCTATGCTGTTACACCGAACTTAATCCTTCTAATATTATAAATGCGAAAGTTTGGATGTGAGTTTGTGAGGATGTTTGTTACTCAATTACGCAAAATCTACTGGACGAATTTCGATGTTTGGTATACGGGTAGAAAAATACCGGAAATAGTACATAGGGTACTTTTTATCCCGAAATTCCCAGGGGAGCGAAACCCCGGGACGCAGCTAGTACTTACTAAAGATTCCTGATGTCTCCCCCAGGAGGTTGACCAGGAGAGACAATGGGTACTTCAAATGTAATCTAAAACCTAGTATGATGTCTCCCTCACCAAGGGAAGACACCACCAGTACTAAATATTCCTAATGTCTAGAGAATGGTCTGAAGAGATAAATTCTGTGTATTTTTATCATATCTTAACAAGATACTGTACTGACTTTGTCTTCATCCAGGCAGTGTTTGGAGATAAGCTGGTGACGTCATTTCTCTTTGAGGTCGACTACACTGACGAGCCGAGGCTGCCTACACCAGAACAGCTCAAATATAAGGTGGGATATTTTTGTTTGATAAAAAGTGTTGTTTTGTAACGACAATATCATTAAAGTACTAGTTATCGATGTGCCGCCGAGAAATTCGCTGTTCTCGAAAATTTCTTCCTTTTAAATTTTCGAAAATTCTCGGTTTTTAAGGAAGATTTTCCGTTCTGGAGAAATTCCCAATAAACTTTCTGCTGTTTCTTTGAAATATTCTTGTCACTACATCACAGGTACTAGTAGTGCCATCTATCTTGTGATAGGTAATAATTATACAAATAAAGTTCAGTCGTTATGGTCACTAAAAGTTGTTTTACTAACCATTTGTTATTGCCGAGGATTGCCGCTCCGGATGGTACCTGGTCCAAAGGTTATCTATAGCTATTCAGAGAGGAAACGCGGCAAGTGTATGGGTACCTTTGAACCGGGTACTGTCCGGGGTGGCAATTTTGACTGATTTCTTTATTTTTATACTGACTGGAAAACTTGTAGTGTTTTTTTTTATAAATGAGATTGACTTGTTTTGAAAAAAATTGTGAAAATGTAAAAAAAGTTGTTTACTTATTTATTTATCTTTTTTATAGGTGCTCATAAAAAACAAGAAACTCCCTCCAGTACAGTCAAGTCCCACTATTGGACTAACAGGGACCAGTTCAGCTCAATGCTACGGGGGAGTGCTTGCAACTGCCTTCAGGTAAGTTGATTAGACATAAAGACTTGTCTTAGCTATGACAGAATTAAATGATCGTAAAGTTTTTTGAAATTTTCAATGCAATTTTATGCAAGTTATGGCATGGGTTAGGAGGTTATAAGAAATATATAAAAATAAATCCCTCTCCTGGGATTTTCACGATAAAACTTACTCCAGGTTTAACCTTACCCGTGACTACCATATTTCGAAATCCGTCCAGCACATTTGGCTGACTAAATAATTCTACTCTTTGTCAATTCCCAGGGCCAACGGCATCCGTCACACCAGCACATCTCTACAAGAGCAAAGCAATCGCACCAGCTCCATTATGTCCAACCAATCAGCTGGCAGTTCCGTCACCGAGTACTTCTCTGATGAAGATTACGACGAAGATGATGAGGAACTTGACGGTAAATCTGCCCTTATTCTTACCATTATAACCTTTTGTAATATAAATTCATTTAGGCAATAGAAAACGTCTAATACCAAGCTATGTTGCGTTTGATTTCACCATATTCTCCTCATTTTGGTGGCCTTTGGGAAGCAACCTTATTTCTACAAGAACAAAGCAACCGCACCAGCTCCATTGGTTCCGCCACTGATAACTTTACTGATGAAGAGATGAGGAACTCGATGGTAATTCTACTAATATTTCTTTTGTCTTGTCTTGTCACTGGATTAAGTTCCGTATGGGTGACCAAAAATGTATTATCTCGAGCAAGGCAAGTTAAGCCGTTGATCGGCTGTATTTGCAGTCGATAAATCCACCAATCCATAAGCCTTGAGAAGATTATCCTGCTTGGTCGTGTCCCAGGGCGTCGAAGTCAGGGAAGATCACCGACATGATGGACGGACATGATAAAATCTTCCACGCACAAGAAACTCCATCTGGCCCTAAAACAGGCACAGGACCGCATTGCCTGGAAGGCCTTAGCCACGAGAACTATAGCTACTTGTGGTCACGACTCTCAGTCATGAGGATACGACTTAAGAAAAATAATTGACTTAAGAAAAGTATTGGGCAAGCGCGGTGGGTCGCGGCCCCTCCTCCTTATTTATCCATATGGAATCCAAGTGCCACAGTAGTGGTAACATCAAAATTGCTGATGATGTTAATATAACTTGTTACAGAAAAAGAGCTGCACAAAATCCTGAAGTCAATGGAGGACAAGTGCGGTCGTGCCTCTCTTTCTATCTACCAGAGCTTCAGAAGTCGAGAGGGAGACGGCGAGACATCGGGCTCTGTCAAACACACGACCACGAGGAAACGAAGCAACCAGATCGCGAAGGAGCTAAGCGATATGGTCACTTATGTACAGGTAATAAGGGTTATCTCAGTACTATCGTTAACACAATCCTAACAACCGATGTCGGTCGATAACTGGTGTAAAGACTTCCACTGTTGGCGATAAAGTTCCGCGGCAACAACCCGCTTCAGCTGATACTTCACGAGCATCAGTTGTACCAAAACATTTCAAAATAGAGTCGTACTCAGTGTCGTTAACTTGATCTTAATGAAGATCCGATATCGGTCGACAGCTAATGTACAGATTTCCACTGCAGTGAGTTTTGCAAATATCGTTATGATAAACATATTATCGTTAACTAAACAACCGATATCGATCGATAACTAATGTACAGACTTCCACCCACAGGCGATAAAGCATTCTACCTAAACCTGTCAAAATCAGTACAGTGTTGCAAATCTCAATGCCATCGTAATAATTAATTTCGGTCGATATCCAATCTACTGACTTCCACTACAGGCGATAAAGTGAGACTGGCAAATCTCGCTAAGATAAACATATTATCGTTAGCTTTCACAACCGATTTCTGTCGATAACTAATGTAGACTTCCACAGGCATAAAGTTCCGAATCCTCAGCCCAAGTCGCCGCGTAACGTACCTATTATCGTTAACCCAATAACCGATTTCTGTCGATAACTAATGTACAGACTTCCACAGGCGATAAAGTTCCGAGGCCTCAGCCCGCTGTCACCCCGAAGTTCGCTGAAGCATCAAAGCGCGAGCACCAGTACGAAGGACAGCACGTCCGCACCCAGCAGCAGCTTCGAGTCGTCTGAGAGCAGCGATAGCACTAACACTGTAAGCAATAAATTTGATAATACACTATCACATTTTTACCACTTCATCTGACAAATTATTAGAAAATGTCATAACATTTCACAATACAGCCAAAGTCAAAGTTAAAATTTTTTATTGAATCTTGGCCTTCAAAGAAGGCTTTTTTTCACGTCGATAACTAATTATTTAATCAAATATATTATGTCTCAAAGCTACAAACTACTAGCATTTCGAAACGACCACTGCTGAGAAGAAATGCCAAAAGAAATTCATGAAACAGTCTTGGTCGCCTAGCATGCCAGAGGGGCTATTCATTAACTTTATACATACACTAGAATGTGTACCTACAGACAAAAATAAAATAAAATATAAGAAAAAAAAAATATATTAAAACATGTTATGTTTGTGATCAAGTAACCACAATGAATTGGTTAAGAACAAAAAATAAAAATAAAATCGAATCAGGATCGAAGCAGGATCCCCCTGGCGACACCTAAGGCACAGCGTTCACTTTGAACTGCTCTAATTTGAAAACTACTGCATAAAAGTTTAGAGACATTTTGAGAGTGGGACGTTTTGAAACCAAAGGTTTGCTATTCCAGCAATTAGCCCAGCAATCCCAGACCTCGAGCACCCGCGGTCGATGCCTCAACGCACCAGCAGTGCACCACCCCTGCTACAGATGTTCGTCAGTGAACGAGGCCATTGGCAAGAAGATCTGTAGGAAGCATCCAATGGCACTTGTGGCTCATACCGAGACGCAACTTGTTAGGACTTATCCCGCCGGGTAAGTGGGATCCTAACTAATATTATAAATGCGAAAGTGAGATTGTTTGTTTGTTACCTCTTCACGCTTTATCTACTGAACCAATCTTCCTGAAATTTCGCATACACATAGCTGGAAGTACGGAGAACGACATAGGGTACCTTTCATCCCGGGAAAAAGCACAGTTCCCGTGGGAAATTCACGCGGGCGGAGCCGCGGGCGAAAGCTAGTTACTCATAAATTTCAGAAAAAAAGATGCAAATTCTTTTTTGTCGGAAGGTGACGAAGTTTTAGTAAGAATTCCGAAAAAAAAAACATTGTTTATAAGTGCAGCTATACATTACCAACTTTCTTATCCTTCTTTAGTCGTATTTCTCATGACTGAAAGTCGAGGTCATTATCCTAATCCTAACTAACTAATATTATAAATGCGAAAGTGAGTTTGTTTGTTTGTTGGTTTGTTTGTTTATTTGTTTGTTACCTCTTCATGCTTTATCTACTGAACCAATCTTTCTCAACATAGTTAGTAGTACGGAGAAGGATATGGCTAACTTTCATCCCGGGAAAAAGCCCTGTTCCCGTGGGAAATTCACGCGGGCGAAGCCGCGAGCAAAAGCTAGTGTCGAATAAAACACACAACGACTATCTTGGCAATGTCAATGGAGTGGTTTGCCATTGCCTTCTCTATTTCACACACAGCTGATAATCATCAACTAGAGTACAGGTTTCCCCATGATGTTTTCCTTCACCGTAGGCAAGTGGATCGATGAAAACTACCATACATGAGTCAGATTGGTATACAAACTCATGTACCACAGGCAGGAATTAAACTTGGCAACTTTGCAGCCACAGGACACCCTACCACTCGGCCACCACATCTTCAATCAAATCTTGAACTTAGGGCTATAATATTTAAGGGCAATTTGCACAGACTAGTTCCACGTTTATTTGCCAAGTCCGAATTCAGTTCTCAAAACCACACCTTATTGCAGCCTAAGGATAGACTCTTCAAACTTCGATCCTGTGATGTTCTGGTCTTGCGGAGTGCAGTTGGTCGCTCTGAACTACCAGACGGAAGACGCTGCGATGGCTGTCAATGCGGCCATGTTTGAGAGCAATGGGTGTGTTGGTTACGTTAGGAAACCTATGGTCATGTGGGACCCTGGACACATAGCGTATAGAAGGTAAGGGTTTAAAGAAAAATCCGTTTTTTTCACAGCATACAGAAGATAAGGATTTGAAGAAAAATCCGTTTTTTTATGTGTTGGTTATGTCAGGAACCCTATGGTTATGTGGGAGGCTGGACACATAGCATACAGGAGGTAAAACTAGGTCAAATTTACGCGAATTTCGCTCCGCGTGCGAAACTAGAGCGAGAGAGACTTAGAGTTACTCTAAGGAGTGAGCGAGACGCACATATTCTGCACGCGGTGCAGAATTTGCATCGGTGAGTCCAGAGCATAAGGGTTTGGAGAAAATCCATAAGGTATTATATTAGAAAGTAGGCAAACAGCCATGCGGAATACCTAATGGTGCGTCATGCTGATTTATGATCAAGACTTATCGTTGTCAAAATACTCTGTTTACTATTTTTGTCAGTGCTACGTCACAGTGCGGGCGCTTCATAGAAACGGCGCGTCAAATATGCCTACTACTACTACAAATGAAACTGTATATCCGTGAACACGTCAGTAACACGTCAATGTGTGCGTTTTCATAGTCGAATGTCCCACAGTTACACAAGAACGGGGGAGAAGTGCGGAAGGAGCGGGGGGGTGCCATATTGTCAGGAGGGCAATACTCTGTTTACTAATATTAATTCTGTGGCTACGTGCTACCCACTGGAGTGATAACTAGTTATGTTCCCTACTAGCATGGTCCTGGGACTTAGTTCCAGTAGGAATTTCGGGAAGTCCTCTCTTAATGCTCCCCTGTACTCCCTAAGGAACCTACATGCCAAATTTCAGCTTCCTACGCCCAGTAGTTTTGGCTGTGCGTTGTCTGTCAATCACTCAGTTAGCCAGTAACGGAAGAATCATCATACTAATATAATAAATGCGAAAGTTTGGATGTGAGTTTGTGAGGATGTATGTTACTCAATCACGCAAAAACTACTGGAAGGATTTCTACTATATTTGGTACACGGGAAGAAAAATACCGGGACAAGCACATAGGGTACTTTTTATCACGAAATTCCCATGGAAACGAATCCCCGGGGCGCGGTTAGTTTTAAATATATTGGTTGTCATCAGGTTTAACCCCATGGATAAGGAGTTTGATGGCATCCACGCAGCCCACCTCACGCTTGCGGTCATATCTGGGCAATACGTGGCTGAAAATGTGTATTCCTTCTACAATGCTTTCGTGGAAGTGGAGATATTGGGAGTACCAGTTGATTGTAGGAAGATTAGGACCAGGGTAGCGAGGAGAAATGCTTTAAATCCTGTCTGGGGAGATAGCTTTGGTTTCAAGGTAAGATAACGCTTTTTTTTATTTATCCTATCTCGTCCCACTGCTGGGCAAAGGTCTCCATTTCCTTCCAAAACTGTCTATCCCCTGCTAATTCCATCTATTTCCCTTCAAAATGTCTAAAGTCGTCGCTCCAACGCTTCCCAGGCCTACCGCGGTTCCTCTTCCCATTATTTGGTATCCAGTTGGTAGCTGAAATGTATCTTATTTTTAACTTGCTTTTGCCCACGTAAATCATTCGTCAAAATTTCCCCATGGCCCATCTTGTGTATTAGTGAAAACTGCATGAAAATCTGTTTAGTATTCTTTGAATTTATCGTAAATAGTAGTAAACCCATCGAGTTTGGACTCATTACATTCATCTTAACCCTAGATTTGTTATATGGTACTGACGTATTATACTAAATCTATGGTCTTTAAACTAGGTCAATTTCTCCTGATGACGTAGACCAAAAATATGCGCACCCATGCCATATTTATTTCAGTTTATCCCGAAGGTTGACTGGTAGAGAACGCTGGCAGCGTTAAGTCCGCCTTTTATACCATTGTATTATTTTTGTCTAATAAAGTTTTAAATAAATAAATAAATGCGTGTATTGTTTTGTTTTTTCTTCAAGCTATTAGTTTTGCTTTCCAGATTAATTTTCCTGAGCTCGCCTTCGTCCGTTTCGAGGTTTACGACGCCGATACAAACTACATGTTGTCTCAAAGAGTTATACCATTGCAATGTCTGAGGCCCGGGTACAGACATGTTAGATTACGGTAAGACCTGTGACCATATTCGGTCAATAAATTTATATTTCAATGTAGGTAGATGATGACAGCGGGATCTAAATGGCTGAATAATGATAATAGACAAATACATACATAGAATCACGTCTTTATCCCTTATGAGGTAGACAGAGCCAAGAGTCGTGAGACGCGAAGGCCACGCTTAGCTGAATAGTGGGCTTTCTGATAGAATGGAGATTCAGATATTTATAAATTTGACAATTTATATAAATATTCAATGTATATTCGTCCACATACACAGTCATTTAATTGTAAGACATATGTTGTAAAGTGACGTCTTTGGAGAAAATGCAGCAGTGGAGTTTGTTGCGCCGCCTCTTCTCCACTTGCGCTTTGGAGGCGGTGGTAACCTTAGCTTTAAGTAATTTTATGACGTCAACTAACTAAAAAACAAGAATGTGACGATTTATAAGTGCTATTTTTAAGCCTATATGAATAAAAATAATTGACTTTGAATTTGATATAGTGACAGGTTGCTAGCCCATCGCCTATGAGTGGAGAATCCCCAGTTTAAAGCCCTTTCCCTCGACTATTACAATCT